>JASDDO010000029.1:427899818-428269818 GCA_030015575.1 Agapanthus africanus
AACCGGTCCTGGCATATGTAGACAGGGGACCTTACATACATCAACATGTATCATCCCAAGAGTTTAGTAACTCTTTCTCTATTTCCAATAAACAGAGCTATGGTCATCTAATCTTTGTGACATGACTGGCAAGTTGCACAAGATGTAAATTTAAACTGATTTAAATATGCATCTAAATGTAACTTCAGCTAGTCGGGTCGCATTGATATTACATAGTCTACAATACCTCAAGAAGGATCCGTTCATTTCTGAACTCTTCCTCTTGTCTGTGTTCCATATACTAAGAACTGTAGTTTGATTTAGAACGTCAATGCTTTTAGATAACGTGTCTGAACCGATCAACATTTGATATAGGAAATGTTCAAAACATTATCCAACAATACAAAATTTTATCATTTCTTTACTACTAAAGAGACTGATATGATTTTGTATATCAGGTTCGGTATCTAATAGCATTTGTTCAGAATCAATGTATTGGTAATACAGGGTGACAATGACCAACAGACTTGGCAGCAACACTTGCCCCGCTTTCTGTCTCATGAAACTTATCACCCGTTCTCAGTTTTTCTACCCTTTTGTAGCCCTATGTAACATATTACATATCTGGGATCCTGATCCGTTATCATATACCCAGGATGCGGAGGATACTGAGAAACAGTTCTTTGTAATGAACACACACGAAGATGATGCATCAGCATGCACTCTCTTCGTTTGGGCGGCACGGGAATTCTGGAAAGCCCCAATTTTCTGCTCTGTCTTATAACAATTATAAGTTGGAGCGGGACCAACGTTCCCCAGCTCAGTATAACAAGCGGGTTCGGTCAATATCCGTATTATTATCTTAATTAAGGCGTGATATGGTCGCTACCTGGAGAGAGAGAGAAGAAAACACTCAGCGTGCGCTCTTGCAAGAATAGATTGGTTATTATTTTATCTAATCAGGATGGCTCCCACTGCTTTTTATCAAATCTTCCTTCAAACCCTAAAAGGAAAGACTAGCCGGGATTAATTACACACTACAAGTTCGCCAATCTTTCAGCCAGGCCAGTGTCGGTACTTTGAGGGAGGTCCCCCGTGCTTTCGCACGAACCTAATTAATGTAAACCTCGTTTTCCCATAGGCGTAACCCCGTTGACACCTTTCTAGACACCTACTTGATCGGCTAATTGTAATGTGTAAAACTCTCCCAGGAGTAACACTTACTCGCAGCGGGTATCGGGATCCAACTATCTCATAGAATGTATGCAATCTCATTGCAAATTTCAACACTTGAAATTCCCGATAATATTTTGCCCCAAACGATCTATGACCTTGATAAGGTCAACAAATCATAGACCGCAAGTCAAGTTCAACCCGTCATTTCTTGATTGAATCAAACCTACCTGCACGACCCTTGACAAGGTCAACAAGGCCGCACGACTACCCTAACCCAATCTGCATCATATGCATAAGCAGATAAATACTGGTTAGCTACCGCACACTGCGCCTTGACAAGGTCAACAAACGCAGCACGAATACTAAACAGGACTTATCTGAAATGACGGAGGGCTACGACAGGTTTTTCTGAAAACCTATTGCGTAATGAACTTGATATCGTTGTAGAATCAAATGATTTTAAAATGGAGTGCTTTTGAAGCTTTTCTAGTTTTGCTAAAGGAGTCACTCCCGGTGAAGGGATCGTCGGTCCTTTCCTCGTCGAATGAGGTGCGGGATATATCATATATATCACTGTGCAAAGCAAAGACTGTTAAAAGCAATCAAAAGACAAACCGAGTGTGTAGCATCTGCCAGTTATTGCTAAAGGAGTCACTCCCGGTGAAGGGATCTCGGTCCTTTCCTCATCGAATAAGGTGCAGGATATATCACATATACCGCTGTGCAAAGCAAGAACTGTAGCTACCTGTTTTAATTTTGAAATTCGATTCTACAACATCTTAGGTTTCTTTTCTTTCATTAATCACATTAATGAAGTCCTATCATTTAATTACCTAAACATCACAGATAAATACGACATACACTTATGCCATCCGCATTCGCCTTGATGTCCCCTCGTGCACCGTTAGGTTAGGTAACTAACGGCATAGCGGGGCAGGGCTAGCACGGGTGTAAAACATAAGTAACGTCTATATAATATATCATATATACTATATACTGTATCTATCACAGAACATCACATGATCACATCACAGATATCGCAGCAGAAGAAACATATGAAATATTGGATATTCTAGGACGTCCGTGTTTTCAATACGAGCCAGTATAAAACACGGATTCCACGGTCGTGATGAATAGCCTAACCCACACCCCTAGACCCCTACGAGAGCGGCAAGCAACCCTACCAATTCTAGGGTTAGGAGACCCGGACTCGACTCCTCGAGATGGTCTCCCACTGGACCCCAGAACCCGGTTACTTGTGCTCCCCTCCTTGGGTCTATCCTAGTGCGGAAAAGTAAATAATATACAAAAGGTGACAACTTCCGCAACCTGGAAGTGCACCAATAAAAGAATATTACATACAAGTTTTTACATGAATGAAAATGAAAAACACTCATCTCACATAAAAACCCCCGGCTATTCAAACACGACGATCCAATATAACATATCCAGCAACACATAACATCACATGTCATCAAAGTAAGTAAGTATGCATACACCGATTGTGATCGACGTATAGCAACGACAATCGGCAATACCACTACATACTACACTTACGGTCACAGAAAAGAAAGTGTAAAACTACAACAGTTGGAATCCGCAACCTCTTTAGACATCGCATGCCTAATCAAATGAATTCCTTAGACATCACATGCCTAACAATTATAAACCCCGCATTTTAGTCTCATTATCAAAAACTCTTTTCAATTTCAAGTCCGGCAATTCAAAAAGATTGCCGACACCCTGATCGAATGCTCGTCGCAAACTTTAGTAGGCGGCCGCACCCCCGACGCCGTCGACGAAGTGCACAAAGGCGGAACACCGCTGCCGCGAGCACGCGGACGGATGCTTTCGGCGATGGGGTTCTCCTACAGTCACTTGGTCGGGGCTATGGAACGAGGCTGTCTATTAAGTTTACCCGGCGAGTATCCGCGTACACTACGTGATTGCGACAGACTTTTGATCACATCAAAATTCCGTGGCAACCGATCAAGTGAGACTAAACTGCTATGTTTATAACAATCATTCAGTTATCTCATAACTTATTGTGAATTCCAATTATTGTATCACATTCCGAATAAAATAGAAAATGTTAAACTTTCCGATCGAACATCCAAACACCCAAGTTTTCCCGAAACCGCTCAACACATGAAACAAGTTCAAAGACATTCACTTTATGCCTCAGTACCAACGGTCCAGCCGTAGAAGGGTCAAGCCAACGCCTCACATGTGGCACGCCGTACTGCCCCAAACCCGAAGGTTCAAAGGGCAGTTCAAGACGGTCACATAATCGAGTTAAGCTTTGTTGTCTTCTAGAGAGACCATCGCGTTACATGCACTACTTAGAACGTTCTTAAACCACGGAAAAATCCAACACTTGGAAATTTTCCGGCAGGGGAAAAGTTGGGTATTTATATCCGGTCGAACTTTTTAACATATTCAAAAATTATCCGGAATCCACATAGACAAAATCTGATAATCCGATCAAATCATCGAATCCCCAAAACATCCCCAGAATACTCATCTGTAGAGTTACAATAAAAATACCCAGAAAATATAGCATTAAATTATATGAGTTACTGTGCATAAATCATCAGACAAGGGAACAGTACGGCCGCGGAACCGCCGCATATGCCTAGCTTGTGCCGTGGTTCCGCGGTGGAAAAATTGATTTAGGCCCTCGTATTTCACAGTAATTCAAATAACACCCTGCTTATTTTTCTGCATATTTTTAATTGACAAAAATCCAAATTTTCAGAAAATTTCCAGAGAGCATTTTGGATTTTAGGGTTTCGGTTCGATCGGGTTTCAAACTCCGTCTACGCATCGCCTAAGGCTCTAGCTAACCTCTGATACCACTATAGGGTTCCTAGGCACGCTAATGAGGTCTCACAAGGCATCAACCATGCCAATTTCAAAATTTACGGGTGCCGAGAAACCCTAATACGGATCGTTAACTAGAATTTTAGGCGAAACAAGCAACTAGTTAACAACTTAACTAGAAGAAAAAGGCTACAACCTTTGTAGATCCGGTTCTCCACCTCCATAGCTCCATGATGAAGTCTCCTTGCTGTCCAAATTGAATCCCGGGCTCTAGAGTCGGCTTCATGGGAGAAATGGGCGGGCTAGGTCATCGACGACGATGCCGAAGATGATCTACGTCGAGGCATCACAAGATCAAGCTCCCACTTCACCAAGTCATGAAACTTATGAAGAAAACACCCTATACTACTTGGCAAGAAGTATAGGATGAAGAAATAGGAGGTGGGTTCACTTTAGAATTGGATTTCTCACTCTTTTTCATCAATCACCATTGATGGTTGCTTGGTTTTCTTCTTGAAGAAGAAGAAGAAGAAGAAGATAATTATTATGATAAGAATATAGAATAGAAAAAGAAAAATCAATTCTTATCATAATTTTAACTATAGTTATGCGTAGAGAATTGACCAAGGTTAAAGGAATGGTTAGGGTTAAGGAGATGAAGACAAAATGGTTACTTTGGTCAAACCTTCATGAAGCTTCAACAAGCTTCATAAAGAAAAGCAACCTTTAGTTTTCATTTCTCAATCTTTTAATCCAAAAATAAATAGATAAATGAATGAATAATCAAATAAAAACCCTAACCATTTATTTAACCAAGGTTTAATTCTTTACACAAACCCTAGCAATCATATATCATCAAACATGATACAATCAAGTGCACAAAATATATCATATATACAATGTGCACATCCGACTGAGAAAATCCATCTTAAATGAACCGATACTAGTTAATGCAAAGTAATATATCAAATATATAATTATGCATTAAATCATTAAATAAACACTTGATTTAATGATCCGGTCATATCGCATATAACCGACTAATATCAACAGTAACAACTTATCGAATCAACACTTGATCCGATAACCTGGCTATATCGCATATAACCGATCAGTGTCACAAATCGTGAGAATCGAATACAGTATCATATACTGGTATCATTCTCGGTCCCGCACATATCTCATATGCGCTCCTATTTCATTTCGCTTGAGCCAGGAAACCTCTGTGTAGGACTCTTAAGACTCGTCAATACGCCGGCAGCAGGTGATGATCATATCAAACACCCACAAGCCGCAAGCGGTCTGCTAAACGTAACGGCCACGCGGGTATTGAGAAATCAGAAGATCGACGATCAAGCCCGCTCACACTCCTGTGAATCCAACTAGTAACACTTACCGTACAGTCCGGTCTGATCTTCTGATATGTCGCATATCTCGCCTATGGGTGGTAAACGTCAGACCCCAATAGCTCGATAAGTCATGCCGACATGAGGTCCATAACATGTGTGAAACTACTGATAACACTTACCAGTATATCACTGCAACCCTGGCCAGGGATTTCCTGTTATGGCCAGTCGAGCATAGCGCAACATCAACCCCCAATACCGGGAGAGACGAATCTCCTCCTATCGCTCATTGCCTCCATGTGATTCGGGACTGTACCCAAAAACCACCGTTTTGCACGCCCTCTTGGACGTGGTAAGGTGGAAATCAAAGCACAGTGGGAACCACACAAGACTCTATGACGATCTCGGGTCAATAGACTACTCTGTACCAGTATCACCAGAGAACTGCAATCTGACGTAAGGTATAATACCATCTGGGAGTTCTCGGCGAGTCCGTCCAGTGTACCCAGTCTCCACTGAGCACCCGTATATCATCTCTGATGTCAAACACTAATGGATATGGGTCATCCATCGCCCATCTGTATGGGTCGAGAAGGTATACGCTAGTCTACTCTGGTATATCGATGCCCAGTTTCGATATACCCACGACTAGGGACCTTGAAAGATGTACTTATGGACTACCATGTCCCCACTAGTATGATCCGCATCATAGTCCAGGTAGTCAAGTACACATTCTAAGGGCTTTACCAACATGTAACAGAGAGACTATCAGTGTACACGTTAAGGCAAAGAGTAACCAGATAGCATACTATCATGTCGAGCAAGAAAGTCCTCCCTATATATGTCCTAGCATCCACTACAATATACATCCTATGTACAGTAATGGCCTCTAGGGCATACATATAACTAACACGGGTGGCCGTTACGTTTAGCAGACCGCTTGCGGCTTGTGGGTGTTTGATATGATCATCACCTGCTGCCGGCGTATTGACGAGTCTTTAGAGTCCTACACAGAGGTTTCCTGGCTCAAGTGAAACGAAATAGGAGCGCATATGAGATATGTGCGGGACCGAGAATAATGCGTGTATGTGATATCGTATTCCATACTCACGATGAATGTATCGATTGGTTGTATGCGATATAACCTAGTTATCGAATCAAGGATTGATTCGATAAGCCGATACATAGGATACTAGTCGGTTATATGCGATATGACCGGATCGTTAAATCAAGTATTGATTTAACGATTTAATGCATAATTGTATATTTTATATATAGTTTACATTAACTAGTATTTGTTCACTTTAAAAGGATTTTCTCACTTGATGTACACAAGTTTTATATGTGATATACTTTTGTGCACTTATTTGTATCATGTTTGATGATACATGCAAACTTGGGTTTGTGTAAAGACTTGAACCATGATTAGTGAATGGTAGGGTTTCATTTCATTTAATTCTTTATCTATTTGTTTTGGTTAAATGAGAAAAGAAAAGATAAATGGTTGCTTTCATACTAGAAGGTTCTTGTTGCTTCATGCATTTTTTGACCAAAGTAACCATTTTGTCTTCATCTTCAAAACCTAACCATTCTACTAAACCCTAGTTAGTTCTCTACACTTAACCATGGTTGTTATATGATAAGTATTCATTTTATTTTCTTTTTAGAATAATACTTATCATATTCTTTTCTTCTTCTTCATCTTCAATAATGAAGAAAGCTTGCCTCCATCAATGGCAACTTGTGAAAATGAGTGAGAAATCCAATTCCAAAGTGAACCCACTTCCTATTTCTTCATCCTCTACCTCTTGCCAAGTAGTATAGGGTGTTTTCTTCATAAGTTTCATGGCTTGGTGAAGTTGGAGCTTGATCTTGTGTTGCCTCGACGTAGATCATCTTCGGCATCGAAGTCGACGACCTAGTCCGCCCATTTCTCCGATGAAGCCGATGCTAGAGTCCGGGATCCGATATGGACAGCGAGGGGACTTCATCACGGAGCCATGGAGGTGGAAGACCGGATCTACAACGGTTGTAGCCCCTTCCCTTTAGCTATAAATTCGTTTATTTGCATTGCATCGCCTATACATCTAGTTAACGATCCGTATTAGGGTTTCTCGGCACTTGTAAAATTTAAATTGGCCACGTTTGATCACTTGCGAGACCTCATTAGTGTGCCTAGGAACCCTACAGCTAATGGAATGTCAAACCTGATTGAATCTTTAGGTCCTATTAAATTTTCCGTAATCGTTTGTGGTTCTGGAATCACTTCCAGTTCTACCATACTCCCACTACTGTTTTCTAAAAAAAAATCCATTTTAATAAAACTGTGGCGAGTCAAGAAAAATATCACTATTGATCTTCCAAATGGTAGAAAGTCAACCCTCGTCATAGCCTGGGCCAACCCATAAACAGCCATTACAGAAACGTGCCCTGACTTATCCAGTGTCTGGTTTTAACCATAAGCTGGACAACTCCCCATACCTTAACATCGTTAAGATATGAACCATTCTATATCCAATATAGAAACTTTGGCACTTATTTAATCGGAACCAGATTCAATCATGCAGCTGTCTCCAGTGTATATAAACTTAATGGAGAGAGGCTAATCAGCATTACTCAACTTAGGAATCCATCCAATTATGAGTAACCTGATAGAGAAACAAGTTTCTCAAAACCCATTACTATTATCTGAATACCAATCACAAGAATCTACATCTTCGATCTCTTTGAAGAATCCCGATACTTGTGACATCTGGTTCTCTACTTTATTCTTATACCCACAACTTCTCAAAACTTAGACCTTGTATTTCTACGAAACACTTGTCTAAAAACTAGAAAAGTAAATAGAATATAGTACGAGGACCTACCCTTTGTCCTGATGAACACTGGACAACATACAATACTCTGTATAAGTCCGCTGAGTTGAATAACTCATAACCTATTCGTCTTAGGTTGAAAACTGTACCCTGGCGATTTCCTCAAATATCACCAATTACAATGAATTCCGATATAATGAGGATGATCACCTAATTTCAAATAACTAACTTCGACTCATCATCTGTAAAACCGTACAGATATGAGAATGAAACCTGGTAAATACATCCCCTTAGAGTAAGTATCTAATCGGGAAAACAGCTTTCCTTTATCAACGCATTGAAACATGAAAATGTTTCGTAGGGGTATCCTGGTATTCATAGTAATGCCTCTTCCATAATCCAATTCATGACTTTAACCGTATATTTTATTAACATCTCTCCAAATCCCTTTATTTTCTTTAGTCGTCACCTTCTGTACACCATCGTTAGGCTAAATAGTTTTCTTCCATCCCTACCGTTCGGCACCAGCCTATGGTTTGGAAGAACACTATCCATTAAGCATAATAGGTGTACCCTCCTAAATCAAGGAGTACTCATAACTTGAGAGAAAGTGATGATAAAAGACAACTGAATAATACCTTATTCTTTCAAAAGTGAAATAGGAGTGGCGATGAAGTACGCAGTTTGGTCGAGAATAATAACAGTCGCAATTAACTTTGCCCTCTTTCTAATCCCTTTTATTTTGTCTTTACATATTACCTTCTGCACACCCTACTTAGGCTAATTGGTTTTCTTCATTCCCTACCTTTCGGCACCTGCCTATGGTTTGGAATAAGACTATCCAATAAGCGTAATAGGTGTACTCTCCTAAACCAAGGAGCCCTCGCAACTTGAGAGAAGGTGATAATAAAAGACAACTGAATAAACCAATTTTATTTCTCCTGAACCTTAATTCATCCTCGAAGAAATCCTTTCGAGTTCGTATATAACCATACGATGGATCTATCCAATGGAAGTGGATGTCCATAGTAATACGGGGTGTTCTGGGAAATACAAAAGGTAAAAGAAGGAGTGGCAATGACTTACGCAACTTAGACAATCCAAAAAACCAGTATTTTAAGAAGGTTCGGTCAACTTGGTTACTGAGTCATAGTCTAGGGTCGGTCAAAGGTCGCTGCCAAAGAGAGAGAGAAAAGAAACACTCTGCGTGCACTCTAACCTAGATCAGAATGGTTATCACTTTATCTAATCAGGAAACCACCCACTGTTCCGTCAAATTATCCTCCAAACCTGAAAGAAGAATCAATCGGGATCATCCGAAGAGTAAACCAACTCATCAGTGGGAATTGTTCATATCATAATATTGCATTATTATATTCCCCATTCTTATTCTTTTTATAAATAAACAGGTGCTTTTGACGCATGTCTGCTTCATATTACAGGTTACAGGTTCTTGGACAGAAAACAGTGAAAACGATGTAAAGACGATGAAAAAGTGGACTTTGACCAATAAATAGAAGACTCTTGATCAAGCCGACATCAAAGATAAAATTCATAAAGTACAAGGCAATGCAAGGTCCAAGATTACAAAGCGAACGGTTAAAAGTCCACCGCAATTATTCACTGGAGATCTGGAAGAAACATAGAACCTATTTTAATAAAGAACCAAATATTAAGGAAGCCCAAAGATCCAAGGCCCAATACTTTCTTTTAAAGAGACAGAGACATAAAATTTTACCAAAGGTTGAAGTCTACTTTGACTAGGTCTTCCTAAGGATATTTTGGTAAATGTAGACATGCAAATCAATTGTAACCTAGGGTTTCCTATTCTCTATAAATAGGAACTCTACTCATTGTAATTTCTCATGCCTCCCTATGCCTCTTTTTATGAATAAAATTTAGAATTCTTTTGGAGAGCATCGGTGCCTCTTTTCATATCATGAATTCAGATCTGACAACCCTGTGTTGATGTTTGGAGAGAGCCATCTGTAAAGTAAGTAGGTAATTTCAATTCTTGCTCTAGTTTAGATTTCAATTCTTGCCCTAGGTAATTTTTATTCTCTGCCCTAGATAAATGTTTTTCAATTCCCTAATGAGTGAGTAGTTTTCTCGCTTGTTAGGGTTAGGAATGGGGAAGGATTTGAGAGACGAAGATCTCTCGTCTCTTTTCTTTGCCAATCTTTTATGAAAATTAGAACTCCATGCATACCTTCTTATTCCTCTCCCTACGGCACTTTACCCACGAGGTAACGGTGATTCCGTAGTCTAAAGGTCCGGATTTTAAGGTTTTCCATGGAGGTTAGGGTAAAGATTAAGAAAGGAAGGACAAGGATCTAGAGGAAGAATCAATCTTCCCAATCATCCTAATCCCCTTTGTTAAGATTTACCATAACACTAATATGATATCTTTAATTAAAGGCAATGGAAAGAGATGTAGATCTTTGTTTACCAAATTTTCCCTAAACCTAATCCTAGCAAGTTTCTAATTCTAGTATCATACAACTTCAATTTTTAGATTTAATAATCAATCCGAACACCCTTCGGAATTAACTCGTTAGAGCGATTAGGAAATTCACAACATCCCTGTGGACCGACCCGTACTCACCGGCTAGCTGCAAAGCGACGCCGTTCTTGATTGCGGCTACAAATATTTTTGATCTATCTTTTAGAAAGCGCAAGCACGCTAAATCATTCAATCAAATGGCGCCGTTGCCGGGGATGGCGTAGTAATTTCCTTTTTGCAATTTCGGGTTAATCAAAATTAAAAAATCATAAAAATCTGTAAAATCCAAAAAATATATAAATATATTATCTGTTATTTTGGAAAGAGTACTTTGTTGTTTGAATTTTGCAGGATCTATATACAAATTCGTATCTGGAAATCTACAGAAAGCTGAACAGAAAAAAAAAAGATCGGAACAACAGAAAATCACAACAATCGAGGAACAGAAGAAATTTGGAGGACCGAGTCAACAAGAAAAACCGCGCGATCTGGTGCAGCAGCAAAAAAAAAAAAGCAAAAAAAAAAAAAACGGTGCTAACTTTTCGGCCGCGGAACCGCCGCATGACCCAGCTTCTGGCCGCGGAACCGCCGCAACCTGGTCGGTTCAGGGCGTAAAAAAAAGAAAAAAAAAACTGTAAGTTTCTCTGTTCCTCCTCTGCAAAAATTTCCATATATTTTCTAAAAAATTCCTGCAAGATTTTGTGCGCTTTAAAAATCTTTCTCTTTCCAAATAACAATCTTGTGCAGGATCTTTTCGCCTCGTTTAAAATAGAAATTGATTGCAAGTAATCTTTTTTGTTTCATATCTTCCCTCGAATATCTTTTTGCAACAATTGTTTTTCCAAATAAAGATTCTTTGTGATATGCTTAAAATAATAATTGATTGCAGGTAATATTTTTTGTTCTGCAAATCTTTTATCGAAAATCTTTTTGCAAAATTTCCAAATAAAGAGCAAGCGGAAAAGGGAAAATTTTAATTAGAAAACTTGCAAACCTTGAAATTCACAAAAAAGATTTGATTGCATGTGATTTACTGTTTTGCATATCTTTAATCGGATTTTAAGGGGCTTTTGATCAATTCAGATTGGGTGGGGATTTCATCACCCTTCCCAGGACCCCAGAAATCACATAAAGCATTTGCATTGACCAATCTTTAATTAAAAAAATATTAGACTCAGCCCTAAGGACGTCGCGCTCAATAGGACAGAGGACTAGTATAGGCATCGGCCGTTTATCCTAACCTGACTTTGCGGTTTCTAGGGAAGTGTGTCAAAGGCTAGTGGTTTTTAATTAGGCCCACAGTGTGGTTCCTTCCTACTTATCTGGCACTTACCTGGCCGCAATTGGCGGTGAAGAGACGGTTTGAGGTCCTATTTCTAGCCTTTTGGAACAGTTAGGAGCTGTCTAGCTGACCTAGGTGACCCTAGATCTAGGTCTGATTGTGCATTTCTGGTTGATTACATTTATGTCTAAGCCCTTTATCGAATTTTTTTTCTGCAAACAGTCTCAAATAAAGAGAAAAAGGAAAAAGGAATTTTTTTTAAAAAAAAGACTTGCAACTTTTGTCGCTGAGAAATCCTTGCACCAACAAACTTTCTTTCTTTCTCCCTTTCTTCTAACATGGGTACCCCACATAACAAATCACTTGCCGAACTTTGGTATCCTGAACCTAATTTTGCGTCGTTCGGCAATTTGTTCGATCAATTTAAAGACGATCCTTCCTTGCCTAAAATATCTTTGAAAGATCAAATAGAGGCGTCTAGGGGAAACAGTTTGACTTTTCAACCCACTTTGTGTCAACCAAGTCAACCTTTACCACCTCCATATGTTGATATCACTTTTTCAAGTCCTACCGCCTCTCCTAAGCCGATATCCATTGCTGAGCATATTGCTCAATCTCGCAGCCGATATTTCACCCCTCTCCACTCATCTAGTTCTAGGGATCCATAAGACTATTCACCTTTTTATCCATATGTTGACCCTACCCCTGTCCAATCACCCACTTCCTACCAGTCCTACCCGACCTTCCCACCTTCACTAGACACTGCTTCTACACAGCCTTTTGGGAGTTTCACATATCCAAACAATTTCGAATCTTTTGCCGAAACCCCTTTACCACCAAAGTCTAGTTTGGAAGAGGCGTTGGAGGCGTATATCGCAGCAACAAACAAAATGGTTAGGAATGTGAAAGCGTCCGTGGCCGCACTTATGCAACCTGCTGAACCGGTAGCTAGTATCCCGCTAGTTCCAAAATTTTCAATGTATGAGGCGGCAGTTGGACAAGATGAGAATGAGAGAGGATTTTCAAATCAAACCTACCCTTACCCAATTGAAGCCCACAACTCCTGTTTTCCATCGATTGCCCTAAATAGTTCACCTGTTGAAAATAAAAATGAGTTGTGTGATTTTTTAGTGTTTGATTTGCCAAATTGTGAGGAACCCCTTTCGAGTGAAACCGCACCTAATTCTTTCAATCTTTACACATCCACTCTAGAACCTAAATCGATACATATCCATGCTGATGAGGTGTCTAAAGAAATTGATTTTCACTTGATTGAGGATATAGACGCCGGGAATATTTCGGATGATGAACCTGTCGATTTGCGTGAAATTTTATGTTCAAATCATCATCCTGAGTTATTAAATGTTTCTCCCGAATCTCATATGCGTCTAGATTTTGATGATAATGGCATGGATGAGTTGAATATTGAGGATAGTATTGAGGAGAGTCTTGAGGAAAATATTGAGGTTGAATCATTTTTATTTGATGTGTCTGATTTTCCAATTCATCCTCCTGAACCTTTGACTGTTATATCACCCTCCCTCCGTTCCATCGTTCCGACCACACTTGAAGACTGTGAGCTTGAAAATTTTTTCTTTGAATCTGACACAGTTCTCACAGATGATAACACTTACGAGTGTTTCACTTTTTCGGACGATGTTGATGACTCACCGCCCGAGTTTGAGTCCTTTACATTTTCAGATGAGCCATTAGACTCGGTTGATTATAGTAGTTTTGAACCATTAATGGAATCTTTCAAGTTCGACACAGTTTACCACGGTGAGAAAGATACTATCCCTAATTCACTCCCTTTCGTCTCTCCTATTGTCCCAACCGTACAAATGACCGTTACGCTTTCATCTCTGATACCAAGTTCGGCGTACCCATGTTTTCTTGCGAATCTTGAAGGATTTGATCCCATTTCTCGACGAGTAGATAGGTTAGCGCAATCGCTTATAACATATCGGTCATCATATATTGCGCTAATTTATTCACTCAATTTACACCCTCAAGATCGTACTCCACTTCCTTCTTCTTTTCGCCATTCTTCTCCCCTAACGAGACCATATTCTACTATTCTTCTTTCCACACGGTCTCGCGTACTTCTCATTTTCTTGCACCAACTATACCATTTCCACGATAAGATTTTTGAATGGTTGGTGCTAACCTTTGGCTTGTGTAAGGCCAAGCTTAAGTTTGGGGGAATCTTTGTATATATGTATATATTTTTTGTTTTCTTTTTCTATAAAAAATTAAAAAAAAATTCAAAACATTAAAAATATAAAAAAAATATAAATAAATAAACAGAGGAGTGCCGGTATTTTGACCCTCTTGGTGTAGCATGACAGTGAGGACACTGTCAAGTTCAAGTTTGGGGGTATGTTCAGTACGTCTTCTTCCCTAGCATTCATATGTATATTTTTGCATTTGCATACTTATTTTAAAACCCATAAAAATTTGAAAATTTTGAAAAATTATAAAAATTATTGTATTCAATTTTGGTCTAATTGACTTGAGTTTCACAAATAGGTTAATTGGCTAGGAACAACTAGATCTTAGACTTAGTAAATTAAAAACCCTAAAGATAACCGTCCTTAAAGTTTAACGGTAGAAAGTATATGCCTTTGTAGTTTATTTAGAAATAGGCAAATTTTGGGTTCACTTCTTGGGCTAAGTCAAAACAAGGGAAGAGTATTGATGTTCTTATTAGAGTATAAGTTTGAAAATAGTTCCTAGCTTAAGTCTAGATTCTGAAAATGTATACCCTACAATTTGCACAATCACGCACCTTGAAACTTGGAATAGTAGAAGAGACCTTGAAATGCTCTTGTCTAAAGTCCTTAGTACAATGAAAATAAAAGAAAAAAAGAGTGAATAAAGAAAAGAAAAAAATGAACACTGGTTTTTGTGATTACTTAAGGCTGTAAAAATAGAAAAATATTTAGCGAGGGTGCTTCATCACCTAGTACCTTAGACCAACTGGTTTGGGAGTCACTGCTAAAGCCTTGGGTGTTGCAAAACTAGGAAGTACGCTTTAAAATGCTAATGCATCTTGTAATCGGTCGTTGGTACATCAAGAAGTATTAACGGTCGCATGAAGGATGAGTAAGCAAATTTCATTTAAAAATTCACTAATTAATAAGTGCTTTGGACAATGGACGAGAGTACGATTGCTTGATTTGAATTTCCAAGTGTAGGGGTGATATTTACACACACGTAGGGATATGTGATTAGAGTTTAGATGAGAGAAAGGAATGAAGAATAAAACTTGTATCTTTAGTAGGGTTGATAGAAATTCCTAAGTGGAGATGGAACCCTAGAAGGAAAACTTAGGAAATGCCGAAAGCTAAGTAAGTCTATAGAACATATATAATCTTAAGTTAGATGATGAGGAAGTGTGACGAATATGGGTGGATAATTTACGAGTCGACGATAATAGAATTCCTTGTTAGAAAACCTAATTGGAGAATTAAAGTCGAAAAGCCTAATTGATAGGATTTTGTGGGTAGTATCCGCTGAAAACCCTCAGGAGACAACACTCCTCCTACTAGGGACACCTAGAGGTTTAACGGCTTGTTGCACGAGCTCAGTGCAATCGCGTTTCCCTGCGAAAGTGCGGTTAGGATTTTAGCGAATAAAAATAAGTTTGCTCGAGGACGAGCAAAAGATAAGTTTGGGGGTATTTGTTCATATCATAATATTGCATTATTATATTCCCCATTCTTATTCTTTTTATAAATAAACAGGTGCTTTTGACGCATGTCTGCTTCATATTACAGGTTACAGGTTCTTGGACAGAAAACAGTGAAAACGATGTAAAGACGATGAAAAAGTGGACTTTGACCAACAAATAGAAGACTCTTGATCAAGCCGACATCAAAGATAAAATTCATAAAGTACAAGGCAATGCAAGGTCCAAGATTACAAAGAGAACGGTTAAAAGTCCACCGCAATTATTCACTGGAGATCTGGAAGAAACATAGAAGCTATTTTAATAAAGAACCAAATAATAAGGAAGCCCAAAGATCCAAGGCCCAATACTTTCTTTTAAAGAGACAGAGACATAAAATTTTACCAAAGGTTGAAGTCTACTTTGACTAGGTCTTCCTAAGGATATTTTGGTAAATGTAGACTTGCAAATCAATTGTAACCTAGGGTTTCCTATTCTCTATAAATAGGAACTCTACTCATTGTAATTTCTCATGCCTCCCTATGCCTCTTTGTATGAATAAAATTTAGAATTCTTTTGGAGAGCATCGGTGCCTCTTTTCATATCATGAATTCAGATCTGACAACCCTGTGTTGATGTTTGGAGAAAGCCATCTGTAAAGTAAGTAGGTAATTTCAATTCTTGCTCTAGTTTAGATTTCAATTCTTGCCCTAGGTAATTTTTATTCTCTGCCCTAGATAAATGTTTTTCAATTCCCTAATGAGTGAGTAGTTTTCTCGCTTGTTAGGGTTAGGAATGGGGAAGGATTTGAGAGACGAAGATCTCTCGTCTCTTTTCTTTGCCAATCTTTTATGAAAATTAGAATTCCATGCATACCTTCTTATTCTGCTCCCTACGGCACTTTACCCACGAGGTAACGGTGATTCCGTAGTCTAAAGGTCCGGATTTTAAGGTTTTCCATGGAGGTTAAGGTAAAGATTAAGAAAGGAAGGACAAGGATCTAGAGGAAGAATCAATCATCCCAGTCATCCTAATCCCCTTGTTAAGATTTACCATAACACTAATATGATATCTTTAATTAAAGGCAATGGAAAGAGATGTAGATCTTTGTTTACCAAATTTTCCCTAAACCTAATCCTAGCAAGTTTCTAATTCTAGTATCATACAACTTCAATTTTTAGATTTAATAATCAATCCGAACACCCTTCGGAATTAACTCGTTAGAGCGATTAGGAAAATCACAACATCCCTGTGGACCGACCCGTACTCACCGGCTAGCTGCAAAGCGACGCCGTTCTTGATTGCGGCTATAAATATTTTTGATCTATCTTTTAGAAAGCGCAAGCACGCTAAATTAAACCAATCAGGAATCGGGATCCAACTCTCATCGCATGATAACGTGATGGAATGCATCCACGTTACTCATACTCCAGAAGGTATGCGCATACTTGGCAAGTTTCAGTTTCTTTAGAAACTCCCGATATCATTTTTGCCCCATGCTCTTATGACCTTGGCGAAAGTCAACAAATCATAAGTCACATGTCAAGTTCTGCCCGTCATTATCTTGTTAATTTGAATCCACCCGTACATACCCTTGACGAAAGCCAACAAGGTAATACGACTGTCCCAAACCAACTCATCTATCTATGCAACAAATGAATACCCAGCAGCTACCAAACACTATACCTTGACGAAAGCCAACAAACATAGCTTGAATACTACTGACCATCCATAAGAAATGACGGAGGGCTACGACTGGTTTTTAGCGAAAAACCTTTAACGTAGTGAACTTGATATCGCTGAAGAAACCTGATAGCTTTTTATTAAAATATAGTGGCGAAAACCTTTTGCTAAAGAGGTCATTCCCGATGAAGGGATCTCGGCTCTTTCCTCATGGAATGAGGTGCAGGATATTCCACTGAATACCGCGATGCAAAGCAACTTGTAACCGACTATAGTGAAGTTATTACCCTGACGAAAACTTCTGTTCAATGGGTCTTTTCCGGTGAAGGGATATCAGCCCTTGCCTCGTGGAATGAGGTGCTGGATATTCACACCGAATACCGCTATGCATAACAAAAGGAAACGTCTTTGTAATAACACTTTTTAAAATTGTTCCAACAACTCGAACAGGTTTGTTTTATCCTTGCATTGATAAGAACCAATGCAGTCCCATCATCAATAACACCAGAAAAGAACGAAAATAAAATGTACGTATATGCCATCCGCATTCGTCACTGGGTCCCGTCATCACCCGTTAGGTTACTTAACTAACGACAGAGGAGGGACTGGACTAGCGCGGGTGCAAAACATATACAACATCTAATAGTATATATACCAATATACAATAATCGCTCCAGACGTGATAATATGCAACATTACAGAAAAGTAATAAGCATCACATAACAATACAGATAATCTGGGATCCCGGGTTTCACAGAGCCGCTACTGAAACCCGACGTTCCCCTGGTCGTGTGGATAGCCTGTGCAATGAAAACCTAGACCCCTACGGGTGCGGCAACTTACCCGCCAAAAACTGAAGAGAGGCAGCCCCTTACAGCAAAGTGAATGGACCACCCAGCACTTCACGGAATCCGGTAATTTGTGCACCCCTCCTTAGGTCAACCTGTACCCCCTATAATTGCGGCGAATAGTCTGCCAATTCTAGAGTAAGGCCCCTCTGCCTCTCAAAACCATGAGGTACGGACCCGTTGCCCTCCAGAACCTGGCTATCCGTGCACTCCATCGAGGGGTAAACCTAGTACAGAAATAAATAATAGTACAACAGGTATATCGACCGCAACCTGGTTGTGCCCCAAAAGAATATTATACAACAGGCAGTGGCGGCAGTCCACATGTTGGACGCTCGCCCCGCAATATCAAATGTACAAATAAAACCAAACTGTACTATCATTGCACACTGCTATCCACCACGTCAAATCCGCAACATCATAGCACAACACAGAACATCAACGCGAATGTCACGTTCGCAAACCCGTCTAAAAGAACTATAGCAATCAGACAGATTTACCGATCAAATGACATTCCCGGTCGGAGATATAATGTAAGTACTGAAAACTAACATGTTTAAATTTCGATCGACTAAATATCACAAAGTGGGCTCTACGAACAACTGGTGAACAGTAACAAAACCTGGGCCCAAAAGATATATACCAAAAACCCCAAATTCCAACAGAGAAGACACTGTGCAAATTTGATGCATTGATTCCATGGAATGACCGCGGATGCGCGGCCAAACCATGGGTTTGGCCGTGATTCTGCGGCGGTTTGGTGGAATCACGTGCTCAAATTTGGTCGGTGTGATTAGAAAACACTGCACAGATTTCTGTGATATGTAGAAAAATTTTAGGACTTCATTTAAAATCGACAGAAACTGTGAACTTGGACTTTTGCAGTTTTTGATTTCCGGTTCGATCGATATTTTAAACGCGTTAGCACAAGTTAGTATCGCATAATGGTGAGGCTCTGATACCACTGTAAGTCTACGGTAGCGCCCCGGCCATGTACAGACACCAAATGCGGAACAAAAAATTTTTAACTGGCGCTATCGTATACTATAACCCGGATCTGCCATTATAGCTAAACTAACAATCTACAAAGAGGGTAGAAGGGTTATACCGAATGATCCGAGTCCTTCGTTCTCCAACCTTCATCCCACGCTCCGTTGCGGCTGCTCCGATCACGTCGATCTCCGATCTGCTCGTCCAGGTGGCACCAAGTCAACGATTCTTTAAACGGGCTCCCGCCTCTGACTCGAGGCAACTCGGTCGTCAAGTTTGCTAAAAGAGATGACCAAGAATGATGTAGAATATGAGTAGATTACTTTGTCTCACTTCATCCAAAACCGTGGACGATCGGTTAATGATGTTGCCACTCGATTCGGGTGATGGAATGAAAAAGACTATGAAATTTCCATGCACCCTAAAACTATCATAATCTTTTTCTACAAATGAAACATCAAGTGAATGAGAGAGAGGAGGGGGCCGGCCACTTATTGGGGTGGGAGGGTGAGTGTAGGAGGAGGGGGAGGTAACCATAAGAGAAAAGATCATGTAGAAATATCCTTAAGAAAACAAGAAGCATTAAAGCTTAAAGCATGAGTCATTATACACCTCATCAAGTCTTTAATGCACCAATTAATGTCAAGATGACTCATTAGCCACCTCACCCTCTCTAGAATCTTCTAGAATCATGACTCATTTTTATCCAAGAGAAGATAAATCCGTTTTTAACCAAATGTTAAAAGACGGCTGATAGAAAACTGGAAACTGGCAACTTCCAAAAGCAATCCTGAAACGAATTTCAGGACAACCCCGTAACTGTATAAATATACCCGCATTTGTATTACGACCGAATACAGATGCAACTGAGACAAAGATATTATATCTACTCAATATAATACTCGGATCCGGCTTAAACCAAAGCCGACCAGTATCATCTGTCTGAAAACCGACACGTGCGTAAACGCACGTGCTTTTTTTCCGAACCCTGCCATAAAACCATACGGCCTCTACAACGTTTCGCCCGAACTTGGAAAACTGTCTGTGGGGAACTCTAATGACTCGTCAGTACCCTGGCAGTGGGTTTAACCACAAACCGTCAGCGGCACTAGCTGTGCATAATGGCTGCCCATGGACTGACCTTAAGGGAGGCCGATGAGCGAACTCATCCGGAAACCCTACTGAGCCTAACAGCGACAATGTATATACTGTCCGGTCCGTTCATCTATGAGTATCGCATATCTACCTAGAGGGTTAGTAACGTCAGACCCCTAATAGCAGTATAAGTCGTGTCGAAGTATAGCCTCAATACACCCTGAGATACTACTGGAGTACCTACCAGCAAATCTCCTGCCATGGCCATGGGCTTTGTGTAATGGCTCTCCTAGACACAGCACGATCTCGCCCCCAATACCGGGAGAGACGAATCCCCTGCCGATCCGCTCATGTGCCTCCATGTGGCTCCGGACTGTACCCAAAAGCTACCTGTTTGCACGACTCCTTTGAGCCGTGGTAGGGTAGAAATCAAAGCACAGTGGGAACTCACACGAGACAAATGACGACCTCAGGTCGATGAACTAACCTGTACACATGTCACCAGGGAACTGCTATCTGACGATAGGTATAGTACCAACTAGCAGATTCCCGGCGAGTGCTGTCCGGTGTACTCATAACCCAATGAGCACCTGTATATATCTTAGGTGATCCAACTGACACCAGTGGCTTGTGAGACCAGCCACCGCCCCTCGTCGGGGTCTCGACTGTATACACTAGCCTACTCCAGAGTATCGATGCCCTGTCTCGAAACTCCTACGACTAGGGACCAAAATCAAGGATATGCATATAAACCACCCAACTCTCACGTATATGATCGCCATCATACTGTTGGTAGTAAAGCAAAATCCTAAGGGCTCTATCAAAGTGTAACAGTGATCAGTCACCTGAACCTATACACGACTGATAAAGGCAAACCAGATAGTATACTATCATCTCGAGTAAGACTGTCCTACTGGCATAGGTCCTCCGCAATCATTGCAATCACGTACCTGCGATCCAATAATTGACTCTGAGGGCACTATATCCAACAGGGTCACTCCCGGTGAAGGGATCTCGGCCCTTTCCTTATCGAATAAGGTGCAGGATGTTCTGCAAGGAACACCGCGATGCAAAGCAAGAACCGTAGCTACCTGTTTTTGAAAATTCGATTCCACAACATCTTTTAGGTTTATTTTCTTTCATTAATCACATCAATGAAGTCCCATCATTTAAGTCACCTAAACATCACAGATAAATACGACGTACACTTATGCCATCCGCATTCGCCTCGATGTCCTCTCGTGCATCGTTAGGTTAGGTAACTAACGGCAGAGCAGGGCAGGGCTAGCACGGGTGTAAAACATAAGTAACGTCTATATAATATATCATATATACCATATATAATATCTATCTGAACATATCACATGATCACATCACAGATAACGCAGCAGAAAATATCATATGAAATATTGGATATACTAGGACGTCCGTGTTTTAGTTTTGAGCCTGAATAAAACACGGATTCCACGGTTATGATGAATAGCCAATCCCACACCCCTAGACCCCTATGAGAGCGGCAAGTAACCCAACCAATTCTAGGGTTAGGAGACCCGGACTCGACTCCTCGAGATTGTCTCCCACTGGACCCTAGAACCCGGTTACTCGTGCTCCCCTCCTTGGGTCTATCCTAATGCGGAAAAGTAAATAATATACATCAACGGTGACATCTTCCGCAACCTGGAAGTGCCCCAATAAAAGAATATTATATACAAGTTTTTACATGAATGAAAATGAAAAACACTTATCTCATAAAAAAAACCCCGGCTATTCAAACACGACGATCCAATATAACATATCCAGCAACACATAACATCATATGTCATCAACGTAAGTAAACACGTATATCCCAATTGTCGTTGAAATATAGCAACGAAACCGGCGATAGCACATATTATACTTACGGTCACAGAAAAGAAAATATAAAACTACAACAGTTGGAATCCGCAACCTCTTTAGACATCGCATGCCTAACCATCTGAATTACTTAGACATCACATGCCTAACAATTATAAACCCCGCATTTTAGTCTCATTATCGAAAACTCTTTTTAATATCAAGTCGGCCAATTCAACAAGAATCCCGACATTTTGATCGAATGCTCGTCGCAAACTTTATTAGGTGGCCGCACCCCCGATGCTGTCGACGAAGTGCACCAAGGTGGAACACCACAGCCTGTAACGTTTTGAAAATCGTTTCGGTGAAATTTCGAAAAAATCGGTAAAATAAGGGGGTTTTCTGTAAAAAGTCAAAATACAAATATCTTATTATAAAAATTAAATATACATATTCTAGCTATGTAATTGCTATTATTTGGTGTTTATTGAGCCGCTGGTGAAATTTCAAATTTTCTGAAAAGAATATTATTTTATTATTATTTTAAGCCGTTACTAATATATTTAATTAGGGAAAATTACAAATTGGAATGAGTTGAAACAAATTTTGTGCATCATAAAACATTAAATAAAATTTTATCATGTGGTTTTTGGAACGAAATCATTTTCCAAAACGGTTTTGAAATTATTGAAGAAAAAAGGCTTTTTTAGCGTAAATGGATGTTTGGGGTGTTGTATTTATCATTTTTCATCATCCCACACCCGTACCCACACCCACACACCCCTATTCACTTCTCCCCATGGCTGAATTCAGCAGCCACCATCTTTTTCCCCACTTGAATTTCAAAGGAAATGAAAGAAAAGAAAAGAAAAGAAAATGGATAAATTAGTTAGACTTTTGACTTTGCTTTGACCTTGACTTCCCCCCCCCCACTTTCTCTACCTCCCTCTCTCTCCTCTCCCCCTCCCATTCCAGCCGCCCCCCCTTCTCCTACTGCAGCAACAGCCCCCCCCCCCATTTCCCTTCTCTTTTCTCTTCAAAACTTCATCAAAAATTGTCCCAAAATCCATCAAAAAAATCCCAAAACTCAAATCCGACTCCTACCCATTTTAGCCCGTATAGCATGGATCCTTGTGAGAAGAGAGCATTTTGGAGGGCCATGGATGCTTGTGGATCTTCAAATGTTTTTGGGTATAATTCTAAACTTTTTGCTTAGTTTGTTACTTAATTTCTTAAAGCTAAGTTAATTAAGTGTTAATTTGGGTTATGTGAGTTTAATTGCATGATTAAAGATTTCAAGTTAGGGTTTGTTGTGGAAATGAGTTGTGTTTGATTGTGTATGGTTTATTGAGGTGGATTAACATATTTAGTTTTGTAGAAAACTAATCTAGTTGTTAATTAGAAGTTGTTACTTGAAAAATGTCCAAATTAAGCTTTTTGTTGCAAATTAGTTTTTTTGATTTAATTCGAAATATGAGATTAAAAATATGTTAGGGTTTTTATCATATTATTATCTTTATTAAGTGTAGTTTAACACTTTAGTTCATGGAAATCCAACCTAAATTGTAGTTTGTGCATTTTTGCTATGAAATTGTTAAAAAGGGTATTTTGTAAACTAGAATATTAGGGTTTTTGGAATTTAATGAGATTAAATTCCGGAAATTGTTTCTATGACTTATTTAAGATATTTAATAAGTATATTGGCCGCTACATTCATTTAAACATCATGTTTTGTACAAAAACGCCGAATTGTGCTTGCTAGATTTTCGGAAAAACGACTTTTTATGTGAAATTGGGGTTTTTGGGAATTGTAAGTTATTTTATATTATTATTAGTACTTGTAATTGTGCAAATGAGTGATTGGATTTTTCTCGATGGTTTGACGTTTGTACATCGACATCGAGGGTTGGTTTGACTATTCTTGCATGCGTAGGCGATAGGTTTGGACCTACGCGTGATACGCGTGCCGATTTGATTTTCGTATGCCGTTTCGATTTCGAATTTAGTTTTAATGCGATACGGTGCGTTATGATATGTAGGTACCCCATGTGGACTTCGAGACGACAAGCAAGCACGTGGCGACGTCGGCACCGGCTAGCGAGGACCAGGTGAGTAGATTTATATCTACGGGGAGAAGTCGGGTGGATGGCGTATAGCACCCCCGCAGTCCGTGGTGATGTATACGGATGCGTATACACACCAACAATTTATGATATGTTAGGATTTATTATTGATGATTTTAGATGGATATTGGTGTTGGATTGGTGCATGGTTACGAAACCTTAGGTAGTGGGTGCACTACACTTACACATACACACATATACATACTTGCATACATTCCTTATTTCATATGTGTGTGTATGGGAATATATATTTATGTGTTCACATGGGTATGTGACTATGTGTTCATATACTGGATTTGAGGATAGTATTTGGAATTTGAGATGAGTCGATGAGATTGGGCTTGAGGCCAGGAGATCGGTGACGTGATTTGGTTCGTATTGAGATACGACATGATGTTTTAGCGGGTCTTCTGACGTAGTAATTCTTACACCCGCATGCATACATAGATGGCATCAATATTGTACTAGACGTAGGACATTATTCCGGAACATGATATTTGATAAAGAAGATACCAAATGAATAGTGTGATTGATGTGACTTTGACCCGTACCCAGATTTGGGGATGCCGTACGACGGATTTAATATTGATGATTGATCCGCACTCTTGAGATATGGTATCAGATATGATATTATTGAGGCGGGATCACCGACTAATATATATACAGGTATGTATATACATCGACTCAGATGTTAGGCGGTTTCCTTACCTGTAGTCCAGCTGGTTAGCTTAGCCCTTTAGTTTAGTTTAGTTGTTAGATTAGATTCGATTCTTACCTATTTCAAAAACTAACGAATCGTGGGTATTTTAAAAGACAGCCCAAGGGATCCTACGGATATTTCAAAAGACGTATCTTTTCATAAAAACACCGTATCCCCTATTTTCAAAACCCCATGATTCATGTTATTTCAAAAGGCACCATTTGTAGGACTTATATTAGGTTAATGCAGATTAGTTATAGTTGCGTCTAGTATTCAGCTCCCGCTCTTTATTGTGGTTCGCTTCGCATCGCATGCTTATATTATGTTTCATACTCCATCATTGATATCATGCTGTTAGGACACCAGCACCATTACCGATGATGCGTATGTACCACGTACACTTACTTGCCGGCTCACACACATCTTCATCGGTAATTGTCATGCCACGTACACTTTAGAAATACTATTGCATTGACATAGGTTGTTAGCTAATAATTTAGACATGATATTAGTGTACTCGCCTTATATGCTAGATTAGACATTGTAAATATTACTTGTTACTTCATGCATGTTAATATTCATTGTTATGCCGCATTCATGGATTTTGATGCCGATATGCACTGTTTACATGCTATTGAGGATTGGATTCGGATTTCTATGAGATTTTCTGGTTTTGGGGGAAAATCGCAAAACTTATATAAGCTTCTTTCTCTCTTTAAAATAAAAAGTGCGGTTTTCCCATGATGTATGAGTCGTCCACCATAAGTTTGCTGATGGATTTCGAGACCCGATTCGAGAAGGCGGATGAACCGTTTCGGGTACATGGTGGACCCGGTAAGGTACCCCGGGGCAAGAAGCGCGTGATGATGACGATGTGAGCCTGGCAGGGGAGCACTACCTACCGGTGATTTTACCCGACGGGTCGGATATCCGGAGGATACCGTCGTGGTCTTGAGATGGATGGTAGGGGCCGGTCTGGACTGACGGCGCCCTAAATATTGTGATTGAGACATTGAGATTTCGAGATATTGAGGTACAGAGACTGTGATACAGAGATATCGAGATATTGGGATTACGTTTTGTGCCGATGCTAGGCACTGTTTTATGCTGATTTCATTATGATACCTCATTTTAAAAATACAAAGGAAATCTCACTAAATTATGGAAACAGTTCTTCATTTACATGTATTCTGTTTTCATGCATTCATACCTCCTTCATGTGATATATTGCTACCTGAGGCACTGACACGGGCATATGAGATTACACTCGGGTTAGATATTTACCCTAGCCTTGTTATAGGCTGCTTGTTATATACTTTTTTTGAGGATATATTATGATCGTATGACCTAGGATTGCGTCATACATGCGATCTCTGTGCGTAGATGTTTTTCTATTCACGAGTTGGCAACTCACCCCCGTTGTGCCCCAGTTTCTTGCAGATTTGCCGTACAAGATTTCATTACGGCTTTGCGGGCTCAGTTTCATTCGGGTGACTTGCCAGTAGGTG
Organism: Agapanthus africanus; assembly: GCA_030015575.1. Lineage (NCBI taxonomy): Eukaryota > Viridiplantae > Streptophyta > Magnoliopsida > Asparagales > Amaryllidaceae > Agapanthus > Agapanthus africanus. The sequence continues at coordinate 427,926,194 of JASDDO010000029.1, forward strand.
GGTTTTTCTTGTATCGTACCCATCCTATTACCTTATATAATATTATTTCCATTGTATCTAGTAAATTCCATCAACCAAACATGTATTTATTTTGAGATAGAGACCAGTGATGTTATTCCTTCGACCTTAGAGTCGCGCGTTATTTTTCTGCGGTTTTCTTATGGATTTGAGTTTCCTTTTGAATTTTGATCCTCGCCGTTGGCGTTGTATATTATATTGCTTGTGTGGTTGTGACCGTCGATTGACGAAGAGCTAGCTCCCGCTTAGGGATGCTTTTTTATTGATTTCGTATACTATTCATGTTGTATCCCGTTTGGGAGCCAGTATTTACAAAGGAGACTCTGCCGAAATTTTCAGTAAATTTTGATGTTCTTAAAAACCGCATAATTCGGCTTATGCTATTAAAACTACTTGTTTTAAATTGGTTTTCCTTCACTCTACTTCTTTTCGTGGTTTGGATTTCTGGGTTTTTGGTTTACTTAGATTACGTACGCCTCGAGACGTTTCGTAGTTTAAGTGCCGGTCATGTTCCGTACTTTCGGGACGTGACACAGCCGCGAGCACCCGAACGGATGCTTTCGGCGACGGGGTTCTCCTACAGTCACTTGGTCGGGGCTATGGAGCGTGGCTGTCTATTAAGTTTACTCGGCGAATATCCGCGTACGCTACGTGATTGGAACGGACATTTGATCGCATCAAAATTCCGTGGCAACCGATCTAGTGAGACTAAAGTGCTATGTTTATAATATTCATATTAGTTATCTCATAACTACTTATGAATTCCAATTATTGTATCACATTCTGGATAAATAGAAAATGTTAAACTTTCCGATCGAACAATCAAACACCCAAGTTTTCCCAAAACAACTCAACACATGAATTAAGTTTAAAAACATCCACTTCATGCCACAGTAGCAACGGTCCAGCCATAGAAGGTGTTGGATATAGTGCTCTCAGAGTTAATTATTGGATTACAAGCACGTGATTGCAATGATTGAGGAGGACCTATGCCGGTAGGACAGTCTTAATCGAGATGATAGTATGCTATCTGGTTTATCTTTATCATCGTGTACTGCTTTAGGTGACCTTACGAGTCGCTATTACACGTTGATAGAGCCTCTAGGATTCTTGCTTGACTACCAGCAGTATGAGGGCGATCATATACGTGAGAGCTGGAGTCTATAAGCACATCCTTAAATGGTCCCTAGTCGTGGGAGTTTCGAGACAGGGCATCGATACTCCGGAGTAGACTAGTGTATACAGTCGAGACCCCGACGAGGGACGGTGGCCGGTCTCACAAGCCACTAGTGTCAGTTGGTTCACCTAAGATGTATACAGGTGCTCATTGGGTTATAAGTACACCGGACATGACTCGCCGGGAACCTGCTAGTTGGGATTATACCAGACGTCAGATAGCAGTTCCTAGGTGACATGTGTACAGGTTAGTTCATCGACCTAGGATCGTCATTTGTCTCGTGTGAGTTCCCACTATGCTTTGATTACTACCCTACCATGGCTCAAAGGAGTCGTGCAAACAGGTTTTAGTTGGGTACAGTCCCGAGCCACATGGAGGCAGTGAGCGGATTTGCAGGGGTTCGTCTCTCCCGGTATTGGGGGTGAGGTCTCGTTGTGTCTAGGAAAGCCAGAACATGAAAAGTTCTTAGCCAAGGCAGGAGATTTGCTGGTAGGTATTCCAGTTGTATCTCAGGGTGTTCTGGGCTATACTCCGACACGACTTGTACCGCTTTTGGGGGTCTGACTTTTACCAACCCCCTAGGCCCGCTATGCGATGCTCATAGACGAACGGACCAGACTGCACGGATATTGTCACTGACAGGCTCAGTTGGGTGTCAGGATGAGTTCGCTCATCGACGTCCTTTTTGCTCAATAGCTGGTGGCCCGTCACGTATGGCTAATACCTCTGACGTGCTAGTGGTTAAATCCACAGCCATAGTATTGACGAGTCTTTAGAGTCCACCACAAACAGTTACTCAGGTTTCGGGAGAAATGCTGTAGAGGCCGTATGGAGATATGGCAGGGTTCGATCAGATACGTGCGGTATTGCACGGATCGTGATCGGACGTTTTTTACTAGCCGGCTTTGGTTTAAGCCAGATCCTAGTATTAGACGGTGTAGATTTTGTCTCTTTGCATTTGTGTTCAGTAGGAATACAAATGCGGGCATGTATTTGCAGTAGCGGGGTTTTCCTGTAATTTATTACGGGATCAGTTTTCTGAAGTTGCCAGTTTGCATTCCATTCCGGCCGGTTTTCCTTTGTTCCTTCACGGCCGGACTTTTGTGATGGAGGGGGTTATTTGCAAGTTTACAAATAACTCATTGTAGAGGGGTTTCTTGCATTTTGTGGGATTATGATAGCATGCTTTCTTGTTCTCATCTTTGTGCATTAAATGAGATTAGATTTGATAAGGATTTGTTGTGACCATTTTTCCTCTTTATCCTCACATTTGCTTATGGTCACCTTGTTTTTTCCTACCATCACCTCCCTTCATATTTTGTTGATTCTTCCACCATTTGAGAGGGGGGGCGGCCATTTTTGAGGGGAGAGGAGGAAATGAGAGAAGAGAATCATTTTTGTGAGGGTGGAAAAATCATCATCTCATTTTGGTTTTGCTTCAAAAACCCTCACTACTCTCCAAAGTTCTTTCTTGATCCCTCCATCCATGGCAACTTCTTGACCCCCAAAGAGACATAGCATTCAACACTAGCCTACAGCAAATCTTGGACGCATCGGCTAGCCAACTTCGCGCCCGAGTTGCCTCGGTCCAGAGGCGGGAGCCCGTATACGAACCCGGTTACGTGGTGCCTTTCTGACGAGGAGTTGACGGACGGAGATTCCGCGGGAGATTGCAGTGGAGACGAAGACCGAAGAACACGGATCGCTTGGTATAGCTTCTCTACTCTTTTCTTGTTTGCTACTAGCTAGGTTAATGGCCCGATCCGGGTGAAAAGTGCGCGGTGGTGCCTGTTTTGCTAGTTTGCAAAATTTTGTTTCCGCGTCTCCGGCGTCGGATCGACGGCCGGGGCACCGCCACGGACTTACATTGGTATCAGAGCCACGCCATTAACCATGACTAGCTTTCTCTAGTATGTTTAGAACTCGATCGAACAGAAAATCCCCAAAAACCGTATTCTCCAATCCACATGTGTTCTCTGTCGAAATTTATTTGGCTCCAAAAATTTTTCAGGTTGTCTCAGAATACTGTGCATGGATATAGAAGCAATCTGTGAAATTTTGGTCGAGCGATCTCTCCATACCGCCACGGAACCGCGGCCAAACCCATGCTTAGGCCGCGGCTCCGCCGCGCTTTTGATTGATCACTTGATCAAAATTTTGCAGATAGCTTATGAGTTAAAAATAGGAGTTTTGGGATATTCTTTCTGGGCCCAGATTTTCTGTGAGTGCTACAGTACTGCTTGGGGCCCACTTTGATAAATTTGTTCGATCGGATATAATAAACATGCTAGTTCACAGTATTTACATTATATCTGCGACCGTGAATGTCACTCGATCGGTAAATCCGGTCTATCTGCTATAGCCCTTTTAGACGGATTTGCGGACGTGACATTCACGTTGATGTTCTGTGTTGTGCTGTGATGTTACGGATCGGTCGTGGGGGATAGCCTGGATGCAATGCTAGTACAGTTTTGTTTTATATGTATATTTGATATTGCGGGGCGAGCATCCAACATGTGGACTGCCGTCACTGCCTGTTTGTATTATTCTTTTGTGGCACGACCAGGTTACGGTCGATGTACCCATTGTATGTAGATTTTACTTTCTGTACTAGGATTACCCCACGGAGGGGTGCACGGATAGCCGGGTTCTGGAGGGCAAAAAGCCCGCATCTCATGGCGTTGAGACGGAGGGGACTTTAATCTAGAATTAGCAGGGCTATTCGCCGCAGTCATAGGGGTATAGGATTGACCCAGGAGGAGTGCCCAAGTTACCGGATTCCGTGAAGTGCTGGGTGGTCCATTCACATTGCTGAAGGGGGCTGCCTCGCTTCAGGTTTTGGCGGGTAACTTGCCGCACCCGTAGGGGTCTAGGATTTCATTGCACAGGCTATCCACACGACCAGGGGAACGTCGGGTTTCAGTAGCGGCTTTATGAAACCTGGGGATCCCAGATATTTGTATTGATCTGTGATGCTGTACATTTCTGTGATGTTGCATTTTATCACGCCTTAAGCGAAAATTATATATTATATATATACTAGTAGATGTTGTATATGCTTTGCATCCGCGCTAGTCCAGTCCCCGCTCTGTCGTTAGTTAGCTAACCTAACGGGTGATGACGGGACACAGTGGCGAATGCGGATGGCATATACGTACGTCATTATTTTCGTTCTTTATTGGTGTGATCAATTAATGGGACTGCGTTGATTCGGATCAATGCAAGATAAACAAAGCTATTCTGATGTTGTTAGAACATTTTTCAAAAAGCTGTTATTGCAAGCGCGTTCTCTTTTGTTTTGCATCATGGTATTCAGTTGGAATATCCTGCTCCTCAGTCGACGAGGCAAGGGCCGAGATCCCTTCACCGGGAGTGACCCCTTAGACAGAAGTTTGCGTCAGGGCAATAACTTCACTATAGCCGATTACTTTTGCTTTGCATCGTGGTATTCAGTTGGAATATCCTGCACCTCATTTTACGGTGAAAGAGCCGAGATCCCTTCACCGGGAGTGACCTCTTTAGCAAAGGTTTTCGTTACTATATTTTTCTAAAAAGCTATCCGTTCCTTCAACGATATCAAGTTCATTATGCTAAAGGTTTTCGCCAGAAACCATTCGTAGCCCTCCATCATTTCAGACGGGTAGCACGTAGTATTCATGCTATGTTTGTTGGCCTTCGTCAAGGCATAGTGTATGGTAGCTGCTTGTTGCCTTTCTGCTGCATAGATAGATACGTTGGTTTGGGACAGTTGTATAGCCTTGTTGACCTTCGTCAAGGGCTTCTACAGGTGGTTTCAAATTAACCTGGACAATGACGGGTAGAACTTGACATGTGACTTATGATTTGTTGACCTTCGCCAAGGTCATAAGAGCATGGGGCAAAAATCCACATCGGGAGTTTCAAAAGAACTGAAACTTACCAGATATGCGCATACCTTCTAGAGTGTGATAATGTGAGCGGATTCTGTCATGTTATCATGCGATGATAGTTGGATCTCGATTCCCACTGATGAGTTGGTTTGCTCCTCGGGTGATCCCGGCTAATTCTTCTTTCAGGTTTGGGGAAGAATTTGACGTTACAGTGGGAGGTTTCCAGATTAGATAAAGTGATAACCATTCTGATCTAGGTTAGAGTGCACGCTGAGTGTTTCTTTTCGCTCTCTCTTTGGCAGCGACCATTGACACGACCCTAGAATATGACTCAGTGACCAAGTTGACCGAACCTTCTTAACAGTGGCTTTTGGATTGTCAGAGTTGCAAACCTCATTGCCACTCCTGCTTTTACCCTTTTCTCCAGGATACCCCGTATTACTATGAACGTCCACTTCCATTGGACAAAACCATCGTATGGTTATATTGAAAGGTTCCTAGGCACTCTAGTGAGGTCTCACAAGGCATCGAACATACCAATTTAAAAAAATGGTGCCGAGAAACCCTAGACTACGGATCTTAGACTAGATGTTTAGGCGAAAAGATAATCTAGTTAACAAATTAACTAAAAGTTAGGATGCTACAACCTTTGTAGATCCGGATACCCACTTCCTTAGCTCCACGAGGGCGTCCTCTCGCTGTCCATCTTGAACCTTGGACTCTCGTGACGGCTTCATCGGAGAAACGTGCGGAATAGGTCGTCGGCTTCGTGTCAAAGACGATCTACGTCGAGGTTGCACAAGCTCAAGCTCCGACTTCACAAAGTTGTGAAACTTGTGAAGAAAACACCCAAAACAACTTGGCAAGAGGTAGAGGATGAAGAAATAGGAGGTGGGTTCACTTTAGAATTGGATTTCTCACTTTAGAAATCAAGTTGCCATTGATGGCATCAAGCTTTCTCTTTGAGGAAGAAGAAGAAGATAAAGAAAGAATGATAAGTCTTCTAATTTTAAAATAAAACTAATATGAATACTTATCATATCTTGACCATGTTCAAGTGTAGAGATTAAACCAAGGTTAGTTGGAGTGGTTAGGGTTAAGGATGAGATAAGGATGGTGGACTTTGTCAAAGCTTCAAGAAGCTTCAACATAGCTCCAAAATAAGCCACCATTCTTAACTTAATCCTTTCCAAATAAATAAACAAATAAATAAATGAAAAACCAAAACACTAATCATCACTTAACCATGGTTTAAACCTTTACACTTAACCACATTATCAAGTATCATCAAACATGATACAAAAAATGTGCACAAAAGTATATCACATATACCTTTTGCACATCAAGTGAGAAAATCCATTTAAAGTGAACCGATACTAGTTAATGCAAAGTAATATATCAAATATATAATTATACATTAAATCATTAAATCAACACTTGATTTAACGATCCGGTTATATCGCATACAACCGACTAGTATCTAATGTATCGATTTATCGAATCAATAATTCGATAACTAGGTCATATCGAATATAACCAATCGAAACATTTATCGCGAGAATGAAATACGGTATCACATACACGCATTATTCTCGGTCCCGCACATATCTCATATGCGCTCCTATTTCGTTTCGCTTGAACCAGGAAACCTCTGTGTAAGACTCTAAAGACTCGTCAATAAGCCGGTAGCAGATGATGATCATATCAAGCATCTACAAGCCGCAAGCGGTCTGCTAAACGTAACGGCCATCCGGGTATTGAGCGATCAGAAGATCGACGAGCTAGCCCGCTCATACCCCTGTGAATCCAACCGGTAACACTTACCGTACAGTCCGGTCTCTTCGTCTGATATGTCGCATATCAAGTCTAGGGGTGGTAAACGTCAGACCCCAATAACCCGATAAATCGTGCTGATGTTAGGATCATAACGGGTCGAGAAACTACTGGTAACACTTACCAGCAAATCTCTGATCAGCCCTGGCCAGGGACTTCCCTGTTACGGCCAATCGAGCACAGCGCAACATCAACCCCCAATACCGGGAGAGACGAAACCCCTCCTATCGCTCATTGCCTCCATGTGACTCGGGACTGTACCCAAAGACCACCGTTTTGCATGCCCTCATGGACGTGGTAAGGTGGAGATCAAAGCACAGTGGGAATCACACAAGACTCTATGACGATCTCGGGTCTACAGACTAACCTGCACAAGTGTCACCTGAGAACTGCCATCTGACGTGAGGTATAATACCATCTGGGAGTTCTCGGCGAGTCCGTCCAGTGTATCCAGTCTCCACTGAGCACCCGTATACCATCTCTGATGTCAAACACCAATGGATATGGGATCATCCATCGCCCATCACATGGGTCGAGAAGCGTATACGCTAGTCTACTCTGGTATATCGATGCCCCGTCTCGATATACCCACGACTAGGGACCTTGAAGGATGTACTTATGGACTACCATGTCCCCACTAGTATGATCTGCATCACAGTCCAGGTAGTCAAGTACATATCCTAAGGGCTTTACCAACATGTAACTATAAGACAGTATAAAGAGACTAGTGTACATGTTAAGATAAAGAGTAACTAGATAGCATACTATCATATCGAGCAAGAAAGTCATCTCTATATATGTCCAAGCATCCAATATAATATACATCATCTGTACAATACTGGCCTCTAGGGCATACATACAACTAACATATATATGAACTCGAAGGAATTCGAGGACGGTTTCCGGTTCTGGAGAAAACGAATAGGACTATTCAGTTGTCTTTTCCTTTTACCTTCTCTCTCAGATTGCGAGCACTCCTTGGCTTAGGAGATAGTACACCTATTACGTAAATTGGATAGTCTTCTTCCAAACCATAGGCAGGTGCCGACCGGTAGGTAATGAAGAAAAACAATTAGCCTAAACGGTGTACAGAAGGTATTAAGTTAAGACAAAGAAAGGGATTAGTAAGAGGGCAAAGTAAATTGCGACTGCTATTCACGATCAAACCAAGTATATCTTCGCCAATCCTAAATCACCTTTGTATTTCTTCAGGACACTCCGTATCACTATGAAGATCCCAAGTTTATTGGATAATCCATCATATGGTTATATACGAACTTGAAATGAACTTGTTCCAGTTTGTGGATGGATCATGGTTCAGGAGAAATAGGAATAAGGTTCATTCGGTTGTCTTTTATCTTCACCTTCTCTTGCATTGCGAGTTCTCCTAGGACTAGGACAGTACACCCATTATGCTTATTGGACAGTCTTCTTCCAAACCATAGGCTGGTGCCGAACGGTAGGGAAGGAAGAAAATCATTTGGCCTAAAGGGGTGTACAGAAGGTAATGACTAAAGACATATAAAGGGATTTGGTGAAATGGCAAAGAATTATACGGTTACAGTTGTGAATCTGGTTAATGGAAGAGGCATTACTAGGAATACCAGGATACCCCATCGAAACAATTCAATGTTTCAGTTTCACTGTGTACTGTTAAAAGAAAACTGATTTCCCAATTAAACACTTGCTCCAGGGTATGTATTTACCAAGTATGATTCTCACATCTGTATGGTTTTACAGATGATGAGTGGGAATAAGTTATTTGGAATTAGGTGACCATCTTCATTATATCGAGATTCGTTGTAATTGGTGATATTTGAGGAAGCCACCTGTGTTGTTTGCCGGACGGCAAATATTTGGTTTTGAATATCCGTTGTTATGCACAAATTTCAAATTGATATATCTGTACATCTATTTTTATAGAGTGAGATATACCTTTTGAAATTATGTCTATGACATTTACCTATATCAGTGGATGGTTAGGTAAGGAGTATTGAACAGCGGTGTAATTCTTCTTAACCATAAGTACAGTTTTCAACCTACGGCACACAGTGAATGAGTCATTTGACTCGAGGGACTTATACAGAGTATTGTATGTTTTCCAGTGTCCATTAGGACAGAGGGGTAGGTACTCGTACTATATTCTGTTTACTTGTGACTTCTCTAGTTCTTAGACAGGTGTTTCGTAGAAATGCAGGGTCCAAGTTTTGAGAAGTTATAGGTATAAGAGTAAAGAAGAGAACCAGGTATTGCAATTATCGGGATTCTTCAAGGTGATCGAAAATGTAGATACTTATGTATGGTATTCAGTTGATAGTAATAGTTAAGAGAACATGCTTCTCTTTTAGGTTACTCATAATTGGAAGCATTCCTAAGTTGAGTAACGCTGATCGGCCTCCTTCCATTTAGTTGACATGCACTGGAGACAGCTGCATGATTTCAATCTGGTTCAATTAAATCAGTGCCTCTGTTTCTGTATTGGATATAGAACAGTTCATATCTTGACATTGTTAAGATACCGGGAGTTGTCCGGCTTATGCTTAAAACCAGACTCCGGATAACTCAAGACACGTTTATGTAATGGCTGTTTGTGGGTTGACCCGGGCTATGACGAGGGTTGACTTTCTACCATCTGGAAGATCAATAGTGATATTGTTCTTAACTCGCCACAGTTTTAATTAAAAATGGACTTTTTTTCAGAAAACAGTAGTGGGAGTTTGGTAGAACTGGAAGTGATTCCAGAACCGCAAAAGATTACTGAATATTTGATAAGAACCTAAAGATTCAATCTGGTTTGACATTCCATTGGCCACTCTGCAGATAAAGTGGGTAACCTCAGGCACCCGAGAGGTACTTCGGTATGCTCAAGGACGGTGGCAGGGAGGTTCTTGTTTGCCCAGACTTGCCATTGCTGTTGTTCCAGACTATGAGACCCGGCAGGAGGATGAGTATAGCGTCGTTCTAAACTGGTTTTAGGAGCGTGCGTTTATATGACTCTGCCAGAGGGTTTTCGTAGTCAGTGGGAGCAGCGGAAGCATTGGTGGACAAGTGGCTTATGTCTATTTATAGGCTAAAGCAGATATAGCAGAGATAGATCATCTATTTCTGATGTGACAGTCATAGGTTTGACTTCATCAGAATAGGGGATGGATCTGTTAAGAAGGTAGTAGGGTGTGATGTCCGGTATTTGATGACACACACAGAGTAGGAAGTAATATTCCTATACTACGATCGGTTATACTATGGTTGTCACACAGTGGTTTCTCCACATAGGACTTGGATATTATATCAGACATTCTGGTTACTAGATCTATAGATCTAGATTTGGATAGTTTCCCAATCTGGGTACTTAGACAGTATTCTATAAGTATTTAGAATGGACGACTCCTGGCATGGTAGTGTACCTGCAGGTGATGGAGTCACCCTCTCTAAAGGTGTCTTACAGACTAAAGAGGAGAGGGATACGCATGATTGGTAGATCACTTGCTTAGGCAATTGAGTTGATCATAAGATGTCAAGTACCACACCAGATGTTGTTCTTGCAGTAGATGCAATAAGTTGATATTAATCCAATCCTGGAGAAACAGTCAGAAGCAGTTTTAGAATATAAGTTAATGTTCTAGGGATATGATAATAGCATTCTCCTTCGGAGAGACAGTTATCATTCCAGGCTTCCAAGGTGACCTGGATGGCAGAGTGGCTGTCAGAGTTATAGTTTTCCCTCTGACGAGGGGCAGTATTATGGACAGATGGTCTAGGTGCATACTGAGGGAAAGCATGGCGCAGGACACTGATTAAGTTCAGTTGTCGATACAGTCTAAGAAGTTTGGATTTGGAGTTCATTTATGAGCTGGGTCCCATCAAACATCCAGACACATTCTAAGACAGGTATCGCTCATTTCGAGAGATGGCTTTCTCCGCGAACTTGAGATAAAGAGAGACATAAAAAGAAACACCATAGCAGATCCACTCACTGAGGCTATTCCTCGAACGCAATAGTTTCGCAAACAAGCTTTGTGAGACAGACTAGTAGAGGAGTTGGGTGTTCGGTATCACACGGGCTGTGAGTATGCGACATCGCAATAATTATCCTTGAGTGCAAGTGGGAGATTGTTGGATATAGTGCCCTCAGAGTTAATTATTGGATCGCAGGCACATGATTGCAATGATTGAGGATGACCTATGCCGGTAGGACAGTCTTACTCAAGATGATAGTATGCTATCTGGTTTATCTTTATCATCGTATACTGCTTTAGGTGACCTTACGAGTCGCTATTACACGTTGATAGAGCCCCTAGTATTCTTGCTTGACTACCAGCAGTATGAGGGCGATCATATACGTGAGAGCTGGAGTCTATAAGCACATCCTTAAATGGTCCCTAGTCGTGGGAGTTTCGAGACAGGGCATCAATACTCCGGAGTAGACTAGTGTATACAGTCGAGACCCCGACGAGGGGCGGTGGCCGGTCTCACAAGCCACTGGTGTCAGTTGGTTCACCTAAGATGTATACAGGTGCTCATTGGGTTATGAGTACACCGGATAGGACTCGCCGGGAACCTGCTAGTTGGGATTATACCAGACGTCAGATAGAAGTTCCTAGGTGACATGTGTACAGGTTAGTTCATCGACCTGAGATCGTCATTTGTCTCGTGTGAGTTCCCACTGTGCTTTGATTACTACCCTACCATGGCTCAAGGGAGTCATGCAAACAGGTTTTAGTTGGGTACAGTCCCGAGCCACATGGAGGCAGTGAGCGGATCTGCAGGGGTTCGTCTCTCCCTTTATTGGGGGTGAGGTCTCGTTGTGTCTAGGAGAGCCAGAACATGAAAAGTCCTTAGCCAAGGCAGGAGATTTGCTGGTAGGTATTCCAGTTGTATCTCAGGGTGTTCTGGGCTACACTCCGACACGACTTGTACCGCTTTTGGGGGTCTGACTTTTACCAACCCCCTAGGCCCGCTATGCGATGCTCATAGACGAACGGACCAGACTGTACGGATATTGTCACTGACAGGCTCAGTAGGGTATCAGGATCAGTTCGCTCATCGACGTCCCTTTTGGTCAATAGCTGGTGGCCCGTCACGTATGGCTAATACCTCTGACGTGGTAGTGGTTAAATCCACAGCCATAGTATTGACGAGTCTTTAAAATCCATCACACACAGTTACTCTGGTTTCGGGCGAAACGCTGTAGAGGCCGTATGGAGATATGGCAGGGTTCGATCAGATACGTGCGGTATTGCACGGATCGTGATTGGACGGTTTTTACTAGCCGGCTTTGGTTTAAACCAGATTCTAGTATTAGACAATGTAGATTTTGTCTCTTTGCATTTGTGTTCAGTGGGAATACAAATGCGGGCATGTATTTACACTAGCGGAGTTTTCCTGTAATTTATTACGGGATCAGTTTTCTGAAGTTGCCAGTTTACATTCCGTTCCGGCCGGTTTTCTTTTGTTCCTTCACGGCCGGACATTTGTGATGGAGGGGGTTATTTGCAAGTTTGCAAATAACTCATTGTGGAGGGGTTTCTTGCATTTTGTGGGATTATGATAGCATGCTTTCTTCTTCTCATCTTTGTACATTAAATGAGATTAGATTTGATAAGGATATGTTGTGACCATTTTTCCTCTTTATCCTCACATTTGCTTATGGTCACCTTGCTTTTTCCTACCATCACCTCCCTTCATATTTTGTTGATTCCTCCACCATTTGAGAGGGGGGGCCGGCCATTTTTGAGGGGAAAGGAAGAAATGAGAGAAGACAATCATTTTTGTGAGGGTGGAAAAATCATCATCTCATTTTGGTTTTGCTTCAAAAACCCTCACTACTCTCCAAAGTTCTCTCTTGATCCCTCCATCCATGGCAACTTCTTGACCCCCAAAGAGACATAGCATTCTACACTAGCCTACGGCAAATCTTGGACGCGTCGGCTAGCCAATTTCGCGCCTGAGTTGCCTCGGTCCAGAGGCAGGAGCCCAGCCCATATACGAACCCGGCTACGTGGTGCCTTTCTGACGAGGAGTTGACGGACGGAGATTCCGCGGGAGATTGGAGTGGAGACGAAGACCGAAGGACACGAATCGCTTGGTATAGCTTCTCTACTCTTTTCTTGTTTGCTAGTAGCTAGGTTAATGGCCCGATCCGGGTGAAAAGTGCGCGGTGGTGCCGGTTTTGCTAGTTTGCAAAATTTTGTTTCCGCGTTTCCGGTGTCGGATCGATGGCCGGGGTGCCGCCACGGACTTACAGAAGGGTCAAGCCAACGCCTCACATGTGGCATGCCGTACTGCCCCAAACCCTAAGGTTCAAAAGGCAGTTCGAGACGGTCACATAATCGAGTTAAGGTTTGTTGTCTTCTAGAGGGTCCATCGTGTTACTTGCACTACTTAGAACGTTCTTAAACCACAGAAAAATCCAACACTTGGAAATTTCCCAGAAGGGAAAAAAGTGAGTATTTATATCCGGTCGAACTTTTTAACATATTCTAAAATTACCCGGAAAAATATAAACGAGGTTAAAAATATCAGATCGAATCAATGAGTCCCCAATGCACCCCAGAAAACTCAACTGTTGAGTATAATTAAAAGTGCCCAGAAACATCAGGAATCACATACGAGGGAAAATGTACAAAATTGAAACCCTAATTCATCAATTGCGCCGCGGAACCGCCGCCAAAAGCATGTCATTGCCGCGGTTCCACAGCCGTTTAAGTGAGTTACTGTCTCGTTTTGTACAGTTAATCTTATATTTCCCTGCACTATTTTCTGAGCATTTTTAATTGGGAAAAATCCACAGTTTTGAAAATTGTACAGAGAGGGGTGAAAAGCGGGGATTTCGGGTTCAATCAGACTTCTAACATCGTCTACACTTCGCCTAAGGCTCTAGATAGGCTCTGATACTACTGTAGGGTTCCTAGGCACACTCAAGTGGTTCCACAAGGCATCAACCATGCCAAATTAAAATTTTCCAGTGCCCAGAAACCCTAAACTAAATCGTTAACTAGAGATTAGGCGAAAACTATACAAGTAAACAACTTTATTGCTAAATGAAAGAGACTACAACCTTTGTAGATCCGTTCCTCCACTTCTCTAGCTCCGTGTTGATGTCCCTCTGCTGCGATCAACGGAATCCCAGACTCTAGCATCGATTTCATCGGAGAAATGGGCGGGCTAGGTCGTTGACTTCGATGCCGAAGATGATCTACGTCGAGGCGACTCAAACTCAAGCTCCACCTTCACTTGGTCATGAACCTTGTGAAGATAACACCCTATAAAACATGGCAAGTGGTAGAGGATGAAGAAATAGGAAGTGGGTTCACTTTGGATTTGGATTTCTCACTTGATTTCATCACTTGAAATTTTTAAGAAAACTTTCCTCTCTTCATGAAGAAGAAGAAGAAGAAGAAGCTAAAGAAAAAGAATTCTTGAAAATAATTAATCAAGTGATACTTATCATAATCCAACCATGGGTGAAGTAAACTCATGTAGAGAGCAAACCATAGTTTAGGTGATGGTTAGGTCAAAGCATAAAGACAAAATGGTTAAGACTTTGAAAAATGCTAAGAAGTTTCATGAAGCTTAAAGCAAAGAAAGAAAAAGCCACCATTTTGTTTTTATGAAATAAATAAAGAAAAACAAAACCCTAACCATTAACTAAACATGGTTTAAAGCATACACACCCAAGTTTGCATGTATCATCAAACGTGATACAAACTAGTGCACAAGAATATATCATATATACAATGTGCACAATCTAGTGAGAAAATCCATCTTAACTGAACAAATACTAGTTAATGTAAAGTAATATATCAAATATATAATTATACATTAAATCATTAAATCAACACTTGATTTAATGATCCGGTCATACTGCATATAACCGACTAATATCAAGTGTATCAATATATCGAATCAACACTTGATTCGGTAACCCGGCTATATCACATATAACCGACCGATGATACAAATTGCGATAATAGAATACAGTATCACATACTGGTATTATTCTCGGTCCCGTACATATCTCATATGCGCTCCTATTTCGTTTCGCTTGAGCCAGAAAACCTCTGTGTAGGACTCTAAAGACTAGTCAATACGCTGGCAGCAGGTGATGATCATATCAAACACCCACAAGCCGCAAGCGGTCTGCTAAACGTAACGGCCACCCGGGTATTGAGCGATCAGAAGATCAACGAGCAAGCCCGCTCACACTCCTGTGAATCCAACCAGTAACACTTACCTACAGTCCGGTCTCGTCGTCTGATATGTCGCATATCTTGCCTAGGGGTAGTAAACGTCAGACCCCAATAGCTCGATAAGTCGTGTCGATATGAAGTCTATAATAGTTCGAGAAACTACTGGTAACACTTACCAGTAAATCTGAGCAACCCTGGACAGGGATTTCCGGTTATAGCCAATCGAACACAGTGCAACATCAACTCCCTATACCGGGAGAGACGAATCCCCTCCTATCGCTCATTGCCTCCATGTGATTCGGGACTGTACCCAAAAACCACCGTTTTACACGCCCTCTTGGACGTGGTAAGATGGAAATTAAAGCACATTGGGAATCATACAAGACACTATAACGATCTCGGGTCAACAGACTAACTTGTACTAGTGTCACCAAAGAACTGCCATCTAACGTAAGGTATAATACCATCTGGGAGTTCTCGGCGAGTCCGTCCAGTGTACCCAGTCTCCACTGAGCACCCGTATATCATCTCCGATGTCAAACACCAATGGATATGGGATCATCCATCGCCCATCTATTTGGATCGAGAAGGTTTAAGCTAGTCTACTCTGGTATATCGATGCCCCATCTCGATACACCCACAACTAGAGACCTTGAAGGATGTACTTATGGACTACCATGCCCCCACTAGTATGATCCGCATCATAGTCCAGGTAGTCAAGTACACATCCTAAGGGCTTTAGCAACATGTAACAGAGAGACAATCAGTGTACACGTTAAGATAAAGAGCAACCAGATAGCATACTATCATGTCGAGCAAGAAAGTCCTCCCTATATATGTCCAAGCATCCACTACAATATACATCCTATATATAGTATTGGCCTCTAGGGTATACATATAACTAACATTATGTACCTGGACTGTGAGAGTCCTAATATCCTCTTGGATCTGTCACGATAGATCCCGATCCCCAGAATGTATGAGGCATCACCCAGGTCTTTCATGGAGAACCTATATAACAAGAACCCTTTGACAGATTGTAGCATACGAATGTCATTTCCTATCAAGAGAATGTCATCCACATATAAAATGAGGAATACTACAGTTCTCGCTACAAATCTACTATAGATGCATGGTTCATCTGGATTTTTGATAAAGCCAAATTCCTTGACCGTCTCATCAAAACAGTTGTTCCAACTCCGCGATGCCTGCTTTAGTCCATAGATGGACTTAAGCAACTTGCACACCTTTCCGCTGCTTCCACTCTGAATGAAACCCTTTGGCTGGTCCATATAGACACACTCCTCTAAATTTCCATTTAGAAAAGCGGTCTTTACGTCCATTTGCCAAATCTCATAATCGTGGAAAGCAGCAATAGCAAGAAGGAGCCGAATGGATTTCAGCATTGCCACTGGAGAAAAGGTTTCGTCATAGTACAAACCAGGTCTTTAACGAAAACCGTTTGCAACAAGTCTAGCCTTATAGGTCTCAACCTGTCCATCTACACCAATCTTCCTTTTGAAGATCCACTTGAATCCAACGGGTTTTACCCTATCTGGAGCAATATCCAACGTCCATACTTTGTTGGTGTACGTGGACTCCATTTCGTTCCGCATTGCATCCAGCCATTTTACCGAGTAAACGCTCTAAACGGCCCGCTAGAAGCTACTAGGCTCATCATAATCAATGATGCAATTCTCTCTATTCCCGTCTATGAGAAAACCATAGTATCTCTCGGGCGGATGAGACAGCCTACTACTCTTGCGGAGCGGCGTAGGAATGTCATGTTCTTTCGAACCCTCTGGTTCTACTAAGCTTTCAGTAATAGCTTGTGGTTCTTGAATTTCTTCCAGTTCTATTGCGCTCCCACTAATCTGATTCTCCAAAAACTGAGTTTCTAAGAAGTGGGCATGCCGAGAAACAAAAACCTTTTGTTCCTCTTCGCAATAGAAGAAATATCCCTTGGAGTTCTTTGAATATCCCACAAACTTGCACTGTACTGAGCATGCCTCGAGCTTGTCCACATGCTGCTTTTCGACAAAAGCTGGACTTCCCTATGTCTTAATGTGATTAAGATAGGGTCTCTTCCCACACCACATCTGATATGGTGTAGTAGGCACAGTCTTAGTTGGAACACGGATCAAAAGGTATGCCGCTGATTCTAGTGCATATCCCCAGAATGATCGCGGTAACTCAGCGTTACTCATCATGGACCGTACCATATCCAATAGGGTTCGGTTCCGTCTCTCCGATACACCGTTATGTTGCGGAGTGTATAGAGGAGTAAGCTGAGAGAGAATTCCATTCTCTTTTAAGTAATCCAGGAACTCGGCACTTAAGTATTCACCACATCGATCAGATCTTAGTGTCGTGATACTTTTGCCGGTTTGTTTTTCTACTTCATTCTTATATTCCTGGAATTTTCCAAAGGCTTCAGATTTATGTTTCATTAAGAAGACATAACCGTACCTTGAAAAGTCATCCGTAAAAGTAATGAAGTAAGAATAACCGCTTCGCGCATGTGTAGACATTGGACCGCACACGTTGCTGTGTACGAGTCCCAAGAGCTCGCTCGCTCTTACTCCGTGTCTAGTGAACAGATTCTTTGTCATCTTTCTTTTGAGACAGGATTGACAAGTGGATACGATTGATATTCGAACGGATCCAAATATCCTTCTGTATGTAACTTCGTCAACCTTCTCTCATTGATGTGACTCGGTCTACAATGCCATAAGAAAGTTTGATTTATTTCCGGAGACTTTCTTTTGTGTGTATTCTGGACATTGAAAATATGTGGTTGGTTTAATACGTATATATCATTGCTTAATGTACCTGACCCAATCAGAACTTGATTAAGGTGAATGTTTACAACATTACTTACAAACGCAAATTCATAACCTTCTTTAGAAGTCAAAGATACATAAATGATATTACAAGTTGCGTTGGGTACAAAAAACCAATTACGTAAAACCAAAACATATCCATCTGACATTCCCAGGTGATAGCCCCCAGGGCCTTAGCATCCATGCTAGCTCCGTTTCCAACTTTGAGGGTCATGTCACTTGCCTTCAAAAACCTACGGTTTCTCAACGCCTGCAAAGAATTACAGATATGAGATCCTGATCTGGTATCCAATAACCAGGAATTAGAGTTTATTGATAGACAGTTTTCAATAATATACACACCTGAAGCTGAAGTCGCAACTTGCTTCAGATCCTGTGTTCTGGCTTTCCAAGCCCTGCAATTTTTCTTCCAATGCCCACTCTTATGACAGTAAAAGCACTCTTCCTTCCTCACAAGTTTCCCCGCTATCTTTGATGCTTTTGCCTTTCCCTTCTTATCCACTTTACTAACACCGCCCCTTGGTTTGGCAGGGGTTTTCTTCTTCTTTCCTTTGGCTTTCGCCTTGGACCTAGAAGAGAAAGATACTCCTACAAACAAAGTGGATGTTTCCCTACCTTTCTGTAGGGTGCTCTCTGCACTCCTCAGCATGTTGAGGAGTTCTGAAAGTTCAACTTCCTTTTCTTGCAAGTTGAAGTTCAGGATAAACTGGGCATAAGTGGAAGGAAGGGACTGGAGAATCAAGTCCGTATAGAGCTCATTCTCCAATGTGGTCCCAAGGTCCGCGAGCTCCTCTATGTAGCCAATCATCTTAAGCACGTGTTCCGCTACCAATGATCCGACGGCCAATCTTGCCGAAAACAACTTCTTCGACACTTCGTATCTGGCGCTACGAGATTGCTCTCCATACAGTTCTTTTGTATGGAGAAATATGGATTCAAGGTCCATATTCTCGTGCCTCCTCTAATGTTCGTTGTCCATAGAGGCAAGCATGAGGAACTTGGCCTTCGCGCAGTCGATTTCCCAGGTCTTACGGATTTCCCTATCCGCGACGCTGGTTTTGGGACCTGGGATAGGGGGAGCTTTGGTGGTAAGGAGATACCCCAACTTGTCATAAGTGATTGCCATTTTGACATTCCTGAGCCAATCTTTGTAGTTTGGCCCTGTCAGTATATTTTTATCTAGTAGTAACTTAAGTCCGGTCATGTCGATTGGTCCCTGCAATTAGGAGAGAAAGAAGAAACACTCAGCATGATGCTCTTGCAAGTTTAGAATGGTTTTTAGTTTGTCTAAACAGGATGGCTCCTACTGTTTCTCGAATCCCTCCTCAAACCATAAAGGAAGAATTAGTCAGGATCAATCTCACCGTACAATACTTGCTTAACAGTTCAGCCAGGCTAGTGTCGGTACTTCAAGGGAGGTTTTCCAACGCTTTCGCGAAGTTCCTTAATTTAAGAACCTCTTTTCCCTGGGGGCGTAGCCCCGCTAACACTTTTCTAGACACCTACTAGATTTATAGCATTGATCGTTAAGTGAGAAATTTCCCGAGGAGTAGCATATACTCACAGTAGGATCGGGATCCAAATATCATCGCGTGACAAAACTGAAGGAATCCTACCAGAATCATCACACTCCAAATGGTATGCAACACTAGCAAGTTTCAGTTCTTTTGAAACTCCCGATGTGGATTTTTGCCCTATGCTCTTATGACCTTGACTTTGGCCAAAATATCATATGTCACATGTCAAGTTCTACCCGTCATTCTCCAGGTTAATTTGAGCCCACCCGCACATACCCTTGACTTTGGCCAAAATGGTAGAATGACTGCCCCAAACCAACACATCTATCTATACTGCACATGAATACCCAATAGCTACCAATCACTATGCATTGACTTTGGCCAACATACATAGCTTGAATACTTATTGACCTTTCATGTGAAACGACGGAGGGCTACGAATGGTTTTGGTGAAACCATGAACGTAGTGAACTTTATATAATCGATGGAATGAGATAGCTTTCAAAAAGAGTGGTTCAAGCTCCGCATTTAAAAGTTTGGTTTTGAAAAGAACCGAGTGGTTTTCAAAGTGTTCCAACGACTTTACTTGGTTTATTTTTCTTGCATTAATTTTAATGCGTCCCATCATTTAATCCTACCATTGCAGAAAACAACCAAAATTTGACGTACGCTTATACCATCCGCATTCACCACGGGACCCCATCATTACCCGTTAGGTTACTTAACTAACGACAGAGCGGGGGCTGGACTAGCGCGGATGCAAAACATAAACAACGCCTAAATAATATCATATATAGATATATTACAATGATAGCCATTTCAGATCACAGATGAACAAATTGGATATACTAGGAATCCGCAATTCTTACGAGCCTGTAACGAAAAGCGGATTACACGGTCGCGGTGAATAGCCAAACCCCATCCTAGACCCCTACGGGTGCGGCAAACTACCCGCCAAGAACCCGAAGCGAAGCAACCTTCCTCAACTCGTAAGTAGGCCACTCGGCACTTCGAGATACCCGGTAGTTTGTGTACCCCACCTTGGGTCTATCCTAGGAGCAAAAACAGTAAAAAGAAATTATACAATGACGGCTACAAACCTGACCCGGTTGTGCGGCGATACAAATAATATTACATAAATTTACAAATTTACATGAATTGAAAGAAAAGAAAACTCTCATCTCACAACCCCCGGCTATTCACCCGCGACTATCCAATGAATTCATATACACATACTATCAACATCACAGATCACAGATATGTATAACCCCCACTAATCGACGTATAGCGATTAGCAGACGTTCAAATCATATAACACATTACAGATATAAACCCGTTAGCTTAAGTCTTTAGAAACTTGATCAAAATACGGTTTTTTAAGCCCCAAAAACAAATTTTGCTTTCTGGAAAATTTGGGCTGAAAAAACATACTCCAAAAATCCCAAAATACCCCATAGAGTATACTGTAGTGAAACTGATCCACGGCCGAGTCAACTCGGCCGCGGATCCACGGCAAGAAGCTATTCTTGCCGCGGAACCACGGTGAGTTGGATGGCTCTGTGGATCGTTTTTCTGCAGTATACTATAAAATCCCTGAGTCGATTTTTGGTATATTCAAAATAACTTTTACAGCACTTTATAAATCGACAGAAAGTTTGAGTTCCGGGTGTATTTCGCGACTTTTCTCCGATCGAATTTCTAGTTACTTTGCTAACATATTAGATAGTGTTTAACTAGGCTCTGATAGCACTGTAAGTCCACGTTACCTCTCCCGGTACTTACGGGCTTGCGGAAATGATGAAAAACGATTTTTCAAGAGGTGGTAACATGGACTCAAAATACGGATCTTTGTTAAACAACTAACTAACAAACCTAACAAGAGTTTTACCTACTCAGTTAGGGGGTTAAACCTTTCTTGAACTCCTTCGTCTTCAACTCTTTCCGGTGTACGGATCGGCCTCACCTCGTCGTCTCCTTGCGCCAAAGATGGATCCACCTGAAAGCTTTTACCTTTGGCTTCTTCTTCGAACTTGAAGAAACTAGAACACTAGGTTTGCTAAACCTTGAGAACTAGGATGAGTAGAGAAGTGATTTGGGTTTTCTTTTATCTCTAAGTCAATGTTTCTCAACTCGTGTGAGGGGGTTGCCTTGAGCTAGAGAGAGAGCAAGAGGAAGAGCAAGAGGGGGAGCTCAAGCAAGAGAGAGCAAAGAAATGAGAGAAATGAGTAACTCTTTTGCCATCCAAGCTCTCATAATCCAAAACTATTATAACAAAAATAGTAATCAAGTATTATGTGATGGTTCAAGTCAAAATGGCTATATCATTTTATGCACACATTTTGCAAGAAGAAACAAGCAAGCAAAAGTCTTTGCCATGTAATGATAGCCATTGTCATGATGATGGTCAATTAGTCCAACCTAGTCAACCGGTCAACAAAGTCAACCCCTCAACAACCATGTCACTGTAATACTTAATTAATATTATTTTTAATCATCTTTCTTATTCTCATTAGGGTTTGGCAAAAATTCAATAGTCAACAGTCAACAGTCAACAACTCCAATGAGAATCCTCTGCCTATATCTCTCTGTCAATTGTGCATACACACCCGCATCCGCGTTTCGAGGAACACGAATGCAAACGAGATAAAACCAATCCCAAAATGTACACTAGGATCTGGCTTAAACCAAAAGCCCGCTAGTGTTAACTGTCCGGACACCAAACGTGCACAAGTGTACGGATGTGACCGAACCCTGTCGCAAAACCATGCGACCTCTACTCTTTTGCCTAAAGGCGAATAGCTTTCTGTGTGGGACTCTAAAGACTTGACACTACGCTGGCAGTGGGTTTAACCACACATTGCAAGCGGCACTAGCTGTGCGTAACAGCCCCCAGGTAGATGCCGATAAGAAGACGGACGAGGTGAAACCCATCTGAACTCCTACTGAGCCTGAATGTGACAGTCTCTGTACAGTCCGGTCTGTTCGTCTGATACATCGCATGGCGGGCCTAGAGGGCGGTAAACATCAGTCCCCTAATAGCGGTACAAGTTGTGTCGAAGTGTAGCCCAGAATACCCTGAGATAGTACTGGAAACCTACCAGTATATCTCGCTTGCCCTGGCCAGGGACTACTCGTGTAATGGCTCTTCTAGACACAGCGCGATGTCAACCCCCAATACCGGGAGAGGCGAATCCTGTCTAACCGTCACTGCCTCCAAGTGCTTCGGGACTGCACCCAAAAACTACCTGTTTGCATGACTCCTTTGAGCCGTGGTAGGGTAGTAATCAAAGTACAGTGGGAACACACTCGAGACGAAGTGACAGTGTAAAGTCAATGGACTAAGCTGTATTCATGTCACCTGGGAACTGATAGCTGACGATAGGTATAATACCAACCAACAGTTCCCGACGAGTCCTATCCAGTATACTCGTAACCTAACGAGCACCCACATACTATCTCAAGTACGACGTACTGACGGCTGTGGGACAGATCGTCTCCCAAGCTGGGATAAGAAGCGCATACGCTAGTCTGTTCTGGAGTATCGATGCCCTGTATCGATAGTCCTGCGACTAGGGACCTGCATAAGGATGTGCTTATAGATTACCCAGCCCCCACGAGTGTGACTGCCATCACAATGCTAGTAATCAAGCAAAGATATTAAGGGCTCCACTAATGTGTAAAGGCGATATGCTAAAAGAAACGCATGCACACATTAAAACGGAAACAAACCAAGTAGCATACTATCATTTTGAGCAAGATTGTCAATACAAGGTGAATATCCCAAGCTTCCATTAAGTAATATACATACTAGTGTAATACAGTAATGGCCTCTAGGGCATATACACTAACAGTGTATACGAAGGGGTAATGCTGAGAGAGAATCTCATTCTCCTTTAGAATAGTCCAGGAATTCCGTGCTCAAGTATTCTCCTCCTCGATCTCATCAAAGGACATAATACTTATACCCGTATTTTGGTTCTCTACTTCTAACTTATATTCTGTGAATATCTCAAAAGGTTCGGACTTATATTTCAACAGGAACAAATGTCTGAATCTTGAGAGATTATCAGAGAATGCAATGAAGTAAAAAGAACTGGTCTTGGCATGTGTAGACATGAGACTTTCATACATCAGCATGTATCAATCCCAAGAGTTCACTAACTCTTTCTTTGTTTCCAATAAATAGAGTCGTGGTCATTTTATCTTTGTGACATGACCGGCAAGTTTCACAAGATATAAATTCAAACAAATTTAAATTTGCATCTAAATGTAACTTAGCTAGTCGGGTCGCATTGATATGACCTAGTCTACAATACCTCAAGAAGGATTCGTTCATTTCTGAACTCTTCCTCTCTCGTGTGTGTTCTGTATACTAAGAATTGTATATTGATTTAGAACGTCAATGCTTTTAGATAACGTGCCTGAACCGATCAACTCTTGATATAGGAAATGTTCAAAACATTATCCTGTAAGTCTACGGTAGCGCCCCGGCCGTCTACAGATGCCAAATGCGGAACACAAACTTTTTAACTGGCGCTATCGTATACTTTAACCCGGATCTGTCATTATTGCTAAACTAACAAACTGTAAAGAGTGTAAAAAAGTTATACCGAACGATTCGAGTCCTTCGTTCTTTAACCATCATCCCACGCTCTGTTGCAGCTGCTCCGATCTCTTCGATCTCCGATCTGCTCGTCCAGGTGGCACCACGTCAACGATTCTTTAAACGGGCTCCCGCCTCTGACTCGAGGCAACTCGGTCGTCAAGTTTGCTATAAGAGACGACAAAGATTGATGTATAGAATGAATAGATTTGTTTGTCTCACTTCATCCAAAGCCGTGGACGATCGGTTAATGAAGTTGCCACTCGAATCGGGTGATGGAATGAAATGAGCTATGAAATTTCCATACACCCCAAAAACTATCATAATCTTTTTTCCAAATCAACTGAGAGTGAGTGAGAGGGGGAAGGGGCCGGGCATCTTATAGGAATGGGGGGTGAGTGTAGGAGAGGGGAGAGTGACCACAAGAGAAAATATCATGAACAAATATCCTAAGGTTAACAAGAATCATTAATGTTAAAGCATGAGTCATTAAAACCTAGTGTGAACACAAGGAAAGAAACATATGAGTCATGAAGCCAAGTCATCATCCTAGTCACCTCTTCTAGAAACTTCTAGAACCTTCCACACTCATCTCAAGAAAAGATAAATCCGTATTTAACCAAATATTAAATACAGCTGATAGAAAACAGGAAACGGGCAACTTCCAAAAGTGATCCCGAAACGAATTTCAGGATAACCCTGTAATAGTATAAAAATACCCATATTTGTATTACGACCGAATACAAATGCAACTTAGACAAAGATATTATATCTACTCAATATAATACTCGGATGTGGCTTAAACCAAAGCCCACCAGTATTATCTGCCCGAAATATGACACGTGCGTAAACGCACGTGCATTTTCCGAAACCTGCCATAAAACCATACGGCCTCTACAACGTTTTGCCCGTACTTGGGAAACTGTCTGTGGGGGACTCTAATGACTTGTCAGTACCCTGGCAGTGGGTTTAACCACAAACCGTCAGCGGCACTGGCTATGCGTAACGGCTGCCCATGGACTGACCTCAAGGGAGGCCGATGACCGAACTCATCCGGAAACCCAACTGAGCCTAATAGTAACAATGTATATACAGTCCGGTCCGTTTGTCTATGAGTATCGCATATCTGTCTAGGGGGCTAGTAATGTCAGACCCCCAATAGAAGTATAAGTCGTGTCGGAATGTAGCCCAATAAAACCCTGAGATACTACTGGAGTACCTACTAGTAAATCTCCTGCCACGGCCGTGGGCTTTATGTAATGGCTCTCCTAGACACATCATGATCTCGCCCCCAATACCGGGAGAGACGAATCCCCTGCCGATCCGCTCACGTGCCTCCATGTGCTCAGGACTGTACCCAAAAACTACCTGTTTGCACGACTCCTTTGAGCCGTGGTAGCGTAGAAATCAAAGCACAGTGGGAACTCACACAAGACAAATTACGACCTCAGGTGGATGAACTAACATGTACACATAGCACTAGGGAACTGCTATCTGACGATATGTATAATACCAACTAGTAGATTCCCGGCGAGTCCTGTCCGGTGTACTCATAACCCAATGAGCACCTGTATATATTTTAGGTGATCCAACTGACACCAGTGGCTTGTGAGACCGGCCACCGCCCCTCATCGGGGTCTCGACTGTATACACTAGTCTACTCCGGAGTATCGATGCCCTGTCTCGAAACTCCCACGACTAGGGACAACAAATAAGGATATGCGTATAAACTACCCAACTCTCACGTATATAATCGCCATCATACTGTTGGTAGTAAAGCAAGATCCTAAGGGCTCTATCAAAGTGTAATATGTAATCAGTCACCTGAACATGTACACAACTGATAAAGGCAAACCAGATAGTGTTAGTTATATGAATGCCCAAGAGGCCATTACTGTGCATACGATGTATATTGTAGTGGATGCTGGGACATATATAGGGAGGACTTTCTTGCTCGACATGATAGTATGCTATCTGGTTGTACTTTATCTTAACATGTACTCTGATTGTCTCTATATTACATGTTGATAAAGCCCTTAGGATTTGTAGTCGACTACTGGGACTATAATGAGATCATAATAGTGGGGCCACGGTAGTCGACGGGTATATCCTATAACTGTTCCTAGTCGAGAGTGTATCGAGACAGGGCATCGATGCACCAGAGTAGACTAGCGTATACACATCTTGGCCCATATGATGGGCGATGGATGATCCCATATCCATCGGTGTTTGACATCAAGGATGGTGTACGGGTGCTCAGTGGAGACTGGGTACACTGGACGGACTCGCCGAGAACTCCAAGATGGTATTATACCTCACGTCAGATGGCAGTTCTCCGGTGACACTGCTACAGAGTAGTCTGTTGACCCGAGATCGTCATAGAGTCTTGTGTGATTCCTACTGTGCTTTGATTTCCATCATACCACGTCTAAGAGGGCGTGCAAAAAGGTGGCTTTTGGGTACAGTCCCGAATCACATGGAGGCAATGAGCGATAGGAGGGGATTCGTCTCTCCCGGTATAGGGAGTTGATGTTGTGCTGTGTTCGATTGGCTATTGTAAGCCCGCGGGGGCGCCCCGGCCGTCGATCCGACGCCGGAAACGCGGAAAACAAAAACTTTGCGAACTTTGCAAAACGGCACCGCCGCGGACTTTTCACACGGATCGGGCCATTAACCTAGCTAGCTAGCAAAAAGAAAAGAGTAGAGAAGCTATACCAAGCGATCCGTGTCCTTCGGTCTTCGTCTCCGCTCCGATCTCCCGCGGAATCTCCGTCACCTCCTCGCTCGTCGGAAAGGGCACCACGTAGCCGGAATCTTTTACGGGCTCCCGCCTCTTGACCGAGGCAACTCGGGCGCGAAGTTGGCTAGCCGACGCGTCCAAGGTTTGCTATAGAATAGTGTAGAATAGTTGTCTCTTTGGGGTTTATGAGGTTGCCATGGTTGGAGGAATTTTAGCACAAGAATTTCATGGATCAAAGATGGAGAATGGAGTATGCAATCATAAAGAATAAGCATCTCCCAAAAAGGAGCTCGGCCAAGTCATTTTTGCTCACTGGAAAGAATGTATCAAGAATGGCACTAATTAAAAACCATGTAGGAATTAATCCCTCATCACAATTAAAACACCAGCATACCCACAATCATCTCTCTCCCTCACACAAGTGGCCGGCCCCACAAATTAGTGGGTGGAAATTGATTAATGGAAAAAGAAATTCATATCTATCATATAAAAAAATGCTTGATCAATAATGAATATATATATAAAACAAGATAAGATAAACCTCACATCTTTTCTCACTCATCTCACTAATCAATCCTTTCATCAAACCATCATGAGAAAGCAAGTGAAGAGATGCTAAAAGCATCTCATGATTATGAAGCCACACTTATGCAAAGAAACCCCTCACAAAATGTTAATTGCAAACTTGCAATTAACACCCTCCAACGAAAAGTCCGACCGGGAAGAAAAAAGAGAAAACCGGCCGGAACGGAATGCAAACTGGCAACTTCAAAAAACCGATCCCGTAATAAATTACAGGAAAACCCCATTACAGCAAATACATGCCCGCATTTGTATTCGCACTGAACACAAATGCAAAGAGACAAAACTACACTATCTAATACTAGTATCCGGCTTAAGCCAAAGCCGGCTAGTAAAAACCGTCCGATCATGATCCGTGCAATACCGCACGTATCTGATCGAACCCTGCCATATCTCCATACGGCCTCTACAGCGTTTCGCCCGAAACTTGAGTAACTGTCTGTGTGGTGGACTCTAAAGACTCGTCAATACTATGGCTGTGGATTTAACCACTAGCACGTCAGAGGTATTAGCCATACGTGACGGGCCACCAGCTATTGACCAAAAGGGACGTCGATGAGCGAACTCATCCTGACACCCTACTGAGCCTGTCAGTGACAATATCCGTACAGTCCGGTCCGTTCGTCTATGAGCATCGCATGGCGGGCCTAGGGGGTTGGTAAAAGTCAGACCCCCAAAAGCGGTACAAGTCGTGTCGGAGTGTAGCCCAGAACACCCTGAGATACTACTGGAATACCTACCAGCAAATCTCCTGCCTTGGCCAAGGACTTTTCATGTTCTGGCTCTCCTAGACACAGCACGACCTCACCCCCAATACCGGGAGAGACGAACCCCTGCAGATCCGCTCACTGCCTCCATGTGGCTCGGGACTGTACCCAACTAAAACCTGTTTGCACGACTCCTTTGAGCCGTGGTAGGGTAGTAATCAAAGTACAGTGGGAACTCACACGAGACAAATGACGATCCCAGGTCGATGAACTAACCTGTACACATGTCACCTGGGAACTGCTATCTGACGTCTGGTATATTCCCAACTAGCAGGTTCCCGGCGAGTCCTGTCCAGTGTACTCATAACCCAATGAGCACCTGTATACATCTTAGGTGAACCAACTGACACCAGTAGCTTGTGAGACCGGCCACCGCCCCTCGTCGGGGTCTCGACTGTATACACTAGTCTACTCTGGAGAAACGATGCCCTGTCTCGAATCTCTCACGACTAGGGACCTTTTAAGGATGTGCTTGTAGACCCCCAGCTCCCACTTATATGATCGCCCTCATACTGCTGGTGGTCAAGCAAGAATCCAAGGGGCTTTATCAACGTGTAATAGCGACTCGAAAGGTCACCTGAAGCAGTACACGATGATAAAGATAAACCAGATAGCATACTATCATCTCGAGTAAGACTGTCCTACCGGGATAGGTCCTCCCCTCAATCATTGCAATCACGTGCCTGTGACCCAATAATTGACTCTGAGGGCACTATCTCCAACAATCTCCCACTTGCACTCGAGGCTAATTATTGCGATGTCGCATACTCACAGCCCGTGTGATACCGAACACCCAACTCCTCTACTAGTCAGTCTCACAAAGCTCGTTTGCGAAACTATTGCGTTCGAGGAATAGCCTCAGTGAGTGGATCCGCTTTGATGTTTCTTTCTGTCTCTCTATATCCCATGTTCGCGGAGAAAGCCATCTCCCGAAATGAGCAATACCTGTCTTAGAACGTCTGGATGTCTGATGGGACCTAGCTCATAAATGAACTCCAAATCCAAACTTCTTAGACTGTATCGACAACTGAACTTAATCAGTGTCCTGCGCCATGCCTTCCCTCAGTTTCCACCTGGACAACCTGTCCAAAATACTGCCCCTCGTCAGAGGGAAAACTATAACTCTGACAGCCACTCTGCCATCCAGGTCACCTTGGAAGCCTGGAATGATAACCGTCTCCTAAAGGAGGCTGCCGTTATCAATTCCTTAGAACATTAACTTATGTTCTAAAACTGCTTCCGACTGTTTCTCCAAGAATGGATTAATATCAACTTATTGCACCTACTGCAAGAACAATATCTGGTGTGGTACTTGACATCTCATGATTGACTCAGTTGCCTAAGCAAGTGATCTGTCAATCATGCGTGTCCCTCTCCCCTTTAGTCTGTAAGACACCTTTAGAGAGGGTGACTCCATTACCTGCAGGTACACTACCGTGCCAGGAGTCGTCCATTCTAAATACTTATAGAATGCGGTCAAAGTACACAGATTGGGAAACCACCCAAATCTAGATCTAAAACCATAAATCTAGTAACCAGAATGTCTGATATAATATCCAAGTCCTATGTGGAGAAACCACCGTGTGACGACCAAAGTATAACCGATCGTAGTATAGGAATATCACTTCCTACTCTGTGTATGTCATCAAATACCAGGACATCACACTCTACAACCTTCTTAACAGATCCATCCCCTATTCTGATGAAGTCAAACCTATGACTGTCACATCAGAAATAGATGATCTATCTCCGCAATATCTGCTATAGTCTATAAATAGACATAAGCTTGATGTCCACCAATGCTTCCGCTGCTCCCACTGACTACGACAACCCTCTGGCAGAGTCATATACACGTACGCTTCTAAAGCAAGTTTAGAACGACGCTATACTCATCCTTCCGCCGGGTCTCGCAGCCTGGAACAACAGCAATGGCAAGTGTGGGTAAACAAGAACCTCTCTGCCACCGTCCTTGAGCATACCGAAGTACCTCTCGAGTGCCTGAGGTTACCCACCATATCTGCGGAGTGGCCAATGGAATGTCAAACCAGATTGAATCTTTAGGTTCTAATCAAATCTTCAGTAATCGTTTGCGGTTCTGGAATCACTTCCAGTTCTACCATACTCCCACTACAATTTTTCTGAAAAAATCCATTTTTGATAAAACTATGGCGAGTCAAGAACAATATTACTATTGATATTCCAGATGGTAGAAAGTTAACCCTCGTCATAGCCCGGGTCAACCCACAAACAGCCATTACTGAAACGTGCCTTAAGTTGTCCAGAGTCTGGTTTTAAGCATAAGCCGGATAACTCCCCGTATCTTAACAATGTCAAGATATGAACTGTTCTATATCCAAAAACAGAGGCACTGATTTAATTGAACCAGATTCAAATCATGCAGCTGTCTCCAGTGCATGTCAACTAAAATGGAAGAGAGGCCGATCAGCGTTACTCAACTTAGGAGTACTTCCAATTATGAGTAACCTGAAAGAGAAGCTAGCTCTCTTAATCATTACTATCAACTGAATACCATACACAAGTATCTACATCTTCGATCACCTTGAAGAATCCCGATACTTACGATACCTGGTTCTCTACTGTATTCTTATACCTATAACTCCTCAAAACTTAGACCCTGTGTTTCTACGAAACACATGTCTAAGAACTAGAGAAGTTAAAAGTAAACAGAATATAGTACGAGGACCAACCCCTCTGTCCTAATGGACACTGGACAATATACAATACTCTGTATAAGTCCCCTGAGTCTGGTGACTCATTTACTGTGTGTCGTAGGATGAAAACTGTACTTTTGGTTAAGAAGAATTATACCGCTGTTCAATGCTCCTTACCTAACCATCCACTGGTATAGGTAAATGTCAT
This sequence comes from Agapanthus africanus, assembly GCA_030015575.1. Classification (NCBI taxonomy): domain Eukaryota; kingdom Viridiplantae; phylum Streptophyta; class Magnoliopsida; order Asparagales; family Amaryllidaceae; genus Agapanthus; species Agapanthus africanus. The sequence continues at coordinate 427,957,212 of JASDDO010000029.1, forward strand.
AAACATAATTTCAAAAAGATATGTCTCACTCTATAAAAATAGACGTACAGATATATCAATTTGAAATTGGTGCATAACAACGGATATTCAAAACCAAGTATTTGCCGACCGGCAAACAACCCAGGTGGCTTCCTCAAATATCACCAATTCCAACGAATCCCGATATAATGAGGAGGGTCACCTAATTCCCAATAACTCACTCCCACTCATCATCTGTAAAACCATACAGATGTGAGACTCATACCTGGTAAATACATACCCTGGAGCAAGTGCCTAATTGGGAAATCAGTTTTCATTTAACAGTACACAGTGGAACTGAAACATTGAAATGTTTCGATGGGGTATCCTGGTATTCTTAGTAATGCCTCCTCCATAATCCAGATTCACAACTATAACCGTATAATTCTTTGCCATCTTTCTAAATCCCTTTACATGTCTTTAGTCATTACCTTCTGTACACCCCTTTAGGCCAAATGGTTTTCTTCCTTCCCTACCGTTCGGCACCAGCCTATGGTTTGGAAGAAGACTATCCAATAAGCATAATGGGTGTACTGTCCTAATCCTAGGAGCACTCGCAATACGAGAGAAGGTGAGGATAAAAGACAACCGAATGTACTTAATTCATAGGTGATTTAGGATTGACAAAGAAGTACATGGTTTTGTCGTGAATAGCAGTCGCAATTTACTTTGCCCTCATACTAATCCCTTGCTTTGTCTGAACTTAATACCTTCTGTACACCGTTTAGGCTAATTGGCTTTCTTCATTCCCTACCGTTCGGCACCAGCCTAAGGTTTGGAAGAAGACTATCCAATTTGCGTAATAGGTGTACTATCTCCTAAACCAAGGAGTACTCGCAACCTGAGAGAAGGTAAAAGGTAAAGACAACTGAATAGTCCTATTCGTTTTCTCCAGAACCTGAAACCATCCTCGAAGTCCTTCGAGTTCGTATATAACCATACGATGGTTTTGTCCAATGGAAGTGGACGTTCGTAGTAATACGGGGTGTCCCGGAGAAAAGGGTAAAAGTAGGGGTGGCAAAGAGGTCTGCAACTCTGACAATCCAAAAGTCAGTGTTAAGAAGGTTCGGTCAACTTGGTCACTGAGTCATAGTCTAGGGTCGGGTCAATGGTCGCTGCCAGAGAGAGAGAAAAGAAACACTCAGCGTGCACTCTAACCTAGATCAGAATGGTTACCAATTTATCTAATCTGGAAACCTCCCACTGTAGCGTCAAATTCTTCCCCAAACCTGAAAGAAGAATTAGCCGGGATAACCCGAGGAGTAAACCAACTCATCAGTGGGAATCGGGATCCAACTCTCATCGCATGATAACGTGACGGAATCCGCTCATGTTATCACACTCCAGAAGGTATGCGCATATCTGGCAAATTTCAGTACTTTTGAAACTCCCGATGTGGATTTTTGCCCCATGCTCTTATGACCTTGACTAAGGCCAACAAATCATAAGTCACATGTCAAGTTCTACCCGTCATTGTCCAGGTTGATTTGAACCCACCCGTACAAGCCCTTGACTAAGGCCAACAAGGCTATACGACTGTCCCAAACCAACGCATCTATCTATGCAGCATATGAATACCCAATAGCTACCAAACACTGTGCCTTGACTAAGGCCAACAAACACAGCTTGAATACTATTGACTACCCATATGAAACGACGGAGGGCTACGAATGGTTTCTGGCGAAAACCTTTAACGTAGTGAACTTGATATCGTTGAAGGAAACGGATAGCTTTTTAGAAAATATAGTGACGACAACCTTTGCTAAAGAGGTCACTCCCGGTGAAGGGATCTCGGCTCTTTCCCCGTAGAATGAGGTGCAGGATATTCCAACTGAATACCACGGTGCAAAGCAAAAGCAATCGGCTATAGTGAAGTTAATGCCCTGACGTAAACTTTTGTCCAAGGGGTCACTCCCGGTGAAGGGATCTCGGCCCTTGCCTCGTCGACTGAGGAGCAGGATATTCCAAATGAATACCACGATGCAAAACAAAAGTGAACGTCCTTGCAATAACAGCTTTTTGAAAAAGTGTTCCAACAACATCAGAATAGGTTTGTTTATCTTGCATTGATCCGAATCAACGCAGTCCCATCAATTGATCACACCACAAAGAACGAAAATATACTGACGTACGTATATGCCATCCGCATTCGCCACTGGGTCCCGTCATCACTCGTTAGGTTAGCTAACTAACGACAGAGCGGGGACTGGACTAGCGCGGATGAAAAACATATACAACATCTACTAAAATATATATAATATATAATTTTCGCTCATGGCGTGATAAAAAGCAACACAGAAATGTATAGCAACACAGATCAATACAGATATCTGGGATCCCCAGGTTTCACAGAGCCGCTGAAACCCGACGTTCCCCTGGTCGTGTGGATAGCCTGTGCAATGAAATCCTAGACCCCTACGGGCGCGGCAAGTTACCCGCCAAAACCTGAAGCGAGGCAGCCCCCTTCAGCAACGTGAATGGACCACCCAGCACTTCACGGAATCCGGTAACTTGGGTACCCCTTCTGGGTCAACCCTATACTCCCTACGAGTGCGGCGAATAGCCCGCCAATTCTAGAGTGAAGCCCCTCCGCCTCAATGCCATGAGATGCGGGCTTGTTGCCCTCTAGAATCCGGCTATCCGTGCACCCCTCCGCGGGGTAATCCTAGTACAGAAAGTAAAATATACATACAACGGGTACATCGACCGCAACCAGGTCGTGCCCCAAAATAATAATACAAACAGGCAGTGACGGCAGTCCACATGTCGGACGCTCGCCCCGCAATATCAAATGTACATATAAAACAGAACTGTACTACCACTGCAACCAGGCTATCCCCCACGACCGATCCGCAACAACACAGTACAATCACAGAACATCAACGTGAAAATCACGTTCGCAAATCCGTCTAACCGGGCTATAGCAGTTAGACGGGATTTACCGATCAAGTGACATTCACGGTCGCAGATATAATGTAAAAACTGTGAACTAGCATGTTTAAAATATCCGATCGAACAAATTTATCAAAGTGGGCCCCACACACTACTGTAGCTCTTACAGAAAATCTGGGCCCAAAGAAAATGTCCCAAATACCCTATTTCCTACTCATAAGCTTACTGGGAAAATATGGTGCCACGATTCCTCCTTTCCGCCGCGTAAGCGCGGCCAAACCAGGGGTTAGGCCGCGCTTCCGCGGTCGAAGTGAGGAATCAGTGGATCGTATTTTCCCAGAATTCTTATAATTTATGGTACATGTCTCTGAAATCACCAGAAAAATTTTAGGAGCTCAAAAAATTTTAACAGAGAACACATGTACACAAAAATACGGTTTTTGGGGATTTTGTTCGATCGGGTTCTAAACGCGCTAGAGCAAGCTAGGGTAAGTTAATGGCGTGGCTCTGATACCATTGTAAGCCCGCGGGGGCGCCCCGGCCGTCGATCCGACGCCGGAAACGCGGAAAACAAAAACTTTGCGAACTTTGCAAAACGGCACCGCCGCGGACTTTTCACCCGGATCGGGCCATTAACCTAGCTAGCTAGCAAAAAGAAAAGAGTAGAGAAGCTATACCAAGCGATCCGTGTCCTTCGGTCTTCGTCTCCGCTCCGATCTCCCGCGGAATCTCCGTCACCTCCTCGCTCGTCGGAAAGGGCACCACGTAGCCGGAATCTTTTACGGGCTCCCGCCTCTTGACCGAGGCAACTCGGGCACGAAGTTGGCTAGCCGACGCGTCCAAGGTTTGCTATAGAATAGTGTAGAATAGTTGTCTCTTTGGGGTTTATGAGGTTGCCATGGTTGGAGGAATTTTAGCACAAGAATTTCATGGATCAAAGATGGAGAATGGAGTATGCAATCATAAAGAATAAGCATCTCCCAAAAAGGAGCTCGGCCAAGTCATTTTTGCTCACTGGAAAGAATGTATCAAGAATGGCACTAATTAAAAACCATGTAGGAATTAATCCCTCATCACAATTAAAACACCAGCATACCCACAATCATCTCTCTCCCTCACACAAGTGGCCGGCCCCACAAATTAGTGGGTGGAAATTGATTAATGGAAAAAGAAATTCATATCTATCATATAAAAAAATGCTTGATCAATAATGAATATATATATAAAACAAGATAAGATAAACCTCACATCTTTTCTCACTCATCTCACTAATCAATCCTTTCATCAAACCATCATGAGAAAGCAAGTGAAGAGATGCTAAAAGCATCTCATGATTATGAAGCCACACTTATGCAAAGAAACCCCTCACAAAATGTTAATTGCAAACTTGCAATTAACACCCTCCAACGAAAAGTCCGACCGGGAAGAAAAAAGAGAAAACCGGCCGGAACGGAATGCAAACTGGCAACTTCAAAAAACCGATCCCGTAATAAATTACAGGAAAACCCCATTACAGTAAATACATGCCCGCATTTGTATTCGCACTGAACACAAATGCAAAGAGACAAAACTACACTATCTAATACTAGTATCCGGCTTAAGCCAAAGCCGGCTAGTAAAAACCGTCCGATCATGATCCGTGCAATACCGCACGTATCTGATCGAACCCTGCCATATCTCCATACGGCCTCTACAGCGTTTCGCCCGAAACTTGAGTAACTGTCTGTGTGGTGGACTCTAAAGACTCGTCAATACTATGGCTGTGGATTTAACCACTAGCACGTCAGAGGTATTAGCCATACGTGACGGGCCACCAGCTATTGACCAAAAGGGACGTCGATGAGCGAACTCATCCTGACACCCTACTGAGCCTGTCAGTGACAATATCCGTACAGTCCGGTCCGTTCGTCTATGAGCATCGCATGGCGGGCCTAGGGGGTTGGTAAAAGTCAGACCCCCAAAAGCGGTACAAGTCGTGTCGGAGTGTAGCCCAGAACACCCTGAGATACTACTGGAATACCTACCAGCAAATCTCCTGCCTTGGCCAAGGACTTTTCATGTTCTGGCTCTCCTAGACACAGCACGACCTCACCCCCAATACCGGGAGAGACGAACCCCTGCAGATCCGCTCACTGCCTCCATGTGGCTCGGGACTGTACCCAACTAAAACCTGTTTGCACGACTCCTTTGAGCCGTGGTAGGGTAGTAATCAAAGTACAGTGGGAACTCACACGAGACAAATGACGATCCCAGGTCGATGAACTAACCTGTACACATGTCACCTGGGAACTGCTATCTGACGTCTGGTATATTCCCAACTAGCAGGTTCCCGGCGAGTCCTGTCCAGTGTACTCATAACCCAATGAGCACCTGTATACATCTTAGGTGAACCAACTGACACCAGTGGCTTGTGAGACCGGCCACCGCCCCTCGTCGGGGTCTCGACTGTATACACTAGTCTACTCTGGAGAAACGATGCCCTGTCTCGAATCTCTCACGACTAGGGACCTTTTAAGGATGTGCTTGTAGACCCCCAGCTCCCACTTATATGATCGCCCTCATACTGCTGGTGGTCAAGCAAGAATCCAAGGGGCTTTATCAACGTGTAATAGCGACTCGAAAGGTCACCTGAAGCAGTACACGATGATAAAGATAAACCAGATAGCATACTATCATCTCGAGTAAGACTGTCCTACCGGGATAGGTCCTCCCCTCAATCATTGCAATCACGTGCCTGTGACCCAATAATTGACTCTGAGGGCACTATCTCCAACAGCTATAACCGGAAATCCCTGGCCAGGGTTGCTGAGATTTACTGGTAAGTGATATCAGTAGTTTCTCGAACTTTTATAGACCTCATATCGACACGACTTATCGAGCTACTGGGGTCTGACGTTTACCACCCCTAGGCAAGATATGCAACATATCAGATGATGAGACCGGACTGTACGGGAGTGTTACTGTTTGGATTCACAGGAGAATGTACAGGCTTTCTTGTTGATCTTTTGAGCGCTCAATACCTGGGTAGCTGTTACGTTTAGCTGACCGCTTGCAGCTTGTGGGTGTTTGATATGATCATCACCTACTACCGGCGTATTGACGATTCTTTAGAGTCCTACACAGAGGTTTCTTGGCTCAGGCAAAACGGAGTAGGAGCACATATGTGATATGTGCGGGACCGAGAATATGCGATATGAGATACCGTATTCTATTCTCGCGATATTTGATATCAGCCGGGTCATCGGATCAAGTGTTGATTCGATGAATCGGTACGGATAAATATTAGTCGGTTATATGCGATATAGCCGGATTGTCGGATTAAGTGTTGATTCGATAATTTAATGTATAATAATATATATGATATATTAAATTACATTATCTAATATTAGCTCACTAAAAGATTCTTTTTCTCACACGGGTAATACATTGATATATATGCAATATATGATAAACGTATTATTTTATTTTGTTACAATAAATATTGTATATGTGATATGTAATATTGTAACATATTATAATTATTAATGCAACATGTTTAGAGGAGTTTAAACATGATTAGGGTTTGGATTAGGGTTAAACCTTCTAGTTGATTCTAGAAGCTTTACTTTGTCTTTGTTAAGATATTATGATGGATATTTCTTTGTGACTCACCCTTTAACCTAACCCAAACCCTAACCCTAGAAAACTCTCTACAATGGTTACTACAACCATGGTTGCATAAATGATTATGATAACATTTTATTATTCATCACAAACTATGATTGTTCATCTTCTTCCTTCATTCTCTTCATGAAAAAGCTTTACTAGTTTTTCAAAAGTGATGAATAAATATGAGAAAAAGATAAATAAAGAGAGCAAAAATCCTACTTCATCATCCTCATTTTCCCTTGCCATTTAGATGAGGGTGTTCACATAATTTCATGAGTGTTAGCTTGTGTTAACGAAACTTCAAGGTAGATCATCTTTGTATCGAAGATCGGAAGCAAAGGTTGCATCTTTCTCTTCGTGGAACCTCTCGAGAGTCCCGAACCCGATGATCGCAGTGAAGGGACCACAACACGGAGCATATGAAGTGAAGGACCGGATCTACAAAGGTTGTAATCCCTCTCACTTAGTGTTAAAGTTGTTAACATGTTTGTTTTCGCCTAATCTCTAGTTTAAAGATCTGTATTCGGCTTGTTCGGCCCGGCTAGTTTTTTAATCGGGCATGGTTGATGCCTCGTAGACCCTTGTGCGCATGCATAGCAACCCTACAGTGGTATCAGAGCCTAGCTAGAGCCTTAGGCGAAGTCTAGACGAAGTTTGAAACCCGATCGACCCGAAACCCAAACATCAAAGTGCCCTCTGGACTTTTTCTAAAAACTGGGTTTTTTCCAGATTAAAAATTTCTAAAAAATTCAGCAGGGTCTTATTAGAATTACTGTGAAATTCGAGGGGCTAACTCATCTAAAGAGCGGCGGAACCGCGGCATAAGCATGCCTTATGCGGCGGTTCCGCGGCCTAATGATGACGTCATCCCTCCATTTTTGCACAGTAATTTGTCACTTCAGCTTTGGATTTTCTGGGAATTTTTAATATTTATTCAAGAGTTGAATTTTCTGCGGTTGTTTTGGGGATTCTATGATTCGATCGGATTATCAGATTTGGTCTATGTGTTTTCCGGATAACTTTTAGAAACTGTTAAAAAGTTCGAACGGATATCAATAACTCACTTTTTCCCCTGTCGGAAAATTTTTCAAAAGTTGGAATTTTCTCGTGTTTAAGAACGTTCTAAGTCGTGCAAGTAATGCGGTGGACCCTCGAGAAGACTGTTAGTTATATGTATGCCCTAGAGGCCATTACTATACGTAGGAGGTATATTGTAGTGGATGCTGGGACATATATAGGGAGGACTTTCTTGCTCAACATGATAGTACGCTATCTGGTTACTCTTTACCTTAACGTGTACACTGATTGTCTCTCTGTTACATGTTGGTAAAGCCCTTAGGATGTGTACTTGACTACCTGGACTATGATGCGGATCATACTAGTGGGGACATGGTAGTCTATAAGTACATCCTTCAAGGTCCCTAGTCGTGGGTGTATCGAGACGGGGCATCGATATACCAGAGTAAACTAGCGTATACCTTCTCGACCCATATAGATGGGCGACGGATGATCCCATATCCATTGGTATTTGACATCAGAGATGATGTACGGGTGCTCAGTGGAGACTGGGTACACTGGACGGACTCGCCGAGAACTCCCAGATGGTATTATACGTTACGTCAGATGGCAGTTCTCTGGTGACACTGGTACAGAGTAGTCTGTTGACCCGAGATCGTCATAGAGTCTTGTGTGGTTCCCACTGTGCTTTGATTTCCACCTTACCACGTCCAAGAGGGCATGCAAAACGGTGGTTTTTGGGTACAGTCCCGAATCACATGGAGGCAAAGAGCGATAGGAGGGGATTTGTCTCTCCCGGTATTGGGGGTTGATGTTGCGCTATGCTCGACTGGCCATAATAGGAAATCCCTGGCCAGGGTTGCAGTGATCTACTGGTAAGTGTTATCAGTAGTTTCACACATGTTATGGAGCTCACGTCGGCATGACTTATCAAGCTATTGGGGTCTGACGTTTACCACCCCTAGGCGAGATATGCGACATATAAGACGAACAGACCGGACTGTACGGTAAGTGTTACTTGTTGGATTCACAAGAGTGTGAGCCGGCTTGCTCGTCGATCTTCTGATCGCTCAATACCCGGGTGGCCGTTACGTTTAGCAGACCGCTTGCGGCTTGTGGGTGTTTGATATGATCATCACCTGCTGCCGGCGTATTGACGAGTCTTTAGAGTCCTACACAGTGGTTTCCTGGCTCAAGCGAAACGAAATAAGAGCGCATATGAGATATGTGCGGGACCGAGAATGATACCAGTATGTGATACTGTATTTGATTCTCGCGATTTGTGACACTGATCGGTTTTATGCGATATAGCCGGGTTATCGGATCAAGTGTTGATTCGATAAGTTGTTACTGTTTATATTAGTCGGTTATATGCGATATGACCGGATCATTAAATCAAGTGTTGATTTAATGATTTAATGTATAATTATATATTTAGTATATTACTTTGCATTAACTAGTATCGGTTCATTTAAGATGGATTTTCTCACTCGGATGTGCACATTGTATATGTGATATATTTTGTGCACTTGAAAGCATCATGTTTGATGATGCAAGATTGCTAGGGTTTGTGTAAAGAGTTAAACCTTGGTTAAGTAAATGATTAGGGTTTTCTTTTATTCATTCATTTATCTTTTCATTTGGATTTAAAAGAAAAAGAAAAAGGTTTCTTTCTTTCATGAAGCTTGTTGAAGCTTCATGAAGCTTTGACCAAATGAGCCCTTTTGTCTTCTTCTCATTAACCCTAACCATTCATTTAACCTTAGTCAATTCTCTAAACTTGACTCTAGTTAAAATTATGATAAGTTTACATTTTCTTTTCTATTCTAAGAACTTATCATAACAATATCATCTTCTTCTTCTTCTTCACAAGAAGAAAAGCTTGCTTCATCAATGGTGATTGATGAAAAAGAGTGAGAAATCCAATTCTAAAGTGAACCCATCTCCTATTTCTTCATCCTCTACCTCTTGCCAAGTAGTATAGGGTGTTTCCATCACAAGTTTTCATGATTTGGTGAAGGTGGAGCTTGATCTAGTGATGCCTCGACGTAGATCATCTTCGGCATCGTCGTCGATGACCTAGCCCGCTTTTTCTCCGATGAAGCCGATGCAAGAGTCATGGATTCGATTTGGACAGCGAGGAGACATCATCACGAAGCTATGGTAGTGGAGAACCGGATCTACAAAGGTTGTATTTCCTTTACACTTTAGTTAAGTTGTTAACTAGCTCGTTGTTTCGCCTAAACTTCTAGCAAACGATCCGTATTAGGATTTCTCGGCACCCGTAAAAATTGAAATTGGCATGGTTGATGCCTTGTGAGACCTCCTTAGAGTGCCTAGGAACCCTACAGTGGTATCAGAGCTACTAGGCATTAGATGTCGACCTATGGGGGGTTCTCACTGTGTGACAGTGTGGCGAAGCATAGGCTCTTACCCCCAGGGTGTCCCAAGACCGGAAGGTGTTCCGACGGGTTGTAGTCCTCGTGAGGGGGCATGCGTAAAAAGAAGCGGCTGAGGGACCCGTTGGTGCCACGGCGACCCCATTGGATGGGGTGGCTGCCTGACCTACAGTGGTATCAGAGCCTAGCTAGAGCCTTAGACGATGCGTAGACGAAGTTTGAAACCCGAACGAACCCGAAACCCTAACCCGATCTTGCTCTCTGGACTTTTTTCAAAAACTGGGTTTTTTCCAGATTAAAAATGATTAAAAAATTCAGCAGGGAATTCTAAGAATTACGGCGCAAAAATTACCCAACGATGCCTCTAAAGTGCGGCGGAACCGCGGCAAAAGCAAGGCTTTTGCGGCGGTTCCGGGGCCGTATTGTCACATTGCCCAATAATTTTTGCACAGTAATTCATGTTTTCAGGTGCTGAGTTCTCTGGGAATTTTTAATTTGAACTCAAGAGTTGAGTTTTCTGGGGTGTTTTGGGAATCGAAGATTCGATCGGATTATCAAGCTTTGTCTATGTGGCTTTCCGAATAATTTTGAATATGTTAAAAGGTTCGACCGGATATAAATACCGAACTTTTCCCCTGCCAGAAAATTTCCAAGTGTTGGATTTTTCCGTGGTTTAAAGACGTTCTAAGTAGTGCAAGTAACACGATGGTCCCTCTAGAAGACAACAAACCTTAACTCGATTATGTGACTGTCTTGAACTGCCCTTTGAACCTTCGGGTTTGGGGCAGTACGGCGTGCCACATGTGAGGCGTTGGCTTGACCCTTCTACGGCTGGACCGTTGGTACTGAGTCACGAAGTGAATGTTTTTAAACTTATTTCAAGAGTTGAGCCGTTATCGGGAAAACTTGGGTGTTCGATTGTTCGATCGGAAACTTTAACATTTTCTGTTTATCTGGAATAGGATACAATAATTTGAATTCACAATAAGTTATGAGATAACTGAATGAATGTTATAAACATAGCAGTTTAGTCTCACTTGATCGGTTGCCACGGAATTTTGATGTGATCAAAAGTCCGTCGCAATCACGTAGTGTACGCGGATACTCGCCGGGTAAACTTAATAGACAGCCTCGCCCCATAGCCCCAACCAAGTGACTATAGGAGAACCCCGTCGCCGAAAGCATCCGTTCGGGTGCTCGCGGCAGCGGTGTTCCGCCTTGGTGCACTTCGTCGACGGCGTCGGGGGTGCAACTGCCTACTAAAGTTTGCGACGAGCATTCGATCAGGATGTCGGGAATCCTGTTGAATTGCCCGACTTGATATTGAAAAGAGTTTTCGATAATGAGACTAAAATGCGGGGTTTATAATTGTTAGACATGTGATGTCTAAGGAATTCATTAGATTAGGCATGTGATGTCTAAAGAGGTTGCGGATTCCAACTGTTGTAGTTTTACACTTTCTTTTCTGTAACCGTAAGTGTAGTATGTAGTGGTATTGCCGATTGTCGTTGCTATACGTCGACGACAATCGGTGTATGCATACTTACTTACGTTGATGACATGTGATGTTATGTGTTGCTGGATATGTTATATTGGATCGTCGTGTTCGAATAGCCGGGGGGTTTTTATGTGAGATGAGTGTTTTTCATTTTCATTCATGTAAAAACTTGTATGTAATATTCTTTTATTGGGGCACTTCCAGGTTGCGGAAGATGTCACCGTTTGTATATTATTTACTTTTCCGCACTAGGATAGACCCAAGGAGGAGAGCACAAGTAACCGGGTTCTAGGGTCCAGTGGGAGACCATCTCGAGGAGTCGAGTCCGGGTCTCCTAACCCTAGAATTGGTAGGGTTGCTTGCCGCTCTCGTAGGGGTCTAGGGGTGTGGGATTGGCTATTCATCATGACCATGGAATCCGTGTTTTATACTGGCTCGTATTGAAAACACGGACGTCCTAGTATATCCAATATTTCATATGTTTCTTCTGCTGCAATATCTGTGATGTGATCATGTGATGTTCTGTGATAGATACAGCATATAGTATATATGATATATTATATAGACGTTACTTATGTTTTACACCCACGCTAGCCCTGCCCCGCTCTGCCGTTAGTTACCTAACCTAACGGTGCACGAGAGGACATCGAGGCGAATGCGGATGGCATAAGTGTACGTCGTATTTATATGTGATGTTTAGGTATATAAATGATGGGACTTCATTAATGTGATTAATGAAAATAAAAGAAACCTAAGATGTTGTGGAATCGAATTTCAAAAATAAAACAGGTAGCTACAGTTCTTGCTTTGTACAGCGGTATATGTGATATATCCTGCACCATATTCGATGAGGAAAGGACCGAGATCCCTTCACCGGGAGTGACTCCTTTAGCAATAACTGACAGATGCTGCACACTCGGTTTGTCTTTTGATAGCTTCTATAGTTTCTGCTTTGCACAGTGATATATATGATATATCCCGCACCTCATTCGACGAGGAAAGGACCGACGATCCCTTGACCGGGAGTGACTGCTTTAGCAAAACTAGAAAAGCCTCAAAAGCACTCCATTTTCAAAATCATTTGATTCTACAACGATATCAAGTTCATTACGCAATAGGTTTTCAGAAAAACCTGTCGTAGCCCTCCGTCATTTCAGATAAGTACAAGTTAGTATTCGTGCTGCGGTTGTTTGGCATGCGTCAAGGCGTAGTGTACGGTAACTAACTAGTGCTTATCTGCTTGCATACGATGCGTTTGGATAAGGGTATTCGCATGGCGTTGTTTGGCATGCGTCAAGGGTCGTGCGGGTGGGCTTAATTCAATCAAGAAATATACGGGTTGAACTTGACTAGCGGACTATGGGTTTTTTGGCATACGTCAAGGTCATAACACGCTAGGGGCAAAATATTATCGGGAATTTCAAGTGGTGAAATTTGCAATGAGATTGCATACCTTCTATGAGATAGTTGGATCCCGATACCCGCTTCGAGTAAGAGTTACTTCTGGGAGAGTTTTACACTTTACAATTAGCCGATCAAATAGGTGTCTAGAAAGGTGTTAACGAGGTTACGCCTCTGGGAAAATGAGGTTTACATTAATTAGGTTCGTGCGAAAGCACGGGGGACCTCCCTCAAAGTACCGACACTGGCCTGGCTGAAAGATTAGCGAACTTATAGTGTGTAATTAATCCCGGCTAGTCTTTCCTTTTAGGGTTTGAAGGAAGATTTGATAAAAAGCAGTGGGAGCCATCCTGATTAGATAAAATAAAAACCAATCTGATCTTGCAAGAGCGCACGCTGTGTGTTTTCTTCTCTCTCTCTCCAGGTAGCGACCATATCACGCCTTAATCAAGATAATAATACGGAATATTGACCGAACCCGCTTGTTATACTGAGCTGGGAACGTTGGTCCCGCTCCAACTTATAATTGTTATAAGACAGAGCAGGAAATTGGGGATTACCAGAATTCCCGTGCCGCCCAAACGAAGAGAGTGCATGATGATGCATCATCTTCGGGTGTGTTCATTACAAAGAACTGTTTCTCAGTATCCTCCGCATCCTGGGTATATGATACCGGATCAGGATCCCAGATATGTAATCTGTTACATAGGGCTACAAAAGGGTAGAAAAACTGAGAACGGGTGATAAGTTTCATGAGACAGAAAACGGGGCAAGTGTTGCAGCCAAGTCTGTTGGTCACTGTCACCCTGTATTACCAATACATTGATTCTGAACAAATGCTATTAGATACCGAACCTGATATACAAAATCATATCAGTCTCTCTATTAGTAAAGAAATGATAAAATTTTGTACTGATGGATAACGTTTTGAACATTTCCTATATCAAAAGTTGATCGGTTCAGGCACGTTATCTAAAAACATTGACGTTCTAAATCAAACTACAATTCCTAGTATACAGAACACACATAAGAGGAATAGTTCAGAAATGAACGGATCCTTCTTGAGGCATTGTAGACTAGGTCATATCAATGCGACCCGACTAGCTGAAGTTACATATAGATGCATATTTAAATCTGTTTGAATTTACATCTTGTGAAACTTTCCAGTCATGTCACAAAGATAAGATGACCTCAGCTCTGTTTATTGGAAATAGAGAAAGAGTTAGTAAACTCTTGGGATGATACAAGTTGATGTATGTAAGGTCCCTGTCTACATATGCCAGGACTGGTTCTTTTTACTTCAATACATTCTCTGATGACCTCTCAAGATTCAGACATATGTTCCTGTTGAAACACAAGTCCGAACCTTTTGAGATATTCACAGAATATAAGCTAGAAGTAGAGAACCAATACGGGTATAAGTATTATGTCCTTTGATGTGATCAAAGAGGAGAATACTTGAGCACGAAAATCCTGGACTATTCTAAAAGGAGAATGAGATTCTCTCTCAGCATTACTCCTCCGAATATACCATAGCACGATGGTAAGTCGGGACGGAGCAATAGCACCCTATGTGATATGGTGTGCTATATGATGAGTACTACTGAGTTTCCGATTTCCTTTCGGGAGTTATGCGCTTGAGAAGCTGCATACCTATTGAATAGGGTTCCAATCAAATCTGTTGCCTACCACTTCATATGTGATATGGAAAGGGAAGAGCCCATATCTTAAGTTGGTTAAGATTTGGAGTTGTCCGGGCTATGTCTAAAAGCATAATCCGGACAAGCTCGAGGCAATGTCTGTAATGTACAACTGGAAAGGTTCCAGCTATACAAACTACAGCAGATGATTTGGTAGAACCAAAGGATTCAGTAGATTCCAACGAACCTCAGCCTCTCCGCCGATCTAGTAGGGCTCCTCACCCACCTGAGAGATACTTCGGTTCCTCTATGACAGTAGGAGCGAGGATTGCATCATGAGATGATGACCCAACTAGTTTCGAGCTGGCCATCAGGAGTGGGACTCTGTAAGAATGGCTGGATGCTTAGTGATCTGAGATGGAATCCTTATACACCAACAAAGTATGGACTTTGGTTGCTATATCTGAAGGGTTAAATCCCCATCAGGAGCAAGTATATCTTGAGAAGATTACTTGGTGTACATGGAAAAGTTGAGACTTTCAAAGCTAGACTTGGTAAAAGTTTGCATCATTGACCAGGTGTGGATCATGATGAAATTTTTTTCTGAAGATCTATGCTTAAGTCCATCCAGATCCTACTTGCCACGGCTATATACCATGACTACGATATCTGGTGGTTGGGTGTCATGACTGCTTTTCTAAATGATGTTTTAGAAGAGAGCGTCTATAAGTACACAGCCAGAGGGCTTCGTAGACAGTGGGAGCGGCGGAAACGTGTGCAAGATGCTTTATCGGATAAAGCAGGCATCGCGGAGTTGGAACATCTGTTTTGATGTGGTGGTCAAAGAGTTTGACTTCATCAAAATGGTAGATGAACCTTGTATATACAAGAAGGTAGTAGGGAGTATGGTAGTGATCCTCGTAGAGTACGTGGATGACATACTCTTGATAGGGAAGGAGTTTCCTATACTACGCTCGGTCAATCTCCGCTTATCACAAGGATTCTCCATATAGGATCAAAGTGATACCTCCTAAATTCTGAGTTTTCATCTATGAGATAGATGTAATTGGATGTTAGGATACTCACTAGATGTAGTAAAATGGTATCAATCGATCCTGGGGAGAATCGCTGGAAGGGTTCCAGGGTGATAAAGACGACTGAATGTCAGTCACAGGCATTGTCTTTACCCTCAGTAGGGGGACGGTATGTTGGAAGAGTTCCAAGCTAGATACCGAATCATACTAGACGATTAAGGCTGGATACATCGCTACTTGAGATGCTACCTAAGAGGCTGTCTAGGTGTATATTAGTTCATGAGATGAACTTAGTTCCTCCCATTGTGTGACAATGGAGTTGTGGCTTATGCCAAGTAACGTCCGTCCCATCAGTGATCCAGACATATTCTAAGGCAGTGTCACCTGATCGTGGAGATGGTTGATCTCCAGGGAATCGAGGTTAGGAGAGTAGACTCAGAGGATAAACACAGCGGATCCACTCACGAAAGGCCTTTTCCCAGAGAGAGACTTTCATAGGATGGTTGTGTATGAGATACTACAACCAATGCTATCAGATGGCCCTAGTGCAAGTGGGAGATTGTTAGTTATATGTTTGCCCTAGAGGCCATTACTGTACATAGGATGTATATTGTAGTGGATGCTGGGACATATATAGGGAGGACTTTCTTGCTCGACATGATAGTACGCTATCTGGTTACTCTTTACCTTAACGTGTACACTGATTGTCTCTCTGTTACATGTTGGTAAAGCCCTTAGGATGTGTACTCGACTACCTGGACTATGATGCGGATCATACTAGTGGGGACATGGTAGTCCATAAGTACATCCTTCAAGGTCCCTAGTCGTGGGTGTATCGAGACGGGGCATCGATATACCAGAGTAGACTAGCGTATACCTTCTCGACCCATACAGATGGGTGATGGATGATCCCATATCCATTGGTGTTTTAATTCAGAGATGATGTACGGGTGCTCAGTGGAGACTGGGTACACTGAACGGACTCGCCGAGAACTCCCAGATGGTATTATACCTTACGTCAGATGGCAGTTCTCTGGTGACACTGGTACAGAGTAGTCTGTTGACCCGAGATCGTCATAGAGTCTTGTGTGGTTCCCACTGTGCTTTGATTTCCACCTTACCACGTCTAAGAGGGCGTGCAAAACGGTGGTTTTTGGGTACAGTCCCGAATCACATGGAGGCAATGAGCGATAGGAGGGGATTTGTCTCTCCCGGTATTGGAGGTTGATGTTGCGCTATGCTCGACTGGCCATAACAGGAAATCCCTGGCCAGGGTTGCAGTGATCTACTGGTAAGTGTTATCAGTAGTTTCACACATGTTATGGACCTCACGTCGACATGACTTATCGAGCTATTGGGGTCTGACGTTTACCACCCCTAGGCGAGATATGCGACATATCAGACGAACAGACCGGACTGTATGGTATGTGTTACTGGTTGGATTCACAGGAGTGTAAGCGGGCTTGCTCGTCGATCTTCTGATCGCTCAATACCGGGATGGACGTTATGTTTAGCAGACCTGTAGCGTCTTGAAAAGTCGTTTTGGTGTTTTCCTGAAAATCGGTGAAAATTCGGTATTTTTCCGAAAACCGTCTTTCTCGTTATTTTGCAGTTTAGGGCTAATTATACTCAAAATGGATAGGTAATTGCTTGTTTTTAGTAGCTAATGAGTTACTTATGAAATTTTGGTCATTTAAAATTTTTTCCCTATTTTTCAATTTTTTTAATATTATTTAAGCCGGTAAGAAAATACATTAAATTAGCGATAAATACAAATTTTTCCGGGCTAATTTTTATCTTTAAAATTATGATAATTAAAATCTAGTGGTAACATAAATTTTTAGTATTTTATTTTGAATCTTTGCTAATGTGTTATAATTATAGTGTTTGTAGATTGCTTGTTGTATGGTTGGATATTGTGTTGGATTGTGATGACCGTATCGCTAATTTTCGATATTTGCACCAAAATTGCTAGTTTTGTGCTTACTAGGTTTTTGTTAAAATTAATTGGTGGATTATTTGTGATACCTTGGGGATATTTTTTAGCATCTCCTATGACGTTTAGGATGCGTGAGTGCGGATTTTTGGGTAGTCGGGTTTTAGTTTTGCCGGGCGACCAAATCGGCGTTTTTTTGGCAGTTTTCGCGATTTTCGCGTGTGTTCCGCGCACCTTGTGCACGTTGTACCTAGCTAGTGGACTTTAGTAGTTTCGTTGGGGTTTTGCGTCGTTCTTGATATGTAACCTTATGTTTGGTATTGATGTAAATTCCAGGTTCGGTCGCGGAGACGTAAGACGCGGCGCGAAAGGGGAAAGCGGTGATCGGACACAGCTAGCCAGGGATTCCGGTGAGTAGACGTAACATCTACGGGGGACTATCGTTGGATGGCGCAAGCCGCCCGATAGTTTTAGTAACTTACAAGATCCTTAGTGATGTTAGTAATTAGGGGTGAAATACTTAGTTGACTATTTGCTGCATCCATGCATTATATTGACATACCTATACGAAACCATTTTATAGGACACCTGCACCATTGCCAGGGTTTTTATATGCAGCACGAGCACTATTCATCCTTACACACACACCCTGGTAATTGCCATGCCACCACACTAGATAACCTTTAAATTTAAACATTTTACTAATTGATACTTAAACTTGTGCTATTGCCTTTAATCCCTTAAAATGAAACCGTAGGATTGCTATTCATATGCATGTACTTCATCATATTAATTGTTCATGCTTAATCCATTAATCACACATCGCAACTTGATTATTGATTCCATATGCATTCATTATCACTGATATATGCACTTATGAGGATTTCTTGAGATTTTATGATATTGCTGGATTTCGGGGGAAAGCCGCAAAATTTCTAAACTTATTATATTTTTAAAATATGTAAATTGCGGTTTTCTAGTGATGTAAGTGTCGTCCACCATGAGTTTGCTGTGGTTTTGGAAATCCTTGTCGAGGAGTGGAGGAACCGGTACGGGTACATGGTGGGCCCGGTAAGGTACCCCGGGGCAAGAGGAATGTGGTGTTGACATTGAGCCTGGCAGGGGACGGATTACCTACCGGTGACTGTTTGGGACGGCGGATATCCAGAGGATACCGACCGTGGCCGCTAGATGATGAGATATTTGTAGGGTTCCTAGGCACTCTAGTGAAGTCTCACAAGTGATCAAACACGCTAATTTCTAAAAATTACGGTGCCGAGAAACCTAGAACGGATCGTTAACTAGATATTTAGGCAAAGAAAGCATGTAAACGGAAATATAGAAATAGGGAAGGGGCTACAACCTTTGTAGATCCGGTCCACCACTTCGTAAGCTCCGCGATGATCTCCCTCCGCTGTCCAAATCGAACCCATGACTCTAGCATCGTCATCATCGAAGAATGGGCGGGCTTGATCGTCGGTTCGATGCCGAAGATGATCTACGTCGAGGCATCGCAAGAACAAGCTCCAACTTCACCAAGTCGGGAAAACTTGTGAAGGAAACACCCTATACTACTTGGCAAGAGGTAGAGGATGAAGAAATAGGAGTTGGGTTGACTTTAGATTTGGATTTCACACACTTTTTCATCAATCACCATTGATGTAGCAAGCTTTTTTCATGGAGGAAGAAGATGAAGAAGAAGAAGATGATATGATAACCTTATTAAAAAGAAAAGAAAATATAATACTTATCATATCATTAAACTTAGTTAGGTGTAGAGAATTGACCAAGGTTAATTTGAAGAGTTAGGGTTAAGAAAGAAGACAAAACGGTTACTTAGTCAAAGTTTCAAGAAACTTCAACTACAAACAAAATAAGCCACCATTTCATTTTCTTTATCATTTCCTTTTCCAAAATAAATAAATAAATAAATAAGAAAAAGAAAACCCTAATCATAATCTTAACCATGGTCAAATTCTTTACACTAACCCTAGCTTGCATGTATCATCAAACATGATACAATCATGTGCACAAAATATATCACATATGCAATGTGCACAAACTAAGTGAGTGAATCCATTTAAAGTGAACCAATACTAGTTAATGCAAAGCAATATATCAAATATATAATTATACATTAAATCATTAAATCAACACTTGATTCAATGATCCGGTCATGTCGCATATAACCGGCTAGTATCCAATGTATCGGCTTATCGAATCAATCCTTGATTCAATAACTAGGTTATATCGCATATAACCAATCGATACATTCGTCGCGAGAATGAAATACGGTATCACATACACGAATTATTCTCGGTCCCGCACATATCTGATATGCGCTCCTATTTCGTTTCGCTTGAACTAGGAAACCTCTGTGTAGGACTCTAAAGACTCGTCAATACGCCGGCAGCAGATGATGATCATATCAAACACCCACAAGCCGCAAGCGGTCTGCTAAACGTAACGGCCACCCGGGTATTGAGCGATCAGAAGATCGACGAGCAAGCCCACTCAGACTCCTGCGAATCCAAACAGTAACACTTACCGTATAGTCCGGTCTGTTCGTCTGATATGTCGCATATCTCGCCTAGGGGTGGTAAACGTCAGACCCCAATAGCTCGACAAGTCATGCCGACTTGAGGTCCATAACATTCGTGAAACTACTGATAACTCTTACCAGTATATCACTGCAACCCTGGCCAGGGATTTCCTGTTATGGCCAGTCGAGCATAGCTCAACATCAACCCCCAATACCGGGAGAGACGAATCCCCTCCTATCGCTCATTGCCTCCATGTGAATCGGGACTGTACCCAAAAACCACCTGTTTGCACAACTCAGTAGAGCCGTGGTAGGGTGGAAATCAAATCACAGTGGGAGACACACAAGACTCTATGACGATCTCGGGTCAACAGACTAAGCTGTACCAGTGTCACCAGAGAACTGCCATCTGACGTGAGGTATAATACCATCTGGGTGTTCTCGGCGAGTCCGTTCAGTATACCCAGTCTCTACTGAGCACCCGCATACCATCTTCGATGTCAAACACCAATGGATATGGGATCATCCATCGCCCATCGCATGGGTCGAGACGATATGCGCTAGTCTACTCTGGAATATCGATGCCCCGTCTCGATATTCCCTCGACTAGGAACATTTCAAGGATGTACTCATGGACTACCCAGGCCCCACTAGTATGATCTACATCATAGTCCTGGAAGTCGAGTACACATCCTAAGGGCTTTATCAACATGTAATCAGAGAGACAGAAAGTATACATGTTAAGATAAAGTGCAACCAGATAGCGTACTATCATGTCGAGCAAGAAAGTCCTACCTATATATGTCCCAGCATCCACTACAATATACATCCAATGTACAGTAATGGCCTCTAGGGCATACATATAACTAACAATCTCCCACTTGCACTAGGGCCATCTGTAGCAGTGGTTGCAGTATCACATACTCAACCATCCCCTAAAAGTCTCTCTTTGGGAAAAATGCCTTCGTGAGTGGATCCGCCGTGTTGTCCTCTGAGTCTACTCTCCTAACCTCGATCGACCTGGAGATCAACTATCTCCATGATCAGGTGATGCTGCCTCAGAATTTGTCTGTGTCACTGATGGGACCAGGGTTCCAGGGCCAAAGCCACACTTCCATTGTCATACAATGGCAGGAACCTAGTTCATCTTATGAACCAATATACACCCAAACTTCCTCTTTGGTAGTATCTTCAATAGCGATGTTACCAGCCTTTATCGTCTAGTTTGCCACGGTATCTAGCTTGGAACTCTTCCAACATACCGTCCCTTTACTGAGGGTAAAGACAGTGCCTGTGACTGACATTCAGTCATCTTTATCACCCTGGAACACTTCCAGTGATTCTCCCCAGGATCGATTGATACAATCTCACTATACCTAGTGAGAACCCTAATATCCCTTTAGATCTATCTCATAGGTCCAAATCTCTGGATTTAGGAGGTATCATCTTTATCCTATTTGGAGAATTCTTGTGATAATAGGAGATTGATCGATCGTAGTATAGGAAACTCTTTTCCTATCAAGAGTATGTTGTCTACGTACAATACGAAGATGACCACTTTACTCTCTACTACCCTTTTGTATATACAAGGTTCGTCTACCATTTTGATGAAGTCAAACACTTTGACTATCACATCAAAACAGATGTTCCAACTCCGCGATGCCTGCTTCATTATGTAAAGCAACTTGCACACGTTTCCGCTGCTCCCACTGTTTACGAAGACCTCTGGCTGTGTTCTTCTAGACGTTCTCTTCTAAATCAGTATTTAGAAAAGCAGTCATGGCACCCAACCGCCAGATATCGTAGTCATGGTATGTAGCCGTGGTAAGTAGGATCTGGATAGACTTAAGCATAGCTACTGGAAAAAGGTTTCATCATTATCCACGCCTGGTCGATGACGAAAACCTTTAACAAGTCTAGCTTTGAAAGTCTCAACTTTTCCATCTACACCAAGTAATCTTCTCAAGATATACTTGCTCCTGATGGGGATTTAACCCTTCAGATATAGCAGCTAAAGTCCATACTTTGCTGGTGTACATAGATTCCATCTCAGATCGCTAAGCATCCAGCCATTCTTACAGAGTCCCTACTCTCGATGGCCTGCTCGAAACTAGTTGGGTCATCATCTCATGATGCAATCCTTGCTCCCACTGTCATCGAGAAACCGAGGTATCTCTCAGGCGGATGAGGAACCCTACTAGATCGGCGGAGAGGCTAAGGTTCATCGGGAACTATAGAATCTTATGGTTCTGTCAAATCATCAACTGCAGTTTTGTATAGCTGGAACTGTTCCAGTTCTACAGAACTGATCCTGCCTCGATCTTGTCCGGATTTTGCTTTAGACATAGGCCGGACAACCCCAAATCTTAACTCGCTTAAGAGATGGGTTCTTCCCATACCATATCTCATATGGAGTGGTAGTCACTGATTTGATTCAAACCTAATTCAATAGGTATGCAGCTTCTCAAGTGCATAACCCCAAAAGGAAATAGGTAACTCAATAATACTCATCATAGAGCACACCATATCTAATATTGTGCAATTGCTCCGCCCTGATACACCATTGTGCTGTGGTGTATTCAGAGGAGTAGTACGGGGAGAGAATCTCATTCTCCTTTAGAATGGTCCAGGAATGCCATGCACAAGTATTCTCCTCCCTGATCTTATCATAGGACATAATACTTATACCCGTATTTTGGTTCTCTACTTCTAACTTATATTCTGTGAATACCTCAAAAGGTTCGGATTTATGTTTCAACAGGAACATATGACTGAATCTTGAGAGATTATCAGAGAATATAATGAAGTATAAAGAACCAGTCCTGGCATGTGTAGACAGGAGACCTTACATACATCATCATGTATCAGTCCCAAGAGTTTACTAACTCTTTCTCTGTTTCTAATAAACAGAGCTATGGTCATCTAATCTTTGTGACATGACTGGCAAGTTTCACAAGATGTAAATTCAAACTGATTTAAATATGCATCTAAAATGTAACTTCAGCCAGTCGGGTCGCATTGATGTGACCTAGTCTACAATGCCTCAAGAAGGATTCGTTCATTTCTGAACTCTTCTTCTTGTGTGTGTTCTGTATACTAGGAACTGTAGTTTGATTTAGAACTTCAATGCTTTTAGATAACGTGCCTGAACCGATCAACTTTTGATATAGGAAATGTTCAAAACATTATCCATCAATACAAAATTATATCCTTTCTTTACTAATAAAGAGACTGATATGATTTTGTATATCAGGTTCGGTATCTAATAGCATTTGTTCAGAATCAATGTATTTGTAATACAGGGTGACAGTGACCGACAGACTTGGCTGCAACACTTGCCCCGTTTTCTGTCTCATGAAACTTATCACCCGTTCTCAGTTTTTCTATCCTTTTGTAGCCCTATGTAACAGATTACATATCTGGGATCATGATCTGGCATCATATACCCAGGATGCAGAGGATACTGAGAAACAGTTCTTTATAATGAACACACCCGAAGGAGATGCATCATATGCACTTTCTTCGTTTGGGCGGCATAAGAATTATGGTATTCCCCTATTTCCTGCGCTGTCTTATAACAATTATAAGTTGGGGCGGGACCAACGTTCCCCAGCTCAGTATAACAAGCGGGTTCAGTCAATACATCCATATTATTATCTTGATTAAGGCGTGATATGGTCGCTACCTGGAGAGAGAGAGAAGAAAACACTCAGCGTGTGCTCTTGCAAGATCAGATTGGTTATATATTTTATCTAATCAGGATGGCTCCCACTGTTTTTATCAAATCTTCCTTCAAACCTTAAAATGAAAGACTAGCCGGGATTAATTACACTCTACAAGTTCGCCAATCTTTCAGCCAGGCCAGTGTCGGTACTTTGAGGGAGGTTCCCCGTGCTTTCGCACGGACCTAATTACAGTAAACCTCGTTTTCTCAGAGGCGTAACCCCGTTGACACCTTTCTAGACACCTACTTGATCGGCTAATTGCAAAGTGCAAAACTCTCCCAGGAGTAACAATTACTCGCAGTGGGTATCGGGATCCAACTATCATATAGAAGGTATGCAATCTCATTGCAAATTTCAACACTTGAAACTCCCGATAATGGTTTTTACCCCTAGCACCTATGACCTTGGCTAAGGTCAACAAATCATAGGTACTAGTCAAGTTCTACCCGTCATTTCGTGATTAATTAGACCCACCCACATGACCCTTGGCTAAGGTCAACAAAGCCACATGACTGTCCTAACTAATCGCATCATATGCGGTGTAGGAAGACATCACTTAGCTATCGTACACTGTGCCTTGACTATGGTCAACAAACACAGCACGAATACTAAGTACTCTACTTCCTAAAATGACGGAGGGTTGTGACTGGTTTTTGTGAAAACCTTTAACGCTTTGCACTTGATCTCGTTGCGGAATCAAATGGTTTTTAAATGGGATGTTTTCGAGGCTTTTCTAGTTTTGCTAAAGGGGTCACTCCCGGTGAAGGGATCGTCGGCCCTTTCCTCGTCGAATGAGGTGCGGGATATATCATATATATCACTGTGCAAAGCGGAAACTATAGAAGCTATCAAAAGACAAACCGAGTGTGTAGCATCTGCCAGTTATTGCTAAAGGAGTCACTCCCGGTGAAGGGATCTCGGTCCTTTCCCTATCGAATAAGGTGCAGGATGTTCTACAAGGAATACCGCGATGCAAAGAAAGAACTGTATCTACCTGTTTTATTTTGAAATTCGATTCCACAACATCAATTAGGTTTATTTTCTTTCATTTATCTCATTAATGAATATCCCATCATTTAAATTACCTAAACATCACAGATAAATATGACGTACACTTATGCCATCCGCATTCGTCTCGATGTCCCCTCGTGCACCGTTAGGTTAGCTAAATAATGGCAGAACGGGGCAGGGCTAGCGTGGGTGTAAAACATAAGCAACGTCTATATAATATATCATATATACTATATATAATACCTGTCACAGAACATCGCATGATCACATCACAGATAAAGCACAGCAGAAGAATCATATGAAATATTGGATATTGTAGGACGTCCGTGTTTTCAATACGAGCCAGTATAAAACACGGATTCCACGGTCGTGATGAATAGCCAATCCCACACCCCTAGACCCCTACGAGAGCGGCAAGCAACCCTACCAATTCTAGGGTTAGGAGACCCGGACTCGACTCCTCGAGATGGTCTCCAACTGGACCCCAGAACCCGGTTACTTGTGCTCCCCTCCTTGGGTCTATCCTAGTGCAGAAAAGTAAATAATATACAAATGGTGACAACATCCGCAACCTGGAAGTGCCCCAATAAAAGAATATTACATACAAGTTTTTACATGAATGAAAATGAAAAACACTCATCTCACATAAAAACCCCCCGGCTATTCAAACACCACGATCCAACATAACATATCCAGCAACACAAAGCATCTCATGTCATCAACATCAGTAAATATGCGCATCCCAATTGTCGTTGACATATAGCAACGAAACCGGCGATATCACATATTACACTTACGGTCACAGAAAAGAAAGTGTAAAACTACAACAGTTGCAATCCGCAACCTCCTCAGACATCGCATGCCTGACCAAATGAAATACTTAGACATCGCATGCCTAACAATTATAAACCCCGTATTTTAGTCTCATTATCGAAAACTCTTTTCAATATCAAGTAGGGCAATTCAACAGGATTCCCGACATTCTGATCGAATGCTCGTCGCAAACTTTAGTAGGCGGCCGCACCCCCGACGCCGTCGACGCAGTGCACCAAGGCGGAACACCGCTACCGGGAGCACCCGAACGGATGCTTTCGGCGACGGGGTTCTCCTACAGTCACTTGGTCGGGGCTATGGGGTGAGGCTGTCTATTAAGTTTACCCGGCGAGTATCCGCGTACATTACGTGATTGCGACGGACTTTTGATCACATCAAAATTCCGTGGCAACCGATCAAGTGAGACTAAACTGCTATGTTTATAATATTCATTCCATTATCTCATAACTATTTGCGAATTCCAATTATTGTATCACATTCCGGATAAATAGAAAATGCTAAACTTTTCGATCGAACAATCGAACACCCAAGTTTTCCCGATACAGCTCAACACATGAAATAAGTCTAACAGCATTCAGTTCGTGCCTCAGTAGCAACGGTCCAGCCGTAGAAGGGTCAAGCCAACGCCTCACATGTGGCACGCCGTACTGCCCCAAACCCGAAGGTTCAAAGGGCAGTTCAAGACGGTCACATAATCGAGTTAAGGTTTGTTATCTTCTAAAGGGTCCATCGCGTTACTTGCACTACTTAGAACGTCGTTAAACTACGGAAAAATCCAACAATCGGAAATTTCCCGGCAAGGGAAAAATTGGGTATTTATATCCGGTCGAGCTTTTTAACATATTCTAAGATTTATCCGAAAAAACACACCGACAAAATTAGACAATCCGACCGATACACCGAGTTCCCAATACAACCCAGAAAATGCAACTCTGGAAAAATTATTAAAAACCCCCAAAAAACCAGCACAGAGAACTAAGAGTTACTGTGCAAAATAGGATGCACAAAGCGACAAAATAGCCGCGGATGCGCCGCATGATCCTACTGTAGGGCCGCGGATCCGCGCCTCTTTTGTGGAATTAGGACCACGAATTTTACAGTATATCTTATATCTTCCTGCTGATTTTTCTGAATATTTTTAATGTGGAAAAATACCCGAAATTAAAAATTGTACAGAGAGCATATTCTTAGTCGGGGTTTTGGGTCGATCGGACTTCTGATTCCGTCGGGACTTCGCCTAAGGCTCTAGCTAGGCTCTGATACCACTGTAGGGTTCCTAGGCACTCTAGTGAAGTCTCACAAGTGATCAAACAGGCTAATTTCTAAAAATTACGGTGCCGAGAAAACTTAGAACGGATCGTTAACTAGATATTTAGGCAAAGCAAGCATGTAAACGGAAATATAGAAATAGGGAAGGGGCTACAACCTTTGTAGATCCGGTCCACCACTTCGTAAGCTCCGCGATGATCTCCCTCCACTGTCCAAATCGAACCCATAACTCTAGCATCGTCATCATCGAAGAATGGGCGGGCTTGATCGTCGGTTCGATGCCGAAGATGATCTACGTCGAGGCATCGCAAGAACAAGCTCCAACTTCACCAAGTCGGGAAAACTTGTGAAGGAAACACCCTATACTACTTGGCAAGAGGTAGAGGATGAAGAAATAGGAGTTGGGTTGACTTTAGATTTGGATTTCACACACTTTTTCATCAATCACCATTGATGTAGCAAGCTTTTTTCATGGAGGAAGAAGATGAAGAAGAAGAAGATGATATGATAACCTTATTAAAAAGAAAATAAAATATAATACTTATCATATCATTAACCTTAGTTAGGTGTAGAGAATTGACCAAGGTTAATTTGAAGAGTTAGGGTTAAGAAAGAAGACAAAATGGTTACTTAGTAAAAGTTTCAAGAAACTTCAACTACAAACAAAATAAGCCACCATTTCATTTTCTTTTTCCAAAATAAATAAATAAATAAATAAGAAAAAGAAAACCCTAATCATAATCTTAACCATGGTCAAATTCTTTACAATAACCCTAGCTTGCATGTATCATCAAACATGATACAATCATGTGCACAAAATATATCACATATGCAATGTGCACAAACTAAGTGAGTGAATCCATTTAAAGTGAACCAATACTAGTTAATGCAAAGCAATATATCAAATATATAATTATACATTAAATCATTAAATCAACACTTGATTCAATGATCCGGTCATGTCGCATATAACCGGCTAGTATCCAATGTATCGGCTTATCGAATCAATCCTTGATTCGATAACTAGGTTATATCGCATATAACCAATCGATACATTCGTCGCGAGAATGAAATACGGTATCACATACACGAATTATTCTCGGTCCCGCACATATCTCATATGCGCTCCTATTTCGTTTCGCTTGAACTAGGAAACCTCTGTATAGGACTCTAAAGACTCGTCAATACGCCGGCAGCAGATGATGATCATATCAAACACCCACAAGCCGCAAGCGGTCTGCTAAACGTAACGGCCACCTGGGTATTGAGCGATCAGAAGATCGACGAGCAAGCCCGCTCAGACTCCTGCGAATCCAACCAGTAACACTTACCGTATAGTCCGGTCTGTTCGTCTGATATGTCGCATATCTCGCCTAGGGGTGGTAAACGTCAGACCCCAATAGCTCGATAAGTCATGCCGACTTGAGGTCCATAACATTCGTGAAACTACCGATAACTCTTACCAGTATATCACTGCAACCCTGGCCAGGGATTTCCTGTTTTGGCCAGTCGAGCATAGCACAACATCAACCCCCAATACCGGGAGAGACGAATCCCCTCCTATCGCTCATTGCCTCCATGTGAATCGGGACTGTACCCAAAAACCACCTGTTTGCACAACTCAGTAGAGCCGTGGTAGGGTGGAAATCAAAGTACAGTGGGAGACACACAAGACTCTATGACGATCTCGGGTCAACAGACTAAGCTGTACCAGTGTCACTAGAGAACTGCCCTCTGACGTGAGGTATGATACCATCTGGGAGTTCTCGGCGAGTCCGTTCAGTGTACCCAGTCTCCACTGAGCACCCGCATACTATCTTCGATGTCAAACACCAATGGATATGGGATCATCCATCGCCCATCGCATGGGTCGAGAAGATATGCGCTAGTCTACTCTGGAATATCGATGCCCCGTCTCGATATTCCCTCGACTAGGAACATTTCAAGGATGTACTCATGGACTACCCAGGCCCCACTAGTATGATCTACATCATAGTCCTGGAAGTCGAGTACACATCCCAAGGATTTTATCAACATGTAATCAGAGAGACAGAAAGTATACATGTTAAGATAAAGTGCAACCAGATAGCGTACTATCATGTCGAGCAAGAAAGTCCTACCTATATATGTCCCAGCATCCACTACAATATACATCCAATGTACAGTAATGGCCTCTAGGGCATACATATAACTAACAATATTGATATTTGAGATGGGTCAGCCGGACGGCTGAGGCCAAAGATACATTTATGAGATTTGAGACAGCTTTTGGGTGTCGTTGCTGGACATCGGTTCTCGTCGATTCTTTGAGTATTATGCTGGCATTCTAAAAGAGTTTCAAAAACAAAAAGAGATAAATGTTTCTTATATATACCTATTGAGACCTCAGATATTCATGTTGCATACATATTCGTACACTGATGTTGTATACACACCTGCTAGTGCACCCATTCATACCTGTATTTTAGATGCTAGGATGCTTATGTGCATGCATACGATAGCCTTTGTAGGTGTTATTTATTACTCACGAGTTGGCAACTCACCCCCTTTGTGCCACAGTCTTTTGTAGGTCCGCTCCGTCAGTACAGTAGCGGCGGGCGCACTTGTTCTTTTGCCTCCTTTGCCTGGACTCGAGGTTTTGCTCTTAGGTGGGTTATGTTACTATTTTTGTACCACCTTGTATATTCTTTGTATCTAGTGCACTCCATCTACTGTATCTACCAGTATTATTGTATATTGACCTAGAGATGAGACTGTGAGTTTTGTGGACTTTTATGCTGTATTTTGGGGTCGAGCTCACTTGAGCCGACATGATGTTTTTCTTATGCTTCATTATGATTATTTCGCATGTTGTCTCTTTATATTGCGTGGAATTTGTGACCGCCTTGTGGCGAAGAGCTAGCTCCCGCTTGGGGATGCCTTATGTGTTGGATTCATATATATTTTTTTGTTGTACCCATTTTGGGGGCCAGTATTTACAAAGGAGACTCTGCCGAAATTTTCGGAAAAATTGATATTGTTTTTAAAAAAGTTTTTATATGACTTATTTGATAAACTCGCTTTCAATTGATTGGGTTCTCTTCACTCTTTTGCTTATTTGGTTTTGGTTTTCTGGGCTTTGGCTTACTTATTTTACGGACGTCTTGAGACGTTTTGTAAACTTAGATGCCAGTCACGTTCCGTACCCTGCGGGTCGTGACAAAGTTGGTATCAGAGCCAGGTTTTACCTTTGTGAGTGTAGGATGACCCTTGGTAGATGGAGTAAGTGACTTAAGCAGGGTAACGTAGCGTGCGTATGTCCGCGGCATACTTGCGATACGGTACTCCCCCCAAGTGACTTTAGGATACTTGCTTGAAAATTCCTTCTTCAATTCCGTGTATCCTATGATCCTATTGCATTGTCCTTACTATCCGTTTTCCTGTAACAGCCACTATGCCGCCGAAGGCTACGAGGGCACAGAGGGCTGCCGTCCGAGACGAGATTCGAGCTGGCTCGTCCGAGACTAGGACTGAGCAGGGTGGTATGCCTACGCCACAGGGACAGACCGATCCACCTTCCCCAGGCCGTATGGATAGGCTCGAGACTAGTATGGAGGAGTTGCGACAGATGATGGGAGGCATGTAGGAGCTACGTCAGATGGTAGGATCCCTAATTGCAGCCAGTCGTACACCGAGGCCGGATGACGTACCTACTACATCACAGACGACCATGATACCTGCTCCTACTACTACCACCGTGACCATCCCGGTTTCACTACAGGATTTCATGAGGCTGAGACCTCTAGTATTCACCGGCACCGAGGCAGCGGAGGACCCACAGACGTTCCTTAACAGTTTAGCCAGGATCTGTCGTTCGCTGAGATGTTCGGATGATCGATGGGTAGAGCTTGCGAGTTTCTGACTAGAGGGTCTCGTGCAGACATGGTGGGAGTCAGTCTTGAGAGGTCGAGCTGCAGGTCTACCGCCTATGACGTGGGCCGAGTTTACAGCGGTCTTTCTAGCCCGTTTCCTCCCAGAGAGCGTTCGTGACGCCAGAACTCGTAGCTTCGAGGCCTTAGTCAAGACACCTGGGATGACGGTGTCTGAGTATGACATCCAGTTTACACAGTTATCCCGATATGCTCCGTATTTGGTGGATACCGAAGAGAAGATGGTGAAGCGGTTCGTACAGGGACTTGATGCCCAGCTATATCTTGCCATTGGCGCCCAGCACTACGACACTTATTCAGCTGCTATGGATACGACATTACGGATGGAGGCACGCATATCACAGACTTCGGCCGTTTCTGGGCCGAAGAGGATTCGCACCGATGTACCGTCTCAGAGGCAGCGCACCAGATTCTTTCCGAGAGATAAGCCTGGCAGAGGATTTGGGCGGGGACAGTTATATGGTTCTTATCCCCAGGGGCAGCAGCCGTCGCCAGGGTGTTTTGGGTGCGGGAGTTTGCACCATCTTGTCAGAGACTGTCCGGCGAGACGACAGGGAGCACCGAAACTTCCGCATATGACCCTACCACCATCACCACCCCCTCCTCAGAGAGCCCTACTTCCTACCCCAGGCGATGCTCCATGCCAGTTAGGTGCACCCAGAGGCCGTGGACGCGGCGGTCCTGTTCAGAGAGGACGAAGAGGCAGAGGCCGAGGTCGAGGTCAGCCCGCTATCGGTGGAGGACATGCCCGAGTTTTTGCTTTGACACCGCA
This sequence comes from Agapanthus africanus, assembly GCA_030015575.1. Lineage (NCBI taxonomy): Eukaryota > Viridiplantae > Streptophyta > Magnoliopsida > Asparagales > Amaryllidaceae > Agapanthus > Agapanthus africanus. The sequence continues at coordinate 427,988,777 of JASDDO010000029.1, forward strand.
GGATGCGCAGGCATCCAATGCCGTTGTGACAGGTACCTTGCCAGTTTGTTCTTTCGACGCACGGGTATTATTTGACCTAGGTTCCACACATTCGTATGTATCTACACACTTTGCACCGATGTTGGGCCGTGAGTCGTCGTCGTTAGATCAGCCGCTTGTTGTTGTTACTCCGGTAGGCGAGTCGTTTGTTGCTCGTTTTGTTTTTCGATTGTGTTCCGTTCGTATCGGGGAGAGGGATTCATCGGTTGATTTGATTCTCCTCGATATGTTAGACTTTGATGTGCTTCTGGGCATGGATTGGCTAGCCACTTGTTATGCTTCGGTGGACTGCCGTGAGAAGGCAGTCAGATTTAGCTTTCCGGGAGAGCCAGTCCTTGTTATTCAGGGAGACCGCAGTGTCACCCTTCCCAGCTTAATTTCGTCTCTTCGCGCTGGTCAGCTCTTGCGGAAGGGATGTCAAGGATTCTTAGCGTATATTTGTGATACTCGAGCTGCAGAGGTTCCGTTGGACCGGGTCCCGGTTGTTTGTGAGTTCCCTAATGTTTTCCCTGATGAGCTACCTGGGCTACCACCTGAGCGCGACGTTGAGTTCTGCATCGATTTGATTCCCGGCTCGGGGCCTATTTCTATACCGCCTTATCGGATGGCCCCGGCAGAGCTTCGAGAGCTGAAGGATCAGTTGCAGGATTTGTTAGATAAGGGGCTTATTCGACCTAGTGTTTCTCCGTGGGGTGCTCCGGTCCTGTTTGTCAAGAAGAAGGATGGAAGTTTGCGCTCATGCATCGACTACCGCCAGCTGAACAAAGTTACCGTTCGGAACAGGTATCCGTTGCCACGCATTGATGATTTGTTCGACCAGCTTCAGGGTGCGGGGTATTTTTCGAGGATCGACTTGCGATCAGGATACCATCAGCTGCGAGTTCGACAGGAGGATATACCGAGGACAACTTTCCGCACGCGCTACGGCCACTACGAGTTTTTGGTGATGTCGTTCGGACTCACCAACGCCCCAGTAGCATTCATGGATTTGATGAACCGTACATTCAGGCTGTATCTTGACTTGTTCATCATCGTGTTTATCGACGATATCTTGGTGTACTCCCGGAGCAGAGAGGAGCACGAGCAGCACTTGCAGATTACGTTACAGACTCTGAGGGAGCACCAGCTGTTCGCAAAGTTCTCCAAATGTGCATTCTGGCTGGACAGCGTCGGATTCTTGGGTCACGTAGTTACGAGAGACGACATTTGTGTGGACACGAAGAAGATTGAGGCTGTTCAGCAGTGGCCCCGACTTACATCGGTTACTGAGATCCGTAGTTTTCTAGGCCTGGCGGGTTACTACAGGCGTTTTGTTCAGGACTTCTCCCGTATAGCTGCACCTTTGACCGGTTTGACCCGGAAGGGAGTTCCTTTCGTTTGGACAGAGGAGTGCTAGCGCAGTTTTCAGCAGCTACGGACTTGTTTGACTACGGCACCGGTATTATCTTTGCCTTCGGGATCAGGCGGATTTGTGGTCTACTGTGATGCTTCGCGAGTGGGGTTAGGATGCGTATTGATGCAGCATGGCCGGGTGATCGCTTATGCTTCTCGGCAGTTGAAGAAGCATGAACAGAACTACCCCACTCATGATTTGGAGATGGCTGCAGTGGTCTTTGCACTGAAGATTTGGCGACATTACCTGTACGGCGAGTCGTGTCAGATATTCACCGATCACAAGAGCTTAAAGTACATATTTCAGCAGCGAGACCTGAACCTCAGACAGCGTCGTTGGATGGAGTTGGTGAAAGACTACGACTGCGAGATCTTATATCACCCAGGCAAGGCGAATGTGGTGGCAGATGCGTTGAGTAGGAGGCCCGGGGGTAGTCTTTCCCTTTTGCGCGCAGTGCAGAAGCAGTCGTCAGCAGATTGGCAGATGTTATGCGACAGCCGAGTTGAGTTCGAGTTCACTCAGACAGGGGGACAGCTCGCGCATTTTCGTGCACGCCCACAGTTGCTTGACCGTATATATGAGGCACAGCGCAGTGACGACCGTTGCTCAGAGATCATGGCACAGATGGGACAGGGAAGATTTTCCGAGTTCGTGGTTGACGATCAGGGGATTTTACGATATGGATCTAGACTGTGCGTACCAGATGCTGATGGATTGCGGCGCGACATTCTTGAGGAGGCACACCGATCAGTGTATAGTGTCCACCCCGGTTCCACCAAGATGTACCATGATATGAGAGAGACCTACTGGTGGGACGGGATGAAGAGGGACATTGCGGAGTTCGTTTCGAGATGCCTGACTTGTCAGCAAGTCAAGGCCGAGCACCAGAGGCCCGCAGGAGCTACAGCCGTTACCCATTCCAGAGTGGAAATGGGAACAGATTTCGATGGATTTCATTGTGGGTCTATCCAGGACCAGTCGAGGGTACGACTCCATCTGGGTGATCGTGGATAGATTGACGAAAGCGGCTCACTTCCTACCGGTGAAGACCACTTTCAGCTTCGCTCAGTATGCTCAGCTCTACATCGACGAGATCGTACGGTTGCATGGCGTACCAACTTGTATCGTGTCAGATCGAGGCACTCAGCTCACCAGCCGACTTTGGCAGAGACTTCAGGAGGCTTTGGGCACTCGTTTGAGCTTCAGCACAGCGTTTCATCCGCAGACCGACGGACAGTCAGAGCGGACCATTCAGACTCTCGAGGACATGCTCAGAGTGTGCGTTTTAGACTTTGGTGGTAGCTGGGATCGTCATTTACCTCTAGTGGAGTTCTCTTACAACAACAGCTTCCAGGATACTATTAAAATGGCACCTTTCAAGGCATTGTATGGGAGGAGATGCAGATCGCCCGTCTGTTGGACAGAGCTCAGCGAGAGCAGTATTTTGGGGCCGCAGCTTGTTGAGGAGACGACAGCAAAGATACAGTTGATCCGAGACCGGATGAGAGCGGCTCAGAGCAGACATAAATCATATGCACACAGGCGCCGTCGCAGATTAGAGTTCGCAGTTGGCGACCATGTTTTTCTGAGTGTCTCTCCGATGAAGGGCGTGATGCATTTTGGGCGAAAGGGGAAGCTTAGCCCTAGATTCGTAGGTCCCTTCGAGATCCTTGAGCGTGTCGGCGCTGTTGCTTATCGTTTGGCCCTTCCACCCAGCTTTCCCGATGTTCACCCCGTCTTCCATGTTTCGATGCTCCGCAAGTACCTTCACGACCCTTCGCATGCGATTCAGCACCGGACAGTCCAGCTAGAGCGCGAACTTTCTTTTGCAGAGCAGCCGGTGGCCATCCTGGATCGGCAGGTGAAGAAGTTGAGGTCGAAGATTATACCAACCGTCAAGGTCCTTTGGCGTAGCCCGAGCAGCGAGGAGGTTACCTGGGAGACCGAGGGCGAGATGAGGAAGAAATATCCCCATCTCTTTGAAGGTACGCGTAACTATATTTTTAAATTCGGGGACCGAATTTCTTTAAGGAGGGAAGATTGTAGCGTCTTGAAAAGTCGTTTTGGTGTTTTCTTGAAAATCGGTGAAAATTCGGTATTTTTCCGAAAACCGTCTTTCTCGTTATTTTGCAGTTTAGGGCTAATGATACTTAAAATGGATAGGTAATTGCTTGTTTTTAGTAGCTAATGAGTTACTTATGAAATTTTGGTCATTTAAAAATTTTTCCCTATTTTTCAATTTTTTTAATATTATTTAAGCCGGTAAGAATATACATTAAATTAGCGATAAATACAAATTTTTTCGGGCTAATTTTAATCTTTAAAATTATGATAATTAAAATCTAGTGGTAACATAAATTTTTAGTATTTTATTTTGAATTTTTACTAATTTTTATGATAGGAAACGAATTTATTGACTTTTAAGCTAAAACTTGCAATTTTTGACTTGTAGGGGCTCTTTTTGCATAAAATTTCTTTTGTAAAACCTCTCTCTCTCTTCCCTCAGCCCTAGGACAGCCCCACATTGTTCAAGTCCAGAAATTTCTGGCCTCACCTTTCTTTTTCTTCATGTGTGGAATTGTTTTGTTTAGGAATTTATTTTAAAAATAGTTGTTGAAGTATGGTGCTTTGACTTTTGGGAGAGTTGACCAATGACTTTTCCTACACACCCACACCCTCCCCCTTACCTCATACTGGCCGAAACCTGCACCCCCTCCTCTTCATCTCTTTTCTTTTCATTTTCTTCAAAATTCTTCAAGTTAAATTCAAAAAAATTGCAACTTAAAGCTTACAAATTAAACCCATCCTTCATCTTTCTTTTCCTTCACCTCCCTAGCTTGGATCTTGATGCATGAGTCCATCATTTGAAGCAAATCTATTCTTGCTAGATCTCTAGTGAGGTATAATCTCTTGCTAATTAAATTCTTTTGATTAAGTTTCTTAAGTTAGATTGTTGTAGTGTTAATTTAGTGTAGTTCTAATCTAGTTTTTTCTTAGGTTATGGTTGAAAAATTAAACTAGGGTTTTTGAAGCCATGATAGTTAATTAAATTTTTTTGTAGTTAATCTAGTTGTTACTTAACTAATCTTTATGGTTACCTTGCTTAAGCGGCTTCCTATTAACCTAATCTATGTTAAACTTGGGTGAAATTGCATTAAGTTTGCTAATTTATCAAAATCTAGAAGAGGGTTGTGTTTGGATTGTGAGTTGTGAAGCATGATAAATGAGTTGAATTAGGGTTTAGAAACCATTATTTAGTTGATTAAATCTAATTTGTTATCTAGTTGTTTTGCTAACCTAATCTAGAAGGTTAACTTGCCAATTGAGTTATAAATTAGTGTTAATTTAAGGTTTTCATATATAGTTTGGATTAAGAATTGCTAGGTTATATAATTCAAGTAATGGTTGTTTATGGAAAATAGGTTTTGAATCTTTGCTAATGTGTTATAATTATAGTGTTTGTAGATTGCTTGTTGTGGTTGGATATTGTGTTGGATTGTGATAACCGTATCGCTAATTTTCGATATTTGCACCAAAATTGCTACTTTTGTGCTTACTAGGTTTTTGTTAAAATTAATTGGTGGATTATTTGTGATACCTTGGGGATATTTTTTAGCATCTCCTATGACGTTTAGGATGCGTGAGTGCGGATTTTTGGGTAGTCGGGTTTTAGTTTTGCCGGGCGACCAAATCGGCGTTTTTTTGGCAGTTTTTGCGATTTTCGCGTGTGTTCCGCGCACCTTGTGCACGTTGTACCTAGCTAGTGAACTTTAGTAGTTTCGTTGGGGTTTTGCGTCGTTCTTGATATGTAACCTTATGTTTGGTATTGATGTAAATTCCAAGTTCGGTCGCGGAGACTTCAGACGCGGCGCGAAAGGGGAAAGCGGTGATCGGACACAGCTAGCCAGGGATTCCGGTGAGTAGATGTAACATCTATGGGGGACTATCGTTGGATGGCGCAAGCCGCCCGATAGTTTTAGTAACTTACAAGATCCTTAGTGATGTTAGTAATTAGGGGTGAAATACGTAGTTGACTATTTGCTGCATCCATGCATTATATTGACATACCTATACGAAACCATTTTATAGGATACCTGCACCATTGCCAGGGTTTTTATATGCAGCACGAGCACTATTCATGCTTACACACACACCCTGGTAATTGCCATGCCACCACACTAGATAACCTTTAAATTTAAACCTTTTACTAATTGATACTTAAACTTGTGCTATTGCCTTTAATTCCTTAAAATGAAACCGTAGGATCCGCAGGGTACGGAACGTGAGTAGACCGCTTGCGGCTTGTGGGTGTTTGATATGATCATCACCTGCTGCCAGCGTATTGACGAGTCTTTAGAGTCCTACACAGAGGTTTTCTGGCTCAAGCGAAACGAAATAGGAGCGCATATGAGATATGTGCGGGACCGAGAATGATACCAGTATGTGATACTGTATTCGATTCTCGCGATTTGTGACACTGATCGGTTATATGCGATATAGCCGGGTTATCGGATCAAGTGTTGATTCGATAAGTTGTTACTGTTCATATTAGTCGGTTATATGCGATATGACCGGATCATTAAATCAAGTGTTGATTTAATGATTTAATGCATAATTATATATTTGGTATATTACTTTGCATTAACTAGTATCGGTTCATTTAAGATGGATTTTCTCACTCGGATGTGTACATTGTATATGTGATATATTTTGTGCACTTGAAAGCATCATGTTTGATGATGCAAGATTGCTAGGGTTTATGTAAAGAGTTAAACCTTGGTTAAGTAAATGGTTAGGGTTTTCTTTTATTCATTCATTTATCTTTTCATTTGGATTTAAAAGAAAAGAGAAAAGAAAAAGCAAAAGGTTTCTTTCTTTTATGAAGCTTGTTGAAGCTTCATGAAGCTTTGACCAAATGAACCCTTTTGTCTTCTTCTCATTAACCCTAACCATTCATTTAACCTTAGTCAATTCTCTACACTTGACTCTAGTTAAAATTATGATAAGTTTACATTTTCTTTTCTATTCTAAGAACTTATCATAACATTATCATCTTCTTCTTCTTCTTCTTCTTCATAAGAAGAAAAGCTTGCTTCATCAATGGTGATTGATGAAAAAGAGTGAGAAATCCAATTCTAAAGTGAACCCACCTCCTATTTCTTCATCCTTTACCTCTTGCCAAGTAGTATAGGGTGTTTCCTTCACAAGTTTTCATGGCTTGGTGAAGGTGGAGCTTGATCTAGTGATGCCTCGACGTAGATCATCTTCGGCATCGTCGTCGATGATCTAGCCCGCTTTTTCTCCGATGAAGCCGATGCTAGAGTCATGGATTCGATTTGGACAGCGAGGAGACATCATCACGAAGCTATGGAGGTGGAGAACCGGATCTACAAAGGTTGTATTTCCGTTACACTTTAGTTAAGTTGTTAACTAGCTCATTGTTTCGCCTAAACTTCTAACCAACGATCCGTATTAGGGTTTCTCGGCACCCGTAAAAATTGAAATTGGCATGGTTGATGCCTTGTGAGACCTCCTTAGAGTGCCTAGGAACCCTACAAAGGCAACAAACCTTAACTCGATTATGTGACCGTCTTGAACTGCCTTTTGAACCTTAGGGTTTGGGGCAGTACGGCGTGCCACATATGAGGCGTTGGCTTGACCCTTCTACGGCTGGACCATTGGTACTGTGGCATGCGATGGATGTTTTTAAACTGATTTCAAGTGTTGAGATATATTGGGGAAATCTTGGGTGTTTGATTATTCGATCGGAAAGTTTAACTATGTCTATTTATCTGGAATGTGATACAATATTTGGAATCCACAGGTAGTTATGAGATAACTAATTTGAATATTATAATCTAGCAGTTCAGTCTCAGATGATCGGTTGCCACGGAATTTTGATGTGATCAAAAGTCCGTCGCAATCACGTAGCGTACGCGGATACTCGCCGGATAAACTTAATAGACAGCCACGCCCCTTAGCCCCGACCAAGTGACTGTAGGAGAACCCCGTCACCAAAAGCATCCGTTCGGGTGCTCGCGGTAGCGGTGTTCCGCCTTGGTGCACTTCGTCGACGATATCGGGGGTGCGGCCGTCTACTAAAGTTTGCGACGAGCATTCGATCAGGTTGTCGGGAATCTTGTTGAATTGCCCGACTTGATATTGAAAAGAGTTTTCGATAATGAGACTAAAATGCGGGGTTTATAATTGTTAGGCATGCGATGTCTAAGGAATTCATTTGGTTAGGCATGCGATGTCTAAAGAGGTTGCGGATTCCAACTGTTGTAGTTTTACACTTTCTTTTCTGTGACCGTAAGTGTAGTATGTAGTGGTATTGCCGATTGTCGTTGCTATACGTCGACGACAATCGGTGTATGCATACTTACTTACGTTGATGATATGAGATATTATGTGTTGCTGTGATATGTTATATTGGATAGTCGTGATTGAATAGCCGGGGGTTTTATGTGAGATGAGAGTTTTTCTTTTTCATTCATGTAAAATTCACTTGTATGTAATATTCTTTTATTTGGGGCACTTCCAGGTTGCGGAAGTTGTCACCGTTTGTATATTATTTACTTTTCCGCATTAGGTAGACCCAAGGAGGGGAGCACAAGTAACCGGGTTTTAGGGTCCAGTGGGAGACCATCTCGAGGAGTAGAGACCGGGTCTCCTAACCCTAGAGTTGGCAGTGTTACTTGCCGCTCTCGTAGGGGTCTAGGGATGTGGGTTTGGCTATTCATCGCGACCGTGGAATCCGTGTTTTATATAGGCTCGTATTGAAAACACGGACCTCTTAGTATATCCAATATTTCATATATGTTCTTCTGCTGCAATGTTCTGTGATGAGATCATATTACTGCCTGAGACGAATGTTTATATTATATATATGAGATATATATATTATATTGTTGATTTCATTTCATATCTGATGCTTGTGAAGTATAATAAATTGGGACTTCATTAATGTGATTAATGAAAGAAAAGAAACCTAAGATGTTGTGGAATCGAATTTCTTAAAAACAGGTAGCTACAGTTCTTGCTTTGCATCGCGGTGTTCCTTGTAGAACATCCTGCACCTTATTCGATTAGGAAAGGACCGAGATCCATTCACCGGGAGTGACTCCTTTAGCAATAACTGGCAGATGCTACAACTCTCGGTTTGTCTTTTGATTGCTCTTATAGTTTCTGCTTTGCACAGTGATATATATGATATATCCCGCACCTCATTCGACGAGAAAAGGGCCGACGATCCCTTCACGGGGAGTGACCCCTTTAGCAAAACTAGAAAAGCCTCAAAAACACTCCATTTTAAAATCATTTGATTCTACAACGATATCAAGTTCATTACACAAAGGGTTTTCTAAAAAACCCGTCGTAGACATCCGTCATTTTAGGAAGTAGAGTACTTAGTATTCGTGCTGCGTATGTCGACTTTAGTTGAGGCGTAGTGTACGGTAGCTAAGTGATGTCTTCCTACACTGCATATGATGCGATTAGTTAGGACATTCATGTGATTATGTCGACCATAGTTGAGGGTCACGTAGGGTGGGTCTGATTAATCATGAAATGACGGGTAGAACCTGACTAGTGCTTATGATATGTTGACCTTAGTTAAGGTCATAAGTGCTAGGGGTAAAATATTATTGGGAATTTCAAGTGTTGAAATTTGCAATAAGATTGCATACCTTCTATGAGATAGTTGGATCCCGATACCCGCTGCGAGTAAGAGTTACTCCTGGGAGAGTTTTACACATTACAATTAGCCGATCAAGTAGGTGTCTAGAAAGGTGTCAATGGGCTTATGCCTCTGGGAAAACAAGGTTTACATTAATTAGGTTCGTGCGAAAGCATGGGGGACCTCCCTCAAAGTACCGACACTGGCCTGGCTGAAAGATTGGCGAACTTGTAGCGTGTAATTAATCCCGACTAGTTTTTCCTTTTAGGGTTTGAAGGAAGATTTGATTAAAACAGTGGGAGACATCCTGATTAGATATATTAGATAACCAATCTAATCTTGCAAGAGCATACGCTGAGTGTTTTGTTCTCTCTCTCTCCAGGTAGCGACCATATCATGCCTTAATCAAGATAATAATACGGATGTATTGACCGAACCCGCTTGTTATACTGAGCTGGGGAACGTTGGTCCCGCTCCAACTTATAATTGTTATAAGGCAGAGCAGGAAATCGGGGATTACCAGAATTCCCGTGCCGCCCAAACGAAGACAGTGCATGTTGATGCATCATCTTTGGGTGTGTTCATTATAAAGAACTGTTTCTCAGTATCCTCTACGTCCTAAGTATTAGATACCAGATCAGGATCCCGCATATGTAATCCGTTACATGGGTTACAGAAAGGTAGAGAACTGAGAACGGGTGATAAGTTTCATAAGACAGAAAACGGTGCAAGTGTTGCAGCCAAGTCTGTTGGTCACTATCACCCTGTATTACTAGAATACATTGATTCTGAACGAATGTTATTAGATACCGAACCTGATATACAACATCATATCTTTTTCTTTAGTAGTAAAGAAAGGATGTAATTTTGTATTGTTAGATAATGTTTTGAACATTTCCTATATCAAGAGTTGATCGGTTCAGGTACGTTATCTAAAAGCATTGACTTTTTAAATCAAACTATAGTTCTTAGTATACAGAACACACACAAGAAGAAAAGTTCATAAATGAACGAATTCTTCTTGAGGCATTGTAGACTAGGTCATATCAATGCGACCCGACTGGCTAAAGTTACATTTAGATTTATATTTAAATTAGTTTGAATTTACAACTTGTGAAACTTGCCAGTCATGTCACAAAGAAAAGATGACCACAGCTCTGTTTGATGGAAACAGAGAAAGAGTAAGTAAACTTTTGGGACTGATACATGATGATGTATGTAAGGTCCCCTGTCTACACATGCCAGGACTGGTTCTTTATACTTCATTACATTCTCTGATGATCTCTCAAGATTCAGACATATGTTCCTGTTGAAACATAAGTCTGAACATTTTGAGATATTCATAGAATGTAAGTGAGAAGTAGAGAACCAAAATACAGGTATAAGTATTATATCCTTTGATGAGATCAAGGAGGAGAATACTTGAGCACGGAATTCCTGGATAATTCTAAAGGAGAATGAGATTCTCTCTCAGCATTACTCCTCTGTATACACCATAGCACGATGGTATATCGGGGCGGAGCAATAGCACCCTATGTGATATGGTGTGCTCTATGATGAGTACTACTGAGTTTCCTATTTCCTTTTGGGAGTTATGCACTTGAGAAGCTGCATACCTATTGAATGTGGATTCAATAGTTTCCAACGAACTTCAGCCTCTCCGCCGATCTAGTAGGGTTCCTCACCCACCTGAGAGATACTTCGGTTTCTCTATGACAGTGGGAGCGAGGAATGCATCATAAGATGATGACCCAACTAGTTTCGAGCTGGCCATCAGGAATGGGACTCTGTAAGAATGGCTGGATGCTTAGCGATCTGAGATGGAATCCTTATACACCAACAAAGTATGGACTTTGGTTGCTTTATCTGAAGGGTTAAATCCCCATCAGGAGCGAGTATATCTTGAGAAGATTACTTGGTGTACATGGAAAAGTTGAGATTTTCAAAGCTATGCTTAAGTCCATCCAGATCTTACTTGCCACGGCTACATACCATGACTACGATATCTGGTGGTTGGGTGTCATGACTGCTTTACTAAATAATGTTTTGGAAGAGAGCGTCTATAAGTACACAGCCAGAGGGCTTCGTAGACAGTGGGAGCAGCGGAAACGTGCGCAAAGTGTTTTATGTGATAAAACAGGCATCGCGGAGTTGGAACATCTGTTTTGATGTGGTAGTCAAAGAGTTTGACATCATCAAAATGGTAGATGAACCTTGTATATACAAAAAGGTAGTAGGAAGTATGGTGCTGATCCTCGTAGAGTACGTGGATGGCATACTCTTGATAGGGAAAGAATTTCCTATGCTACACTCGGTCAATCTCCGCTTATCACAAGGATTCTCCATATAGGATCAAACTGATACCTCCTAAATCCTGGGTTTTGGATCTATGAGATAGATCTAATTGGATGTTAGGACACTCACTAGCTGTAGTGAGATGGTATCAATGGATCCTGGGGAAAATCACTGGAAAGGTTCTAGGGTGATAAGGACGACTGAATGTCAGTCGCACGCATTGTCTTTACCCTCAGTGGAGGGACAGTATAATGGAAGAGTTTCAATCTAAATGCCGTGACATACTAGACGATTAAAAGCAAGATACATCGTTACCAAAGATGCTACCAAAAAGGCAGTCTGGATATATATAAGTTCATAAGATGAACTTCGTTCCTACCATTGTGTGACAATGGAGTTATGGCTAATGCCAAGGAACCCCCGTCCCATTATAAATCCAGATATAATTCTTAAGCAGTATCACCTGATCATGGAGATGGATGATCTCCAGGAAGATCGAGGTTAGGAGAGTAGACACAGAGGACAACAGCGCGGATCCACTCACAAAGGCCTTTTTCCTAGTAGAGACTTTTATGGGATGGTTGAGTATGAGATACTTCAACCACAGCTAATTATTGGGTATGTGATACCACAACAGATGGCCTTAGTGCAAGTGGGAGATTGTTAGTTATATGTATGCCCTAGAGGCCATTACTGTGCATACGATGTATATTGTAGTGGATGCTGGGACATATATAGGGAGGACTTTCTTGCTCGACATGATAGTATGCTATCTGGTTGTACTTTATCTTAACATGTACTCTGATTGTCTCTATATTACATGTTGATAAAGCCCTTAGGATTTGTACTCGACTACTGGGACTATGATGAGATCATACTAGTGGGGCCACGGTAGTCGACGGGTACATCCTATAACTGTTCCTAGTCGAGGGTGTATCGAGACAGGGCATCGATGCACCAGAGTAGACTAGCGTATACGCATCTTGACCCATATGATGGGCGATGGATGATCCCATATCCATCGGTGTTTGACATCAAGGATGGTGTATGGGTGCTCAGTGGAGACTGGGTACACTGGACGGACTCGCCGAGAACTCCCAGATGGTATTATACCTCACGTCAGATGGCAGTTCTCCGATGACACTGGTACAGAGTAGTCTGTTGACCCGAGATCGTCATAGAGTCTTATGTGATTCCCACTGTGCTTTGATTTCCATCATACCACGTCTAAGAGGGCATGCAAAAAGGTGGCTTTTGGGTACAGTCCCGAATCGCATGGAGGCAATGAGCGATAGGAGGGGATTCGTCTCTCCCGGTATAGGGAGTTGATGTTGTGCTGTGTTCGATTGGCTATAACCGGAAATCCTTGGCCAGGGTTGCTGAGATTTACTGGTAAGTGTTATCAGTAGTTTCTCGAACTGTTATAGACCTCATATCGACACGACTTATCGAGCTACTAGGGTCTGACGTTTACCACCCCTAGGCAAGATATACAACATATCAGATGACGAGACCGGACTTTACGGGAGTGTTACTGTTTGGATTCACAGGAGAATGTACAGGATTGCTTGTTGATCTTCTGAGCGCTCAATACCTGGGTAGCTGTTACGTTTAGCTGACCGCTTGCAGCTTGTGGGTGTTTGATATGATCATCACCTACTGCCGGCGTATTGACGATTCTTTAGAGTCCTACACAGAGGTTTCTTGGCTCAGGCAAAACGGAGTAGGAGCACATATGTGATATGTGCGGGACCGAGAAAATGCGATATGAGATACCGTATTCTATTCTCGCGATATTTGATATCAGCCGGGTCATCGGATCAAGTGTTGATTCGATGAATCGGTACGGAAAAATATTAGTCGGTTATATGCGATATAGCCGGATTGTCGGATCAAGTGTTGATTCGATAATTTAATGTATAATAATATATATGATATATTAAATTACATTATCTAATATTAGCTCACTAAAAGATTCTTTTTCTCACTCGGGTAATACATTGATATATATGCGATTTAAATGTATTATTTTATTTTGTTACAATAAATATTTTATATGTGATATATAATATTGTAACATATTATAATTATTAATGCAACATGTTTAGAGGAGTTTAAACATGATTAGGGTTTGGATTAGGGTTAAACCTTCTAGTTGATTCTAGAAGCTTTACTTTGTCTTTGTTAAGATATTATGATAGATATTTCTTTATGACTCACCCTTTAACCTAACCCAAACCCTAACCCTAGAAAACTCTCTACAATGGTTACTACAACCATGGTTGCATAAATGATTATGATAACATTTTATTATTCATCACAAACTATGATTGTTCATCTTCTTCCTTCATTCTCTTCATGAAAAAGCTTTACTAGTTTTTCAAAAGTGATGAATAAATATGAGAAAAGGATAAATAAAGAGAGCAAAAATCCTACTTCATCATCCTCATCTTCCCTTGCCATTTAGATGAGGGTGTTCACATCATTTCATGAGTGTTAGCTTGTGTTAACAAAACTTCAAGGTAGATCATCTTTGTATCGAAGATCGGAAGCAAAGGTTGCATCTTTCTCTTCGTGGAACCTCTCGAGAGTCCGGAACCCGATGATCGCATCGAAGGGACCACAACACGGAGCATATGAAGTGAAGGACCGGATCTACAAAGGTTGTAATCCCTCTCACTTAGTGTTAAAGTTGTTAACATGTTTGTTTTCGCCTAATCTCTAGTTTAAAGATCCGTATTCGGGTTGTTCGGCACGGCTAATTTTTTAATCGGGTATGGTTGATGCATCGTAGACCCTTGTGCGCGTGCATAGCAACCCTACAGATAGCATACTATCATCTCGAGTAAGACTGTCCTACCAGTATAGGTCATCCACAATCATGCAATCACGTACCTGCGATCTAATAATTGACTCTGAGGGCACTATCTCCAACAATCTCCCACTTGCACTTAAGGCTAATTATTACGATGTCAACTACTCACAGCCCGTGTGAAACCGAACATCCAACTCCTCTACTAATCAGTTTCACAAAGCTCGTTTGTAAAACTATTGTGTTCGAGAAATAGCCTCAGTGAGTGGATCCGCCTAGATGTTTCTTTCTATATCTCTCTTAATCTCAATTTCGCGGAGAAAACCATCTCCCGAATCGAGTAATACCTGTCTTAGAATATGTATGGATATCTGATGGGACCTAGTTCATAAATAAACTCCAAATCCAAACTTCTTAGACTTTATCGATCACTGAACCTAATCAGTATCCAGCACCATGCCACCCACAGTATCCTCTTGGACCACCTGTCCATAATACTGCCCCCTTCGTCAGAGGGAAAACTATAACTCTGACAATCACTCTGTCAACCATGTCACCTTTGAAGCCTGGAATGATAATCGTCTCCCGAAGGAGGCTGCCGTCATCAAATCCGTAGAGCATGTACTTATGTTCTAAAACTGCTTCTTTATGTTTCTCCAGGATTGGATTAATACAAACTTATTGCATCTAGTGCAAAAACAACATCTGGTGTGGTACTTGACATCTCATGATTGACTCAGTTGCCTACGCAAGTGATTTGCCAATCATACCCATCCCTCTCCTCTTTAGTCTGTAAGACACCTTTAGAGAGGGTGACTCCATCACCTGCAGGTACACCACCATGCCAGGAGTCATCTATTCTAAAATGCATTAGAATACTGTCAAAGTACCCACATTGGGAAACTACCAAAATCTAGATCTAAAACTATAGATCTAGAAACCAGAATGTCTGATATTATATCCATATCCTTTCTGGAGAAACAACTGTGTGACGACCACAGTACAACCGATCGTAGTGTAGGAATTTTACTTCCTACTCTGTGTAAGTCATCCAGATACCATGACATCACACCCTACTACCTTCTTAACAGATCCATCCCCTTATTCTGATGAAGTCAAACCCATGACTGTCACATCAAAATTAGATGATCTATGTCCGCTATATCTGCTCTAGTCTATAAATAGACATAAGCTACTTTCCCACTATGCTTCCGCTACTCCCACTGACCACAACAACCCTCCTACCGGGTCTCATAGCCTGGAACAACAGAAGTGTCAAGTCTGGGTAGATAAATACCTCCATGTCACCGTCCTTGAGGCTACCGGAGTACCTCTCGGGTGTCTGAGGTTACCCACCATATCTGCGGAGTCGCTATTGGAATGTCAAACCTGATTGAATATATAGGTCCTATTAAATTTTCCGTAATCGTTCGCGGTTCTGGAATCACTTCTAGTTCTACCATACTCCCACTACTGTTTTCTGAAAAAATCCATTTTACTAAAACTGTGGCGAGTCAAGAACAATATCACTCTTGATCTTCCAAATGGTAGAATATCAACCCTCGTCATAGTCAGGGTCAACCCACAAACGGCCATTACAGAAACGTGCCCTGAGTTATCCAGAGTCTGGTTTTAAGAATAAGCTGGACAACTCCCCGTACCTTAACATCTTTTAAGGTATGATCCATTCTATATCCAATATAGAAACTTTGGCACTTATTTAATTGGAACCAGATTCAAATCATGCAACTGTCTCCAGTGCATACCAACTTAATGGAAAGAGACTAATCAGCATTACTCAATCTAGGAATCCATCCAATTATGAGCAACCTGAAAGAGAAACAAGTTTCTCAAAACCATTACTATCATCTGAATACCAATCACAAGAATCTATATATTCGATCTCTTTGAAGAATCCCGATACTTGTGACACCTGGTTCTCTACTTTATTCTTATACCCACAACTTCTCAAAACATAGACCTTGTATTTCTATGAAACACTTGTGTAATAACTAGAGAAGTCATAAGTAAACAGAACATAGTACGAGGACCTACCCCTTTGTCCTGATGGACAATGGACAACATACAATACTCTGTATAATTCCGCTAAATTAAATAACTCAAAACCTGTGCGTCGTTGGTTGAAAACTGTACCCTGGCGATTTCCTCAAATATCACCAATTACAATAAATTTCGATATAATGAGGATGATCACCTAATTCTCAATAACTTACTCCCACTCATCATCTGTAAAACCATACAGATATGAGAATGAAACCTGGTAAATACATACCCTTGGAGTAAGTATCTAATCGGGAAAACAATTTTCCATTAACAATGCACTGAAACATGAAAATGTTTCGTAGGGGTATCTTGGTATTCCTAGCAATGCCTCTTCCATAATCCAATTCATGACTATAAGCGTATATTTCTTTGCCATCTCTCCAAATCCCTTTATTTGTCTTTAGTCATTACCTTATGTACACCGTCGTTAGGCTAAATGGTTTTCTTCCTTCCCTACCGTTCGGCACCAGCCTATGGTTTGGAAGAAGACTATCCAGTAAGCATAATAGGTGTACCCTCCTAAACTAAGGAGTACTCGCATCTTGAGAGAAGGTTATGATAAAAGACATCTGAATAATACCTTATTCTTTTAAAGGTGAAATAGGAGTGGCGATGAAGTACGCGGTTTTGGTCGTGAATGATAACAGTCGCAATTTACTTTGCCCTCTTTCTAATCCCATTATTTTGTCTTTACATATTACCTTCTGCACACCCTACTTAGGCTAATTTGTTTTTTTCATTCCCTACCTTTTGGCATCTGCCTATGGTTTGGAATAAGACTATCCAATAAGCGTAATAGGTGTACTCTCCTAAACCAAGGAGCCCTCGCAATCTGAGAGAAGGTGATAATAAAAGACAACTGAATAAACCAATTCTATTTTTCCTGAACCTGGATCCATCCTCGAAGAAGTCCCTCCGAGTTCGTATATAACCATACGATGGATCTATCCAATGGAAGTGGATGTCCGTAGTAATACGGGGTGTTATGAGAAATGCAAAGGGTAAAAGAAGGAGTGGCAATGACTTATGCAACTCAGACAATCCAAAAGCCAGTATTTTAAGAAGGTTCGGTCAACTTGGTTACTGAGTCATAGTCTAGGGTCGATCAAAGGTCGCTGCCAAAGAGAGAGAGAGAAAAGAAACACTCTGCGTGCACTATAACCTAGATCAGAATGGTTATCACTTTATCTAATCCGGAAACCTCCCACTGTCCTGTCAAATTCTCCTCCAAACCTTAAAGAAGAATCAATCGGGATCACCCGAAAGAGTAAACTAACTCATCAGTGGGAATCGGGATCCAACTCTCATCGTATGATAACGTGACGGAATCCACTCACGTTATCACACTCCAGAAGGTATGCGCATACTTGGCAAGTTTCAGTTTCTTTAGAAACTCTCGATATGATTTTTGCCCCATGCTCTTATGATCGTGACTAAGGGCCAACCCATCATAAGTCACATGTCAAGTTCTTCCCATCATTATCTTGTTAATTTGAACCCACCCATACTCGCCCTTGACTAAGGGTCAACATGGCTATACGACTGTCCTAAACCAACGCATCTATCTATGCAACATATGAACACCCCAGCAGCTACCAATCACTATGTCCTAGCTAAGGGCCAAACCAACATAACTTGAATACTACTGACCATTCATATGAAATGACGGAGGGCTACGGCTGGTTTTTGGCGAAAAACCTTTAACGTAATGAACTTGATCTTGTTGAAGGAACCTGATAGCTTTTTATAAAATATAGTGGCGAAAACCTTTTGCTAAAGAGGTCACTCCCGGTGAAGGGATCTCGGCGCTTTCCTCGTGGAATGAGGTGCAGGATATTCCACTGAATACCGCGATGCAAAGCAACATGTAATTGACTATAGTGAAGTTATTACCCTGACGCAAACTTCTGCCTAAGGGGTCAGTCCCGGTGAAGGGATATCGGCCCTTGCCCCGCCGAATGAGGTGTAAGATATTCCAACCGAATACCACTATGCAAAACAAAAGGAAACATCTTTGTAATAACACTTTTTAAATTGTTCCAACAACATCCAAACAGGTTTGTTTTTCTTTGCATTGATCAGAATCAACGCAGTCCCATCAATCAATCACACCAGAAAAGAACGAAAATAAAATGTACGTATATGCCATCCGCATTCGTCACTGGGTCCCGTCATCACCCGTTAGGTTACTTAACTAACGACAGAGCGGGGACTGGACTAGCGCGGGTGTAAAACATATACAACATCTAATAGTATATAAACCAAAATACAATAATCGCTCCAGGCATGGTAATATGCAACATTACAGAAAAGTAATAAGCATCACAAAACAATACAGATAATCTAGGATCCCCGGGTTTCACAGAGCCGCTGTTGAAACCCGACGGTCCTCTAGTCGTGTGGATAGCCTGTGCAATGAAACCTAGACCGCTACGGGTGCGTCAAGTTACCCGCCAAAACCTAAAGCGAAGCAGCCCCTACAGCAAAGTGAATGGACCACCCTGCACTTCACGGAATCCGGTAGCTTGAACACCCTTCCTTGGGTCAACCTGTACCCCCTACGAGTGCGGCGAATAGTCTGCCAATTCTAGAGTGAGGCTCCTATGCCTCTCAAAGCCATGAGATGTAGACCCGTTGCCCTCCAGAACCCGGCTATCCGTGCACTCCATCGTGGGGTAATACTAGTACAGAAATGAAAAATAGTACAACAGGTGCATCGACCGCAACCTGGTCGTGCCCCAAAAGAATATTATACAACAGGCAGTGATGGCAATCCACATGTTGCACGCTCGCCCCACAATATGAAATGTACAAATAAATCCAAACTGCACTACCATTTCACACTGCTATCCACCACGAAAAATCCGCAACATCATAGCACAACACAGAACATCAACGCGAATGTTACGTTCGCATACCCGTCAAAAAGAACTATAGAAATCAGACGCGGTTTATCGATCAAATGACATTCCCGGTCGGAGATATAATGTAAGCACTGTAAACTAACATGTTTAAATTTTGATCGACTAAATATCACGAAGTGGGCCCTACGAACATCTGTTGAACAGTAACAAAATCTGGGCCCAAAAGATATATACCAAAAACTCCAATTTCCAGAGAAGAAGACACTGTGCAAATTTGGGGGCATGATCACACAGAATGGCCGCGGTTGCGCGGTCAAACCATAGGTTTGACCGCGATTCCACGGTAATCTTGTCGAATCATGTGCCCAAATTTCTACGGTGTTCTTAGAAAACCCTGCACAGATTTCTGTGATATGTAAAATAATTTTAGGACTTGATTTAAAATCTACAGAAACTGTGAATGGAAATTTTGCGGTTTTCGATATCCCGTTCGATCGATATTTTAAACACGTTAGAACAAATTAGTAAAGCAAAATGGTGAGGCTCTGATACCACTGTAAGTCTACGGTAGCGCCCCGGCCGTCTACAGACGCCAAATGCGGAACAAAAACTTTTTAACTGGCGCTATCGTATACTTTAACCCGGATCTGCCATTATTGCTAAACTAACAAACTATAAAGAGTGTAGAAAAGTTATACCGAACGATCAGAGTCCTTCGTTCTTTAACCATCATCCCACGCTCTGTTGCGGCTGCTCCTATCTCTTCGATCTCTGATCTGCTCGTCCAGGTGGTACCACGTCAACGATTCTTTAAACGGGCTCCCGCCTCTGACTAGAGGCAACTCGGTCATCAAGTTTGCTAAAAGAGACAACCAAGATTAATGTAGAGAATAAGTATATTACTTTGTCTCACCTCGTCCAAAGCCGTGGATGATCGGTTAATGAAGTTACCACTCGAATCGGGTGATGGAATGAAATGAGCTATGAAATTTCCATACACCCCAAAAACTATCATAATCTTTCTTCCAAATCAAGTGAGAGTAAGTGAGAGGGGGAAGGGGCCGGCCATCTTATAGGAATGGGGGGTGAGTGTAGGAGAGGGGAGAGTGACCACAAGAGAAAACATCATGAACAAATATCCTAAGGTTAACAAGAATCATTAATGTTAAAGCATGAGTCATTAAAACCTAGTGTGAACACAATGAATGAAACATATGAGTCATGAAGCCAAGTCATCATCCTATTCACCTCTTCTAGAAACTTCTAAAACCTTCCACATTCGTGTCAAGAAAAAATAAATCCGTATTTAACCAAATGTTAAATGAGGCTGATAGAAAACAGGAAACTGGCAAATTCCAAAAGTGATCCCGAAACGAATTTCAGGATAACCCCGTAACAGTATAAAAATACCCACATTTGTATTACGAACGAATACAAATGCAACTGAGACAAAGATATTATATCTACTCAATATAATACTCGGATCCGGCTTAAACCAAAGCCTACCAATATTTTCTGCCCGAAATATGACACGTGCGTAAACGCACGTGCATTTTCCGAAACCTGTCGTAAAACAATACGGCCTCTACAACGTTTCGCCCGTACTTGGGAAACTGTCTGTGGGGGACTCTAATGACTCGTCAGTACCCTGGCAGTGGATTTAACTACAAACCGTCAGTGGCACTAGCTATGCATAACGGCTGCCCATGGACTGACCTCAAGGGAGGCCGATGAGCGAACTCATCCGGAAACCCTACTAAGCCTAACAGTGACAATGTATATACAGTCCGGTCCATTTGTCTATGAGTATCGCATATATGCCTAGGGGGCTAGTAACGTCAGACCCCCAATAGCAGTATAAGTCGTGTCGGAGTTTAGCCCAATAACACCTTGAGATACTACTGGAGTACCTTTAGGGTTGCTAGGCACGCGCACAAGGGTCTACGAGGCATCAACCATGCCCGATTCAAATTTTGCCGTGCCGAACAACCCGAATACGGATCATTAAACTAGGGTTTAGGCGAAAACAAGCATGTTAAACTATTTAACACTAATTTAGAGGGATTACAACCTTTGTAGATCCGGTCCTTCACTTCATAAGCTCCGTGTTGAAGTCCCTTCGCTGCGATCAACATGCTCCGGACTCTTGAGAGGTTTCACGAAGAGAAAGGTGCAGTTTTGCTTCCGATCTTCAATACAAAGATGACCTACCTTGAAGTTTCGTTAACACAAGCTAACACTCACTAAATTGAGTGAACACTCTCATCTAAAGGGCAAGGGAAGATGAGGATGATGAAGTAGGATTTTTGCTCTCTTTATTTATCTTTTTCTCACATTTACTGATCACTTGGAAAAAATCTAGAATGCTTTTTTATGAAAGAATGAAGGTGGAAGAAGATGAATAATGATTCAATTTCTTTTTGTGATGAACAGAAAAAGAATTAATATGATGAATAATGCAACCATGGTCAAGCAAACTCATGTAGAGAATTAACTAGGGTTAGGGTTTGGGTTAGGTTAAAGATGAGTCACACACAAATATCTTTATCATGACAAAATGAAAAACTTCTAGAATCAACGAGAAGACTTAACCCTAATCCAAACCCTAATCATGTTTAAACTCCACAAAACATGTTGCATTAGTTATCATATCATGTTACAATATTATATATCACATATATAATATTTATTGTAACCAAATAAAATAATACAATTAACATATATCGCATATATATCAATGTATTAACCGAGTGAGAAAAAGAATCTTTTAGTGAGCTAATATTAGTTAATGCAATTTAATATATCAAATATATTATTATACATTAAATTATCGAATCAACACTTGATCTGACAATCCGGCTATATCGCATATAACCGACTAATATTTATCCGTACCGATTCATCGAATCAACACTTGATCCGATGACCCGGTAGATATCAAATATCGCGAGAATACAATACGATATCTCATACCGCATTATCCTCGGTCCCGCACATATCACATATGTGCTCCTACTCCGTTTTGCCTGAGTCAAGAAATCTCTGTGTAGGACTCCAAAGAATCGTCAATACGCCGGCAGTAGGTGATGATCATATCAAACACCCACGAGCTGCAAGCAGTCAGCTAAACGTAACAGCTACCCAGGTATTGAGCACTCACAAGATCAACAAGCAAGCCTGTACATTCTCCTTTGAATCCAAACAGTAACACTTCCGTACAGTCCGGTCTCGTCGTCTGATATGTTGCATATCTTGCTTAGGGGTGGTAAACGTCAGACCCCAGTAGCTCGATAAGTCGTGTCGATATGAGGTCTATAACAGTTCAAGAAACTACTGATAACACTTACCAGTAAATCTCAGCAACCCTGGCCAGCGATTTCCGGTTATAGCCAATCAAACACAGCACAACATCAACTCCCTATACCGGGAGAGAAGAATTCCCTCCTACCGCTCATTGCCTGCATGTGATTCGGGACTGTACCCAAAAGCCACCTTTTTGCACGCCCTCTTGGACGTGGTATGATGGAAATCAAAGCACAGTGGGAATCACACAGGACTCTATGATGATCTCGGGTCAACAGACTACTCTGTACCAGTGTCACCAGAGAACTGCCATCTGACGTGAGGTATATTACCATCTGGGAGTTCTCGGCGAGTCCGTCTAGTGTACCCAGTCCCCACCGAGCACCCGTACACCATCCTTGATGTCAAACACCGATGGATATAGGATCATCCATCGCCCATCATATGGGTCAAGATGCGTATACGCTAGTCTACACTGGTGCATCGATGCCCTGTCTCGATACACCCTCGACTAGGAACAGTTATAGGATGTACTTGTCGACTACCGTGGCCCCACTAGTATGATCTCGTCATAGTCCCAGTAGTCGAGTACATATCCTAAGGTCTTTATCAATATGTAATATAGAGACAATCAGAGTACATGTTAAGATAAAGTACAACCAGATAGCATACTATCATGTCGAGCAAGAAAGTCCTCCCTATATATGTCCCAACATCCACTATAATATATATCGTATGTACAGTAATGGCCTCTAGGGCATACATATAACTAACAATCTCCCACTTGCACTAGGGCCATCTGTTGTGGTATCACATACCCAACAATTAGCTGCGGTTGAAATATCTCATACTCAACCATCCCATAAAAGTCTCTACTGGGAAAAAGGCCTTTGTGAGTGGATCCGCGCTGTTGTCCTCTGTGTCTACTCTCCTAACCTCGATCTTCCTGGAGATCAACCATCTCCATGATCAGGTGATACCGCCTAAGAATTATATCTGGATTTCTAATGGGACTAAGGTTCCCTGGCATAAGCTACAACTCTATTGTCACACAATGGTAGGAACGAAGTTCATCTTATGAACTTATATATATCCAGACGGCCTCTTTGGTAGCATTCTTGGTAACGATGTATCTTGCCTTTAATCGTCTAGAAAGTCACGGTATTTACCTTGGGACTCTTCCAACATACCGTCCCTCCATGAGGGTATAGACAATGCCTGCGACTGACATTCAGTCGTCCTTATCACCCAGGAACCTTTCCAGTGATTCTCCCCAGGATCGATCGATACCATCTCACTACAACTAGTGAGAATCCCAACATCCAATTAGATCTATCTCATAGATCCAAAAACCCAGGATTTAGGAGGTATCACTTTGATCCTATATGGAGAATCCTTATGATAAGCGGAGATTGACCGAGCGTAGCATAGGAAACTCCTTCCCTATCAAGAGTATGTCATCCACGTACTCTACGAGGATCACTTCCATACTCCCTACTACCTTTTTGTATATACAAGGTTCATCTACCATTTTGATGATGTCAAACTGTTTGACTAACTCATCATAACAGACATTCCAACTCCGCGATTCCTGCTTTATCACATAAAACATCTTGCGCACGTTTCCGCTTCTCCCACAGTCTACGAAGCCCTCTGGCTGTGTACTTATAGACGCTCTCTTCTAAAACATCATTTAGAAAAGCAGCCATGACACCCAACCACCAGATATCGTAGTCATGGTATGTAACCGCGGCAAGTAGGATCTGGATGGACTTAAGCATAGATCTTTAGAAAAGGTTTCATCTTGATCCATACCTGGTCAATGATGCAAACCTTTAACAAGTCTAGCTTTGAAAGTCTCAACTTTTCCATGTACACCAAGTAATCTTCTCAAGATATACTTGCTCCTGATGGGGATTTAACCCTTCAGATAAAGCAACCAAAGTCCATACTTTGTTGGTATATAAGGATTCCATCTCAGATCGCTAAGCATCCAGCCATTCTTACAGTGTCCCACTCCTGATAGCCAGCTCGAAACTAGTTGGGTCATCATCTCATGATTCATTCCTCGCTCCCACTGTCATAGAGAAACAGAAGTATTTCTCAGGTGGGTAAGGAACCCTACTAGATCGGCGAAGAGGCTGAGGTTCATTGGAAACTATTGAATCCACATTCAATAGGCATGCAGCTTCACAAGTGCATAACTCTCTAAAGGAAATAGGAAACTCAGTAGTACTCATCTTAGAGAACACCATATCACATAGGGTGTTATTGCTCCGCCCCGATATACCATCGTACTATGGTGTATACGGAGGAATAATGCTGAGGGAGAATCACATTCTCCTTTAGAATAATCTAGGAATTCCGTGCTCAAGTATTCTCCTCCCTGATCTCATCAAAGGACATAATACTTATACCCGTATTTTGGTTCTCTACTTCTCATTTATATTCTGTGAATATCTCAAAAGCTTCGGACTTGTGTTTCAACAGCAACATATGTCTGAATCTTGAGAGATCGTCAGAGAATGTAATGAAGTACAAAGAATCCGGTCTTGGCATGTGTAGATAGGGGACTTTCATACATCAACATGTATCAATCCTAAGATTTCACTAACTCTTTCTCTGTTTCCAATAAACAGAGCTATGGTCATCTTATCTTTGTGACATGAATGGAAAGTTTCACAAGATGTAAATTCAAAAAAATTTAAATATGCATCTTAATGTAACTTCAGCTAGTCGGGTCACATTGATATGACCTAGTCTACAATGCCTCAAGAAGGATTCGTTCATTTCTGAACTCTTCCTCTTGTGTGTGTTCCGTATACTAAGAACTGTAGTTTGATTTAGAACATCAATGTTTTTAGATAACGTGCCTGAACCGATCAACTTTTGATATAGGAAATGTTCAAAACATTATCCAACAATATAAAATTACATCCTTTCTTTACTAATAAAGAGACTGAAATAATTTTGTATATCAGGTTCGGTATCTAATAGCATTTGTTCAGAATCAATATATTCTGGTAATACAGGGTGATAGTGACCAACAGACTTGGTTGCAACGCTTGCACCATTTTCTGTCTCATGAAAATTATCACCCGTTCTCAGTTCTCTACCTTTCTGTAGCCCATGTAACGGATTACATTTGCGGGATCCTGATCCGGTATCATATACCTAGGACGTAAAGGATACTGAGAAACAGTTCTATATAATGAACACACCCGAAGATGATGCATCAGCATGCACTCTCTTCGTTTCGGTGGCACGGGAATTTTGGTATTCCTCAATTTCCTGCTCTGTCTTATAACAATTATAAGTTGGAGCGGGACCAACATTCCCCAGCTCAGTATAACAAGCGGGTTCAGTCAATAATCCTTATTATTATCTTGATTAAGGCGTGATATGGTCGCTACCTGGAGAGAGAGAGAAGAAAACACTCAGCGTGCGCTCTTGCAAGATCAGATTGGTTTTTTAATATATCTAATCAGGATGTCTCCCACTGTTTCAATCAAATCTTCCTACAAATCCTAAAAGGAATGACTAGCCGGGATTAATTACACGCTACAGGTTCACCAATCTTTCAGCCAGGCCAGTGTCGGTACTTTGAGGAAGGTGCCCCGTGCTTTCGCACGACCTAATTAATGTAAACCTCGTTTTCCCAGAGGCGTAACCCCGTTGACACCTTTCTAGACACCTACTTGATCGGCTAATTGTAATATGTAAAACTCTCGCAGGAGTAACTCTTACTCGCAGCGGGTATCGGGATCCAACTATCTCATAGAAGGTATGCAATCTCATTGCAAATTTCAACACTTGAAATTCCCAATAATATTTTACCCCTAGCAGCTATATGATCTTAACATAGTCAACAAATCATAAGTGCTAGTCAAGTTCAACCCGTCATTTCCCGATTGAATTAAACCCACCCGCACGATCCTTAACATAGTCAACAAAGTCGCACGAGTACCCTAATCCAATCGCATCATATGCTTATACAGATAAGCACTAATCAGCTACCGCACACTACGGCTTAACATAGTCAACAAACGTAGCACGAATACTAACTATTACTTATCTGAAATGACGGAGGGCTACGACAGGTTTTTAAGAATACCCATTGCATAATGAACTTGATATCATTGTAGAATCAAATGATTTTAAAATGGAGTGTTTTTTAGGCATTTCTAGTTTTGCTAAAGGGGTCACTCCCGGTGAAGGGATCGTCGGCCCTTTCCTCGTCGAATGAGGTGCGGGATATATCATATATATCACTGTGCAAAGCAGAAACTATAGAAGCAATCAAAAGACAAACCGAGAGTTGTAGCATCTGCCAGTTATTGCTAAAGGAGTCACTCCCGGTGAAGGGATCTTGGTCCTTTCCTTATCGAATAAGGTGCAGGATGTTCTACAAGGAACACCGCGATGCAAAGTAAGAACTGTTGCTACCTGTTTTTGAAAATTCAATTCCACAACATCTTAGGTTTCTTTTATTTCATTAATCTCATTAATGAAGTCCCATTTTATTATACTTCACAAGCATCAGATATGAAACGAAATCAACAATATAATAAATATCTCATATATATAATATAAACATTCGTCTCAGGCAGTAATATGATCTCATCACAGAACATTGCAGCAGAAGAACATATATGAAATATTGGATATACTAGGACGTCCATGTTTTCAATACGAGCCTGTATAAAACACGGATTCCACGATCGCGATGAATAGCCAAACCCACATCCCTAGACCCCTACGAGAGCGGCAAGTAACACTGCCAATTCTAGGGTTAGGAGACCCGGTCTCGACTCCTAAAGATGGTCTCCCACTGGACCCTAGAACCCGGTTACTTGTGCTCCCCACCTTGGGTCTACCTAATGCGGAAAGGTAAATAATATACATCAACGGTGACATCTTCCGTAACCTGGAAGTGCCCCAATAAAAGAATATTACATACAAATGAAATATTACATGAATGAAAATGAAAAACTCTCATCTCACATAAAACCCCCGGCTATTCAGAACACGACGATCCAATATAACATATCACAGCAACACATAATATCTCATATCATCAACGTATGTAAGTATGCACACACCGATTGTCGTCGACGTATAGCAATGACAATCGGCAATACCACTACATACTACACTTACGGTCACAGAAAAGAAATTGTAAAACTACAACAGATGGAATCCGCAACCTCTTTAGACATCGCATACCTAATCAAATGAATTCCTTAGACATCGCATGCCTAACAATTATAAACCCCGCATTTTAGTCTCATTATCGAAAACTCTTTTCAATATCAAGTCAGGCGATTCAACAGGATTCCTGACATTCTGATCGAATGCTCGTCGAAAACTTTAGTAGGCGGCCGCACCCCTGATACCGTCGACGAAGTGCACCAAGGAGGAACACCACTGCCGCGAGCACCCAAACGGATGCTTTCGGCGATGGGGTTCTCCTACAGTCACTTGGTCGGTGCTATGGAGTGAGGCTGTCTATTAAGTTTACCCGGCGAGTATCCGCGTACGCTACGTGATTGCGACAGACTTTTGATCACATCAAAACTCCGTGGTAACCGATCAAGTGAGACTAAAGTGCTATGTTTATAACATTCATTTTAGTTATCTCATAACTACTTGTGAATTCTAATTATTGTATCACATTCCGGATAAGCAGTTAAACTTTCCGATCGAACAGTCAAACACCCAAGTTTTCCTGAAACAGCTCAACATATGAAATAAGTTTAAGAACATTCACTTCGTGCCACAGTACCAACGGTCCAGCCGTAGAAGGGTCAAGCCAACGCCTCACATGTGGCACGCCGTACTGCCCCAAACCCTAAGGTTCAAAGGGCAGTTCAAGACGGTCACATAATCGAGTTAAGGTTTGTTGTCTTCTAGAGGGACCATCGCGTTACTTGCACTACTTAGAACGTCATTAAACGACGGAAAAATCCAACACTTGGAAATTTCCCGGTAGGGGAAAAATTGGGTATTTATATCCGGTCGAACTTTTTAACATATTCTGAAATTATCCGGAAAACAATAAAGACGCAGTTAAAATTCCCGATCGAATCATTGAATCCCCAATACAACCCAGAAAATTCAACAGCTGAATAAATATTAAAAATTCCCAGAAAATACAACATTAAAAGATAAGAATTACTGTGCAAAATTCACATGCAGACGTGACAAAATGGCCGCGGAACCGCCGCACAAGCCATGCTTGTGCCGCGGTTCCGCCGCGCTTTGGTGGAATCAGGCGCACGTGCTTCATAGTATTTCTAACAATTCCCTGCTGATTTTTTCAGGTATTTTTAATATGGAAAAAATCACAGTTTTGAAAAATTTCTAGAGAAGGGGTTTTATCGGGTTTTCCGGGTTCGATCGGACTTTAAATTTCGTCTAGACTTCGCCTAAAGCTTTAGCTTGTCTCTGATACTTTTGTAGGGTTGCTAGGCACGCGCACAAGGGTCTACGAGGTATCAACCATGCCCGATTCAAATTTTAGCCGTGCCGAACAACCCGAATACGGATCTTTAAACTAGGGTTTAGGCGAAAACAAGCATGTTAAACTATTTAACACTAAGTGAAAGGGATTACAACCTTTGTAGATCCGGTCCTTCACTTCATAAGCTCTGTATTGAAGTCCCTTCGGTGCGATCATCATGCTCTGGACTCTTGAGAGGCTTCACGAAGAGAAAGGTGCAGTTTTGCTTCCGATCTTCGATACAAAGATGATCAACCTTGAAATTTCGTTAACACAAGCTAACACTCACTAAATTGAGTGAACACTCTCATCTAAAGGGCAAGGAAAGATGAGGATGATGAAATAGGATTTTTGCTCTCTTTATTTATCTTTTTCTCACATTTATTCATCACTTGGAAAAAATCTAGAAAGCTTTTTTATGAAAGAATGAAGGAGGAAGAAGATGAATAATGATTCAATTTCTTTTTGTGATGAATAGAAAAAGAATTAATATGATGAATAATGCAACCATGGTCAAGCAAACTCATGTAGAGAATTAACTAGGGTTAGGGTTTGGGTTAGGTTAAAGATGAGTCACACACAAATATCTTTATCATGACAAAATGAAAAGCTTCTAGAATCAACTAGAAGACTTAACCCTAATCCAAACCCTAATCATGTTTAAACTCCACAAAACATATTGCATTAGTTATCATATCATGTTACAATATTATATATCACATATATAATATTTATTGTAACCAAATAAAATAATACAATTAACATATATCGCATATATATCAATGTATTACCCGAGTGAGAAAAAGAATCTTTTAGTGAGCTAATATTAGTTAATGCAATTTAATATATCAAATATATTATTATACATTAAATTATCGAATCAACACTTGATCCGATAATCCGGCTATATCGCATATAACCGACTAATATTTATCCGTACCGATTCATCGAATCAACACTTGATCCGATGACCCGGCTGATATCAAATATCGCGAGAATACAATACGATATCACATACCGCATTATCCTCGGTCCCGCACATATCACATATGTGCTCCTACTCCATTTTTCCTGAGTCAAGAAACCACTGTGTAGGACTATAAAGAATCGTGAATACGCCGGCAGTAGGTGATGATCATATCAAACACCCACAAGCTGCAAGCGGTCAGCGAAACGTAACAGCTACCCAGGTATTGAGCACTCAGAAGATCAACAAGCAAGCCTGTACATTCTCCTGTGAATCCAAACAGTAACACTCCCGTACAGTCCGGTCTCGTCGTTTGATATGTTGCATATCTTGCCAAGGGGTGGTAAACGTCAGACCCCAGTAGCTCGATAAGTCGTGTCGATATGAGGTCTATAACAGTTCGAGAAACTACTGATAACACTTACCAATAAATCTCAGCAACCCTGGCTAGGGATTTCCGGTTATAGCCAATCGAACACAGCACAACATCAACTCCCTATACCGGGAGAGACGAATCCCCTCCTATCGCTCATTGCCTCCATGTGATTCGGGACTGCACCCAAAAGCCACCTTTTTGCACGCCCTCTTGGACGTGGTATGATGGAAATCAAAGCACAGTGGGAATCACACAGACTCTATGACGATCTCGGGTCAACAGACTACTCTGTACCAGTGTCGCCGGAGAACTGCCATCGGACGTGAGGTATATTACCATCTGGGAGTTCTCGGCGAGTCCGTCCAGTGTACCCAGTCTCCACTGAGCACCCGTACACCATCCTTGATGTCAAACACCGATGGATATGGGATCATCCATCGCCCATCATATAGGTCAAGATGCGTATACGCTAGTCTACACTGGTGCATTGATGCCCTGTCTCGATACACCCTCGACTAGGAACAGTTATAGGATATACTCGTCGACTACCGTGGCCCCACTAGTATGATCTCATCATAGTCCCAGTAGTCGAGTACATATCCTAAGGGCTTTATCAACATGTAATATAGAGACAATCCGAGTACATGTTAAGATAAAGTACAACCAGATAGCATACTATCATGTCGAGCAAAAAAGTCCCCCCTATATATGTCCCAGCATCTACTATAATATACATCGTATGTACAGTAATGGCTCTAGAGCATACATATAACTAACAGTACCTACCAGTAAATCTCCTGGCACGGCCGTGAGCTTTGTGTAATGGCTCTCCTAGACACAGCACGATCTCGCCCCCAATACCGGGAGAGACGAATCCCCTGCCGATCCGCTCACGTGCCTCCATGTGGCTCGGGATTGTACCCAAAAACTACCTGTTTGCATGACTCCTTTGAGCCATGGTAGGGTAGAAATCAAAGCACAGTGGGAACTCACACGAGACAAATGACGACCTCAGGTCGATGAATTAACCTGTACACATGTCACCAGGGAACTGCTATCTGACGATATGTATAATACCAACTGGCAGGTTCCCAGCGAGTCCTGTCCGGTGTACTCATAACCCAATGAGCACCTGTATACATCTTAGGTGATCCACCTGAAACCAGTGGCTTATGAGACCGGCCACCGCCCCCTGTCGGGGTATCGACTGTATACACTAGTCTACTCCGGAGTATCGATGCCCTGTCTCGAAACTCCTACGACTTGGAGCAACAATTAAGGATATGCGAATAAACTACCCAACTCTCACGTATATGATCGCCATCATACTGTTGGTAGTAAAGCAAGATCCTAAGAGCTCTATCAAAGTGTAACATGTAATAATCAATCACCTGAACATTTACACAACTAATAAAGGCAAACCAGATAGCATACTATCATCTCGAGTAAGACAGTCCTACCGGTATAGGTCCTCCGCAATCATTGCAATCACGTACCTGCGATCCAAAAATTGACTCTGAGGGCACTATCTCCAACATATCCAACAGTACAAAATTATATCCTTCTTTACTAATAAAGAGACTGATATGATGTTGCATATCAGGTTCGGTATCTAATAACATTCGTTCAGAATCAATGTATTCTGGTAATACAGGGTGACAGTGACCAACAGACTTGGCTGCAACATTTGCACCATTTCTATCTCATGAAACTTATTACCCGTTCTCAGTTCTCTACCTATCTGTAGCCCATATAACAGATTACATATGCGGGATCCTGATCCGGTATCTCATACCCAGGATGTAAAGGATACTGAGAAACAGTTCTGTGTAATGAACACACCCGAAGATGATGCATCAACATGCACTTTCTTTGTTTGGGCGGTACGACAATTCTGGTAATCCCCAATTTCCTGCTCTGTCTTATAACTATTATAAGTTGGAGCGGGACCAACGTTCCCCAGCTCAGTATAACAAGCGGGTTCGGTCAATTCATCCGTATTATTATTTTGATTAAGGCGTAATATGGTCGCTAGCTGGAGAGAGAGAGAAGAAAACACTCAGCGTGCGCTTTTCCAAGATTAGATTGGTTATCAATTTATCTAATCAGGATGTCTCCCACTGTTTTAATCAAATCTTCCTTCAAACCCTAAAAGGAAAGACTAGCCGGGATTAATTACACGCTACAAGTTCGCCAATCTTTCAGTAAGGCCAGTGCCGGTACTTTGAGGGAGGTCCCCCGTGCTTTCGCATGAACCTAATTAAAATAAAGCTCGTTTTCCCAGGGGCATAACCCCATTCACACCTTTCTAGACACCTACTTGATCGGCTAATTGTAATGTGTAAAACTCTCCCCTGAGTAATTCTTACTCACAGCGGGTATCGGGATCCAACTATCTCATAGAAGGTATGCAATTTCATTGCAAATTTCAACGCTTGAAATTCCCAATAATATTTTACCCCTAGTGACTTATGACCTTAACTATAGTCAACAAATCATAAGCACTAGTCAAGTTCAACCCGTCATTTCTTGATTAATTAGACCCACCCACATGACCCTTAACTAAGGTCAACAAAGTCATATGACTATCCTAACTAATCGCATCATATGCTATATAGGAAGATATCACTTAGCTACCGTACACTGTGCCTTAACTAAGGTCAACAAACACAGCACGAATACTAAGTACTCTACTTTCTAAAATGACGGAGGGTTACGACAGGTTTTAAGAAAACCTGTTGCGTAATGAACTTGATATCGTTGTAGAATCGAGTGATTTTAAATCGAATGTTTTTGAGACTTTTCTAGCTATGATAAAAGGGTCACTCCCGGTGAAGGGATCGTCGGCCCTTTCCTCATCGAATAAGGTGCAGGATATTTCACAAATATCACTATGCAAAGCAAGAACTATCGAAGCAATCAAAAGACAAACCGAGTTTGTAGCATCTGTTAGTTTCACTAAAGAGGTCACTCTTGGTGAAGGGATATCGGCTCTTTCCTTATCGAATAAGGTGCTGGATATTCTACATGGAACACCGCTATGCAAAGCAAGAACTAGAGCTACCAGTTTTTTTAAACAAGTTTCTACAACATCTTAGGTTTTGTTTAGTTTCATTAATCTCATTAATGAAGTCCCATTTTATTATGCTTCGCAAGCATCACATTTGAAAACGAAATCTGCAATATAACATATATCTCATATATATAATATAAACATTCGTCTCACGCAGTAATATGATCTCATTACAGAACATTGCAGCAGAAGAACATGTCTGAAATATTGGATATACTAGTATGTCCGTGTTTTCAATACGAGCCTGTATAAAACACGATTTCACGATCGCGATGAATAGCCAAACCCACATCCCTAGACCCCTACGAGAGCGGCAAGTAACACTGCCAATTCTAGGGTTAGGAGACCCGGTCTCAACTCCTCGAGATGGTCTCCCACTGGACCCTAGAACCCGGTTACTTGTGCTCCCCGTCTTGGGTCTACCTAATGCGGAAAAGTAAATAATATACATCAACGATGACATCTTGCGCAACCTGGAAGTGCCCCAATAAAAGAATATTACATACAAATGAATATTACATGAATGAAAATGAAAAACTCTCATCTCACATAAAACCCCCGGCTATTCAAAAGGTGACGATCCAATATAACATATCATAGCAACACATAATATCTCATATCATCAACGTAAGTAAGTATGCATACACCGATCGTCGTCGATTTATAGCAACGAAAACCGGCAATACAACTACAAACTACACTTACGGTCACAGAAAAGAAAGTGTAAAACTACAACAGTTGGAATCCGCAACCTCCTTAGACATCGCATGCCTAACCAAATGAATTCCTTAAACATCACATGCCTAACAATTATAAACCCCGCATTTTAGTCTCATTATCGAAAACTCTTTTCAATATCAAGTCGGGCAATTCAACAAGATTCCCGACATCCTGATCGAATGCTCGTCGCAAACTTTAGTAGAAAGCCGCACCCCCGGATGCCGTCGACGAAGTGCACTAAGGAGGAACACCGTTGCCGCCAGTACCTGAACGGATGCTTTTGGCGACGCGGTTCTCTTAGAGTCACTTGGTCGGGGCTATGGGGCGTGGCTGTCTGGTAAGTTTACTCGGCAAGTATCCGCGTACGCTACGTGATTGCGACGGAATTTTGATCACATCAAAATTCCGTGGCAACCGATCATCTGAGACTAAACTGCTATGTTTATAATATTCAAATCAGTTATCTCATAAGTATATGTGGATTCCAAATATTGTATCATATTCCAGATAAAAAGACAGTGTTAAACTTTCCGATCGAATAATCAAACACCCAAGATTTCCCCAATATATCTCAACACTTAAAATCAGTTTAAAAACATCTATCACATGCCTCAGTACCAATGGTCCAGCCGTAGAAGGGTCAAGCCAACGCCTCACATGTGGCACGCCGTACTTCCACAAACCCTAAGGTTTAGAGGGAGTTCAAGACATAAGATAATCGAGTTAAGGTTTGTTGTCTTCTAGAGGGTCCACCGCGTTACTTGCACGACTTAGAACGTTCTTAAACTCGAGAAAAAATCCAACTTTTGAAAAAATTTCTGACAGGGGAAAAAGTGAGTTATTGATATCCGTTCGAACTTTTTAACAGTTTCTAAAAATTACGCGGACAAACTAAACAAAGTTATAATATCCGATCAAAACAACGAGTCCCCAATACAACCCAGAAAACTCAACACTTGAGTAGAATTAAAACTTCCCAGAACAGTGCATAAGAAACTAGGAATGTTACTGTGAAGTGGTGGCCCCAATATCACTATTCCGCCGCAGAACCGCGGCCATGTGCATGGTTTGGCCACGGTTCCGCGGTCAGGTGATAGAATCAAAGGTCTGTACTTCACAGTAATTTCTATATTTCCCTGCTTAATTTTCTGAGTATTCTTAATTCACAAAAAATCAAATTTTGAGAAAATTTCCAGAGAAGGGTATATATTGGGGTTCTCGGGTTCGATCGGACTTTAAAATTCGTCTAGACTTCGCTTAAAGCTCTAGCTTGGCTCTGATACCACTGTAGGGTTGCTAGGCACGCGCACAAGGTTCTACGAGGTATCAACCATGCCCGATTAAAAATTTAGCCGTGCCGAACAACCCGAAGCCGGATCTTTAAACTAGGGTTTAAGCGAAATCAAACAAGTTAAGCTCTTTAATACTAAGTGAGAGGGATTACAAACTTTGTAGATCATGTCCTTCACTTCTAAAGCTCCGTGTTAAAGTCCCTTCGCTGCGATCATCATGTTCCGGACTCTCGAGAGGTTCCACGAAGAGAAAGATGCAGTCTTGCTTCCGATCTTCGATACCGAAATGATCTACCTTGAAGTTTCGTTAACACAACCTAACACTCATAATATGAAGTGAACACCCTCATCTAAAAGGCAAGGATAGATGAGGATGATGAAGTAGGATTATTTCTCTCTTTTATTTTCATTTACTCACTCGTTTTTTCATCACAAATAAAAAAGCAAGAAAGCTTTGCAAAAGGAGGAAGAAGAAGAAGAATAGTGATCCATTTCATTTTTGATGAATAATGAAAGGATTAATATGATGAAATAATGCAAACATGGTTGACTAAACCATTGTATAGAATTATCCAAGGGCTAGGGTTTGGGTTGGGTTAAGTATGAGTCATAAATAAATATCAACACAAATATCTTTATCATGACAAAAAGAAACCTTCTAGAATCTACTAGAAGTCTTAACCCTAATCCAAACCCTAATCATGTTTAAACTCCACTAAACATGTTGCATTAGTTATCATATCATGTTACAATATTATATATCACATATATAATATTTATCGTAATAAAATAAAATAATATGTATTACCCGAGTGAGAAATGAATCTTTTAGTGAGCTAATAATAGTTAATGTAATTTAATATATTATATATATTATTATACATTGAATTATCGAATCAACACTTGATCCGACAATCCAGCTATATCGCATATAACCGACTAATATTTATCCGTACCGATTCATCGAATCAACACTTGATCCAATGACCCGGCTGATATCAAATATCGCGATAATATAATACGGTATCTCATATCGCATTATCCTTGGTCCCGCACATATCACATATGTGCCCCTACTCCGTTTTGCCTGAGTTAAGAAACCTCTGTGTAAGACTCTAAAGAATCGTCAATACGTCGGCAGTAGGTGATGATCATATCAAACACCCAGAAGCTGCATGCGTTCAGCTAAACGTAACAGCTACCCAGGTATTGAGCGCTTAAAAGATCAACAAGCAAGCCTGTACATTCTCCTGTGATTCCAAACAGTAACACTCCCGTACAGTCCGGTCTCGTCATCTGATATGTGTCATATCTCGCCTAGGGGTGGTAAACGTCAGACCCCAGTAGCTCGATAAGTCGTGTCGATATGAGATCTATAACAGTTTGAGAAACTCCTGATAACACTTACCAGTAATTCTCAGCAACCCTGGCCAGGGATTTTCGGTTATAGCTAATCGAACACAGCACAACATCAACTCCCTAAACCGGGAGAGACGAATCCCCACCTATCGCTCATTGCCTCCATGTGATTCGGGACTGTACCCAAAAGCCATCTTTTTGCACGCCATCTTAGACATGGTATGATAGAAATCAAAGTATAGTGGGAATCACATAAGACTCTATGACGATCTCGGGTCAACAGACTACTCTGTATCAGTGTCACCGGAGAACTGCCATCTGACGTGCTCTATAATACCATCTGGGAGTTCTCGGCGAGTCCGTCCAGTGTACCCAGTCTCTACTTAGTACTCGTACACCATCCTTGATGTCAAACACCGATGGATATGGGATCATCCATCGCCCATCATATGGGTCAAGATGCGTATACGCTAGTCTACTCTGGTGTATCGATGCCCTGTCTCGATACACCCTCGACTAGGAATAGTTATAGAATGTACTCGTCGACTATCGTGGCCCTATTAGTATGATCTCATCATAGTCTCAGTAGTCGAGTACATATCCTAAGGGCTTTATCAACATGTAATATAGAGACAATCAGAGTACATGTTAAGATAAAGTACAACCAGATAACATACTATCATGTCGAGCAAGAAAGTTCTCCCTATATATGTCCAAGCATCCATTATAATATACATCGTATGTACAGTAATGGCCTCTAGGGCATGCATATAACTAACAATTCTGCAGCTCCCTGAAAAATTTTTAGAGCCTGTTTTAAATTCGACAGAAATATGGTGATATCGATGTCTTTTTTGGTTCGTTTTGCGTTCGAAATTCATACGAATTTGCTAATGAGTTAATTATTGTTTAGCGAGGCTCTGATACCACTGTAAGTCGATGTACTACACCCCACAACTTGTGGGGAGGCGGAAATATGAAAAACGATCTTGTTCTTTGCAATAACATCGCCCAACCGCAAGAATCATTGCTAAACGATAACTAACAAATGCATAGGAGTTCTAAGCTACTATGTGAAGTGATTATACCTAATGAACCGTGTCCTTTGTCTTTTCATTCTCCACCTCCTCTCCGGCCTTCTCTATGTAGTAGATGATCCACCCAAGAGCTATACTTCAAGCTTCACCTCTAACTTGAGGTAACTAGGTTTCTTAAAGTGCTAATCTAAGTAACCTAGGTGATATAGAGTTAGATTATTGATAGATTAGTCTTTTCCAATCCTTGATCTCAACACATGAGAGGGGAGGATTAGGGTTTGAAGAGAGAGAGCTTGAGGAGAGAGAATGTGAGCTTATGAATGAGATTGAGATAATGATCTCTCATGATATATGAAGCATTATATTTATCAAATAAATAAAATAAAGGATTTAACAACCATGCTTCATAAATACAAATGAGTGATTCATCTACTTGAGTCATTAAGCATTTATGATGCATTAATGACAAGAATGAATCACACAAATGAGTCACTAATCTCATTTAATGCTTATGCTACATAAACCCCCAAGTCACCATCCTTCTAGAAGCATCTCGCGAAATTACGAGAATGCCTCTCCTATCCGTGAAAATACGGAAAAACTTTAGACTGTATAAATCCAATATCCCGATAATAGAATCTAGCTTAAACTAAAGCCGGCTAGTAAAAACTGTCCGAAAGTCGTACGTGCATAAACACACGTATGCGTTCGAACCCTTTTCGTAAAACCATACGACCTCTATATCGTTTCGCCTGGAGCAGGAAAACTCTCTGTGTGGAACTCTAATGACTCGACTACTACGCTGGCAGTGGGTTTAACCATAGACCGCAAGTGGCACTAGCTGTACGTAACGGTCCCCAGGTAGATGTCGATAAGAAGGCCGATGAAGAAACCCATCCGAACTCCTACTGAGCCTGATGTGACAATCTCCGTACAGTCCGGTCTGTTCATCTAAGTGTTAGTGTATATGCCCTAGGGGCCATTATTGTATCATACTAGTTTGTATATTACTTAATGGAAGCTTGGGATATTCACATGTATATAACAGTCTTGCTAAACATAGTAGTATGCTACTTGGTTTTTCTATCTTAATATGTGAGTATACGTATTGATAGAGCTTTTAGAATCTTGCTTGACTACCAGCGTTGTGATAGCAGTCACACTAGTGGGGGCTGGGTAGTCTACAAGCACATCCTTATTCACGTCCCTAATCGATGGATTACCGAGACAGGGCATCGATACTCCGGAGTAGACTAGTGTGTCCGCTTCTCAGCCCAGTTGGGGAGATGGTCTGTCCCACAGCTGTCAGTACGTCGTACTGGAGATAGTATGCAGGTGTTCGTTAGGTTATGGGTATACCGGACAGGACTCACAGGGAACTGTTGGTTGGTTTTATACCAGTCGTCAGTGAACAGTTCACAGGTGACATGAGTACAGCATAGTCCGCAGACTTGACACTGCTATTTCGCCACGAGTGTGTCCCACTGTTCTTAGATTGCTACCCTACCACGGCTCAAAGGAATCGTGAAAATAGGTAGCAGTTGGGTGCAGTCCTGAGCACTTGGAGGCTGTGGCGGTTAGACAGGATTCGTCTCTCCCGGTATTGGGGGTTGATATCGCGCTGTGTCAGAGAGCCATTACGCAAAGTCCCTGGTCAGGGCAAGCGAGATTTGCTGGTTGGTTCCAGTAGTTTCTCAGGGTGTAATGGGCTTCGCTCCGACACGACTTATACCGCTATTAGGGGACTGACGCTTGCCGCTCCCTAGGACCGATATGCGATAGTCTTAGACGAACAGACCGGACTGTACGGAGATTGTCACATCAGACTCAGTAGGAGTTCGGATGGGTTTCCTCATCGGCCTTCTTATCGACATCTACCTGGGGACCGTTACGTATAGCTAGTGCTGCTTGCGGTCTGTGGTTAAACCCACTACCAGCGTAGGAGTCGAGTCTCTGGAGTCCCACACAGAGAGTTTCCCTACTCCAGGAGAAACGATATAGAGGTCGTATGGTTTTACGAAAAGGGTTCGGACGCATACGTGTGTTTACGCACGTACGCCGTTCGGACAGTTTTTACTAGTCGGGTTTGGTTTAAGCCAGTTATTAGTATCCGGTTATTGGATTTATACAGTCTAAAGTTTTTCCGTATTTTCACGGATAGGAGGGGCGTTCTCGTAATTGTGTGAGAAGCTTCTAGAAGATGGTGACTAAGGAGGTTTAAGTGGCATATACATTGAATGAGATTAGTGAGTCATATGGATGATTCATCCATGTCATTAATGCATCATAAATGCTTAATGACTCATGGAGATGAATCACCATTAGATATTTATCAAGCATGGTTGTAAATCATTTTATTTTCTTTTCTTGAAAAACAATAATGCTTGATATATATTATGATAGCTCATTTTCTCATTTCATTATTATTCTCACCTTCTCTTTCCTCAAGCTTCCTCTCTTCAAACCCTAATCCTCACCTCTCGTGTGTTGAGTACAAGGATTAGTTAGACTACTTAATCCATAACCCTCACTCTATATCATCTAGGTACTTTGATTAGAACTTAAAGAAACATAGTTGCCTCAAGTTTAGAGGCAAAGCTTGGAGTAAAGCTCTCGTGGTGGATCGTCTACTACTTGGAGAAGGCCGAGGAGGAGGTGGAGTTCGTAAAGACGAAGGACACGGATCTTTAGGTATAATCATTTCACATAGTAGTTTAGAACTTCTATGATAGTTGTTAGTTATCGTTTAGCTTCGATTCATGCGGTTAGTCGATGTTTAAGCAAAAAACAAGATCGTTTTTCATATTTCCGCCTCCCCGCAAGTCGTGGGGTGTTGTACATCGACTTACAGTAGTTTCAGAGACTCGCTAAACAATAAATAACTCATTAGCAAAGTCGTAAGAATTTCGAACGCAAAAAGGAACCAGAAACATCGTCGTTTATCACACTTGCTGTCGAATTTTAAACTGGCTCTAAAAATTTTTCAGGGTGCTTCAGAATAACAAGCAGGAAAAACTAGGGCTACTAAAGAAATTTGGACCCCTAACTCGGCCATCTCACCGCGGAACCGCGGCGGATCCATGCTATCCGCGGCGGATCCACGGCCGAGTTGGGGCCGAGTCGGCATAAATTTATTCAGTAACTCCTAGGTGTTAACAGTGATATTTCTGGGATGTTTTATTTTCTGCTAAGATCTCAGGTTCACAGAAAAGTATTAGAGTAGAATCTAAAAGCGTTTGTTCGATCGAAATTTTATGATATTTGCTAATTTGATTATATCTGTGTTTGTATAATGTGTTCGTAAACCTCCCTTAACTGCTAGTATGTCGGTTAGTAAGGGTTTGCACATTTCTGTAACGGATTTTATCTGTTTGTGTATATGAACTGTGTTGGACTGTTGTGATGTATAGCCGGGGTTATGTGACGGGTTATTATTTAATTCATTCGATGTAAATGTAATTTATTGTAATATTATTTTGCGGGGCACATTCAGGTTGCGGTTGTAGCCACCGTTGTATTATTTCATTTTACTGTTTTTGCTCCTAGGACAGACCCAAGGTGGGGTGCACAAACTGCCGGGCGGGTAGTTTGCCGTACCCGTAGGGGTCTTAGGTGGGGTAATGGCTATTCATCACAACTGTGTAATCCGTCTTTTGTTGCAGGCTCAAAAAAAACACGGATTGCTTGCAAATCCAATAAAGTTCATCTGTGATCTGGAATGAATATTATTGCGTCCGACGAATGTAAAATATCTATATATGATAGCTATTTAGACG
Source organism: Agapanthus africanus (assembly GCA_030015575.1). Classification (NCBI taxonomy): domain Eukaryota; kingdom Viridiplantae; phylum Streptophyta; class Magnoliopsida; order Asparagales; family Amaryllidaceae; genus Agapanthus; species Agapanthus africanus. The sequence goes on from JASDDO010000029.1 coordinate 428,030,327, forward strand.
TCACTTATGTTTTACACCCGCGCTAGCCCAGCCCCCACTCTGTCGTTAGTTAAGTAACCTAACGGGTGATGACGGGACCCAGTAGCGAATGCGGATGGCATAAGAGGATTTTGTATTTTCGTTATTTTCTGCAATGATAGGTTAATGATGGGACGCATTATTTATAATGCAAAGAAAATAAACCAAAAAGTTGAATCGTTGGAACAATTTAAAAGAAACCAATCGGTTAATTTTAAAACAGATATTTTTAAATGCGGAGCATTAACCACTCCTTTTAAAAGCTATCAGGTTCCTTCGGTTATATCAAGTTCACTACGTTCATGGTTTCGCCAAAACCATTCGTAGCCCTCCGTCATTTCATCTGGGTATTCAGTAGTATTCAAGCTATGTATTTTGACCTAACGCCAAGGCATAGTGTTTGGTAGCTACTGTGTATTCATTTGTTGCATAGATAGATGAGTTAGTTTGGGACAGTCGTATTATCATTTTGGCCGAATGTCAAGGATATATACGGATGGGTTCAAATTGACAGGATAATGATGGGTAGAACTTGACATGTGACTTATGACATTTTGACCTAACTCCAAGGTCATAAGAGCATGGGGCAAAAATTTATATCGGGAATTTCTAAAGAAACTGAAATTTTCAAAGAGATGCATATCATTTGGAGTTTGATGAATATTGGTAGGATTCCTTATACATTATCATACGATGATATTTGGATCCCGATCCTACTGTGAGTATATGCTACTCATCAGGAGATTCGTCACTTAACGATCAATGCTATAAACCAAGTAGGTGTCAAGAAAGGTGTCAGCGGGGTTACGCCTCCAGAGAAAAGAGGTTATTTAATTAAGGAACTTCGCGAAAGCGTTGGAAAACCTCTCTCGAAGTATCGACACTAGCCTGGCTGAACGGTTAAGCAAGTATTGTACGGTGAGAATAGTCCTGGCTAATTCATCTTTTATGGTTTGAGGAAGGATTCGAGAAACAGTGGGAGCCATCTAGTTTAGATAAATTAAAAACCACTCTAAACTTGCAAGAGCATCATGCTAAAGAGTTTTCTTCTCTCTCTCCTAATTGCAGCGACCCTGAAAATGACTGGAATTAAGTTACTTTTAGAGAAAAATATACTGACTGGGCCAAACTATAAAGATTGGCTGCGGAATGTCAAAATGGCTTTGACCTATGACAAATTAGGGTACGTCCTCACCGCTAAGGCACCTACTGTCCCTGGTCCCAAATCCAGTAATGCGGATAAGGAAATCTGTAAAACCTGGGATTTCGATTGCGCGAAAGCCAAGTGCATCGTGCTTGCCTCGATGAACAATGAACATCAGAGGAGGCACGAGGATATGGAACTAGTTTCCATATTTCTCCATACAAAGGAACTTTATGGAGAGCAATCTCGTATAGCAAGATACGAGACCTCTAAGAACTTATTTTTCGAGCGAGGTTGGCTGTCGGATCATCGGTAGGAGAACATGTCCTAAAGATGATAGGCTATATAGATGAGCTCGCAGACCTTGGGACGACTTTGGATAATGAGCTCTGTACAGACCTTATTCTCCAGTCCCTTCCTTCCACCTACACCCAGTTTATTCTGAACTTTAACATTCAAAGAAAGGAAGTTGAACTTCCGGAACTCCTTAACATGTTGAGGAGTGCAGAGGGCACCTTGCAGAAGGTAAGGGAAACACCCGCTATGTTTGTTAGCGGTTGCATCTTCTTCTGGGTCCAAGGCAATGGCCAAAGGATGGAAGAAGAAGGCCGCCACCAAACCTAGAGGAGGTGTTAGTAAGGTGGGAAGGAAGGGAAAGAAAAAGATTGCAGTGCCAGTAGTGGCGTAGGATGAGTGCTTCCATTGTCACAGGAAAGGGCATTGGAAGAAGGATTGCAAGGTGTGGAACGTCAAGAACCAGGAACCGAAGCAAGCTGTGGCTTCGACTTCAGGTGTGTTTGTAATTAAGAATTTTCTGTCAATCAACTCTACTTCCTGGGTATTGGATACCGGATCAGAATCTCATATTTGCAATTCATTGCAGGCACTGAGAAACCGTAGAGTGCTGAAGTAAGGTGATATGACCCTGATGGTTGCTAACGGAGCTAACGTGGGAGCTGTGTCCGTAGGGGATTATCACCTGGGATTGACGAGTGGACACATTTTGGTTTTACTTAACTGTTTTTGTGTACCCAGCTTAACGTTTAATATCATATCTGTTTCCTTGTTACAAAATAAAGGTTATGATTTCACGTTTGGAAGTGGTGTTGTTAACATCCACCTTAATCATAGTTTGATTGGGTCCGGTACACTGGAAAACGGTATATATGTGTTAAACCAACTCCAAATTTTCAATGTCCAGAACACACTAAAAAGAAAGTCTCCAGATTTAAATAAAGCTTTCTTATGGTATTATAGACTAGGTCACATCAATGAGAGAAGGTTGACTAAGTTGCATAGAGAAGGATATTTGGACTCGTTCGAATATCAATCTTATGACACTTGTCAATCTTGTCTCAAAGGAAAGATGACAAAGACTCCATTTACTGGACATGGAGTAAGAGCGAGCGAGCTCTTAGGACTCATACACAGCGATGTATGTGGTCCAATGTCTACACATGCAAGAGGTGTTTTTACCTATTTCATTACTTTCACGGATGATTACTCAAGGTACGAATTCATTTATCTGATGAAACATAAATCCGAGGCTTTTGGGAAATTCCAAGAGTATAAGAATGAAGTAGAAAACCAAACCGGCAAAAGTATCAAGACGCTAAGATCTGATCGAGGTGGTGAATACTTGAGTGCCGAGTTCCTAGGTTACCTAAAAGAGAAAGGAATTCTATCTCAGCTTACTCCTCCATACACTCCACAGGATAACGGTGTATCGGAGAGACCTGATCGAACCCTATTAGATATGGTACGATCCATGATGAGTAATGCTGAGTTACCGCGATCTTTCTGGGGTTATGCGCTAGATTCAGCGGCATATCTTTTGAACATGGTTCCTACCAAGACTGTGCCTACCACTCCATATCAGATGTAGAGTGGGAAGAAACCCCATCTTCAGTATATAAAGATTTGGGGATGTCCAGCTTTTGTTAAAAAGCAGCATGTAGAAAAACTCGAGGCACGATCAGTAAAGTGTAAGTTTATGGGATATCCAAAGAACTCCAGGGGATATCTATTCTATTACGCAGAGGAACAAAAGGTATTTGTTTCTCCTAATGCCCATTTTCTAGAACATTAGTTTTTAGAAAAGGAAACAAGTGGGAGCGAAATAGAACTGGAAGAAATTCCAGAACCACAAACTAATACTGAAAGTTTGGTAGAACAAGTAGTTCAAGAAGAACAGGACATTCCTGCACCCCTCCGCAGGAGTAGTAGGCCGTCTCATCCGCCTGAGAGATACTACGGTTTTCTCATAGATGGGGATAGAGAGGATTGCATCATAGATGATGATGAACCTACTGGCTTCCAGCAGGCCATCCAGAGCGGGGACTCGGTACGATGGCTAGATGCAATGCGGACCGAAATGGAATCCATGTACACCAACAAAGTATGGACTTTGGACTTTGCTCCAGATGAGGTAAAACCCATAGGATGCAAATGGATCTTCATGAAAAAGATTGGTATAGATGGATAGGTGGAAACCTATAAGGCTAGACTTGTTGCAAAGGGTTTTCATCAAAGACCTGGTTTGGACTATGACGAAACTTTTTCTCCAGTGGCTATGCTCAAATCTATTTGGGTCCTTCTTGCTATTGCTGCCTTCCATGATTATGAAATCTGGTAGATGGACGTAAAGACGGCTTTTCTGAATGGAAATTTAGAAGAGTGCGTCTATATGGATCAGCCAGAGGGTTTCAATCAGAGTGGGAGCAGCGGGAAAGTATGCAAGCTGCTTAAATCCATTTATGGACTAAAGCAGGCATCGCGGAGTTGGAACATCTGTTTTGATGAGACAGTCAAACAATATGACTTTATCAAAAATCTAGATGAACCATGTATATATAGTAAAGTTGTAGCCAGAAGTGTCGTATTCCTCGTCTTATACGTGGATGACATTCTATTGATAGGAAATGACATTCCTATACTACAATCTGGCAAAGGATTCTTGTCACACAGGTTCTCCATGAAAGACCTGGGTGATACCTCTTACATTCTGGGGATCCGGATCTATTATGATAGGTCCAAGAGGATGTTGGGACTTTCGCAGTCCAGGTATATCGACACTGTACTGAAAAGATTCATTATGGAAGATTCTAAGCGCTGTAATCTACCGGCTTGTCACGGAATCACCCTATCCAAAGAGATATCTCCCAAGACTGATTTGGAAAGGGAACGCATGTCTATTATACCCTACGCTTCTGCGGTAGGCTCTATAATGTATGCGATGTTGTGCACCAGACCAGATGTAGCTTACGCACTGAGCGTGGTAAGCCGGTATCAGTCAGACCCAGGGGAGAAGCACTGTATAGCAGTAAAGAACATTATCAAGTACCTGAGGAGGACTAAGGAGATGTTCTTGGTTTACGGCACAAAAGTCCTCAGATTGGAGGCCTATGCTGATTCCGGCTTCCAGAGTGATAAGGACGATTCCAAGTCCATGTCAGGTTATGTCTTTACCCTCAATGGAGGGGCGGTATGCTGGAAGAGCTCCAAGCAGGACACCGTTGCTGACTCGACGATGGAAGCGGAGTATATAGCTGCTTACGATGCCGCAAAAGAAGCGGTCTGGATGAAGATGTTCCTAACAGAACTTCAGGTGGTTCCTACCATTGTTGATCCAATACCTCTGTATAGCGACAACAACGGAGCTATAGCTTTAGCGAAGGAACCAAGGTCCCATCAGAAGTCCAGACACATCTTAAGGCGGTATCACCCGATCCGGGAGATCATTGATCGTCGGGAGATCGAGGTTCGGAGAGTTGCTACTGAAGAGAACATTGTTGATACATTCACGAAGGCCCTACCTCAGATTCAGTTCAAGAGGCTACTCGAGATCATCGGTCTTTAATACGCCAATACATGGCCCTAGTGCAACTGGGAGATTGTTAGTGTATATGCCCTAGGGGACATTATTGTATCATACTAGTTTGTATATTACTTAATGAAAGTTTAGGATATTCACATGTATATAACAGTCTTCCTAAACATGGTAGTATGCTACTTGGTTTTTCTATCTTAATATGTGAGTATACGTATTGATAGAGCTCTCAAGATCTTGCTTGACTACCAGAGTTGTGATGGCAGTCACACTAGTAGGGGCTGGATAGTCTACAAGCACATCCTTATTCAGGTCCCTAGTCGATGGATTATCGAGACAGGGCATCGATACCCCGTAGTAGACTAGTGTGTACGCTTCTCATCCCAGTTGGGGAGATGGTCTGTCCCACAACCGTCAGTACGTCGTACTGGAGATAGTATGCAGGTGCTCGTTAGGTTACCGGTACATCGGACAGGACTCACAGGGAACTGTTGGTTGGTTTTATACCAGTCGTCAGTGAACAGTTCCCAGGTGACATGAGTACAGCATAGTCCGCAGACTTGACACTGCTACTTTGCCTCGAGTGTATCCCACTGTTCTTAGATTGCTACCCTACCACGGCTCAAAGAAGTCGTGCAAACAGGTAGCAGTTGGGTGCAGTCCCGAGCACTTGGAGGCAGCGGCGGTTAGACAGGATTCGTCTCTCCCGGTATTGGGGGTTGATATCGCGCTGTGTCAGAGAGCCATTATGCAAAGTCCCTGGCCAAGGCAAGCGAGATTTGCTGGTAGGTTCCAGTAGTTTCTCAGGGTGTAATGGGCTTCGCTTCGACACGACTTATACCGCTATTAGGGGACTGACGCTTGCCACCCTCCTAGGCCTGATATACGATAGTCTTAGACGAACAGACCGGACTGTACGGAGATTGTCACATCAGACTCAGTAGGAGTTCGGATGGGTTTCCTCATCGGCCTTCTTATCGACATCTACCTGGGGAGCGTTACGTACAGCTAGTGCCGCTTACGGTCTGTGGTTAAACTCACTGCCAGCATAGTAGTCGAGTCTCTAGAGACCCACACAGAGAGTTTCCCTACTCCAGGCGAAACGATATAGAGGTCGTATGGTTTTACGACAAGGGTTCGGACGCATATGTGTGTTTACGCACGTACGTCGTTCGGACAGTTTTTACTAGTCGGCTTTGGTTTAAACCAGTTACTAGTATCCGGTTATTGGATTTATACAGTCTAAAGTTTTTTCGTGTTTTCACGGATAGGAGGGGCGTTCTCGTAATTGTGCGAGAAGCTTCTAGAAGATAGTGACTAAGGAGGTTTAGGTGGCATATACATTGAATGAGATTAGTAAGTCATATGAATGATTTATCCATGTCATTAATGCATCATAAATGCTTAATGACTCATGGAGATGAATCACCATTAGATATTTATCAAGCATGGTTGTAAATCATTTTATTTTCTTTTCTTGAAAAACAATAATGCTTGATATATATTATGATAGCTCATTTTCTCATTTCATTACTATTCTCACATTCTCTCTCCTCAAACTTCCTCTCTTCAAACCCTAATCCTCCCCTTATGTCTTGAGTACAAGGATTAGTTAGACTACTTAATCCATAACCCTCACTTTATATCATCTAGGTACTTTCATTAGCACTTAAAGAAACCTAGTTGCCTCAAGTTTAGAGGCAAAGCTTGGAGTAAAGCTCTCGTGGTGGATCGTCTACTACTTGGAGAAGGCCGAGGAGGAGGTGGAGTTCGTAAAGACGAAGGACACGGATCTTTAGGTATAATCACTTCACATAGTAGTTTAGAACTTCTATGATAGTTGTTAGTTATCGTTTAGATTCGATTCATGCGGTTAGTCGATGTTTAAGCAAAGAACAAGATCTTTTTTCATATTTCCGCCTCCCCGCAAGTCGTGGGGCGTTGTACATCGACTTACACTAAGACTATCGCATATCGGGCCTAGGGGCGGCAAGCGTCAGTCCCCTAATAGCGGTATAAGTCATGTCGGAGTGAAGCCCATTACACCCTAAGAAACTACTGGAACCTACCAGCAAATCTCGCTTGCCTTGGCCAGGGACTTTGCGTAATGGCTTTCTGACACAGCGCGATATCAACTCCCAATATCGGGAGAGACGAATCCTGTCTAACTGCCACTGCCTCTAAGTGCTCAGGACTGCACCCAACTGCTACATGTTTGCACGACTCCTTTGAGCCAAGGTAGGGTAGCAATCTAAGAACAGTGAGACATACTCGAGGCGAAGTAGCAATGTCAAGTATGCGGACTATGCTGTACTCATGTCACCTGGGAATTGTTAACTGACGACTGGTATAAAACCAACCTACAGTTCCCTGCGAGTCCTGTCCGGTATACCCGTAACCCAACGAGCACCTGTATACTATCTCCAGTACAACGTACTGACAGCTGTGGGACAGACCATCTCCCCAACTGGGATGAGAAGCGTACACACTAGTCTAATCCGGAGTATCGATGCCCTGTCTCGATAATCCTATGACTAGGGACCTGAATAAGGATGTGCTTGTAGAATACCCAGCCCCCACTAGTATGACTGCCATCACAACGCTGGTAGTCAAGCAAGATCCTAGGAGCTCTATCAATACGTATACTCACATATTAAGATAGAAAAACCAAGTAGCATACTACCATGTTTAGCAAGACTGTTATATACATATGAATATCCCAAGCTTCCATTAAGTAATATACAAACTAGTATGATACAATAATGGCCCCTAGGGCATATACACTAACAGAGGACAACAGCGCGGATCCACTCACAAAGGCCTTTTTCCCAGTAGAGACTTTTATGGGATGGTTAAGTATGAGATACTTCAACCACAGCTAATTGTTGGGTATGTGATACCACAACAGATGGTCCTAGTGCAAGTCGGGTGGTGGTCGGGGTCGGGGTCGGGTCGAGTCCGGGGACAGGTACGGGTCCAGGTCTGGGTTGGGGTTAGGTTCGGGGGTTGGGTTAAGGTTGGGTTCGGGGGTTGGGTTCGGTGGTTGGGGTTGGGGTTGGGGTTGGGGTTAGGTTCGGGTTCGGGTTCGGGTTCGGGTTGGTTAGGGTTGGGGTTAGGGTTGGGGTTGGGTTGGGGTTGGGGTGGGTAGGGTTGGGTTTGGGTTGGGGTTAGGGTTAGGGTTAGGGTTGGGGTTGGTTGGGGTTGGGGTTGGGGGTGGGGGTTCACGATTGGGGGTTCAGGCTAGGGTTCGGGCTAGAGCTGGGGCCGGGGCTGGGGTTCGGGTTAGGGTTAGGGTTGGGGTTGGGGTTGGGTAGGTTTGGGTTAGGGTTAGGGTTAGGGTTTAGGGGTTGGGTTTAGGGGTTTGGGTTGGGGATGGGGTTAGGGGCTGGTGCTGGTGCTGGGGCTGGGGCTGGGGTTCGGGCTGGGGTTCTGGTTGGGGTTGGGGGTGGGGTTGGGGTAGGGTTGTGGGTTGGGGTTGGGGTTGGGGTTAGGGTTGGGTAGGGTTGGGTAGGGTAGGGCTGGGTGGGGTTGGTTGGGGCTGGGGCTGAGGCTGGGCTGGGGCTGGGCTGGGCTGGGACTGGGCTGGGCTGGGTGGGGCTGGGGCAGGGGCTGGGGCTGGGGGAGTTGGTGTTGGGTTTAGGTTGGGGTTGGGGTTTGAGGTTGGGGCTGGGGCGGGGCTGGGGCGGGGGCTGGGCTGGGGCTGGGGCTGAGGCTGGGGCTGGGGCTCGGTTTCGGGCTAGGGTTCGGGTTAGGGTTAGCGTTGGGGTTAGGGTTGGGGGGAGCGGGGCGGGGGCGGGGCGGAGGCACGGCGGGGCAGGGGCTGCGGAGGGGCAGGGCCGGGGCGGAGCGGGGGCACGGCGGGGCGGGGGCTTGGGCTGGGGCTAAGGCTGGGTTTGGGGCTGGGTTGGGGTTGGGGTTGGGGTTTGGGGTTGGGGTTGGGGTTGGGGTTGGTTTGGGTTTGGGTTTGGGGTTGGGATCGGTTGGGTGGGGTTGGGGTTGGGGTTGGGGTTGGGGTTCGGGTGCGGGTTCGGGTTAGGGTTGGGGTGCGGGTTAGGCTTGGGTCGGGGTTACGGGTTGCGGGTCGGGGCCGGGGCCGGGGTCTTCGGGTTGTGGTTGGGGTTGGGGGTTAGGGTTAGGGTTGGGGTTAGGGGTAGGGTGGGGTGGGGGTAGGGGTTGGTTAGGGGTTGGGGTTGGGGTCGGGGTGAGGGTTGGGGTCGGGGAGTTGGGGTCGGGAGTAGGGGGTAGGGTTCGGGGTCAGGGTCGGGGTCGGGGTTGGAGTCGGTAAGGGTTAGGGTTGGGGTTGGGGTTAGGGTTAACGTTCGGGTTGGGGTTGGGGCTGGGGTTTTGTTAGTTTTATGTATGCCCTAGAGGCCATTACTGTACATACGATATATATTGTAATGGATGCTTGGACATATATAGGGAGGACTTTCTTGCTCGACATGATAGTATGCTATCCGGTTGTACTTTATCTTAACATGTACTCTGATTATCTCTATATTATATGTTGATAAAGCCATTAGGATATGTACTCGACTACTGGGACTATGATGAGATCATACTAGTGGGGCCACGGTAGTTGACGAGTACATCCTATAACTGTTCCTAGTCGAGGGTGTATCGAGATAGGGCATCGATACACCAGAGTAGACTAGCGTATACGCATCTTGACCCAAATGATGGGCAATGGATGATCCCATATCCATCGGTGTTTGACATCAAGGATGGTGTACGGGTGCTCAGTGGAGACTGGGTACACTGGACGGACTCGCCGAGAACTCCCAGATGGTATTATACCTCACGTCAGATGGCAGTTCTCCGGTGACACTGGTACAGAGTAGTATGTTGACCCAAGATCGTCATAGAGTCTTGTGTGATTCCCACTGTGCTTTGATTTCCATCATACCACGTCCAAGAAGGCGTGCAAAAAGGTTGCTTTTGGGTACAGTCCCAAATCACATGGAGGCAATGAGCGATAGGAGGGGATTCGTCTCTCCCGGTATAGGGAGTTGATGTTGTGCTGTGTTCAATTGGCTATAACCGGAAATCCTTGGCCAGGGTTGCTAATATTTAATAGTAAGTGTTATCAGTAGTTTCTCGAACTGTTATAGACATCATCTCGACACGACTTATTGAGCTACTAGGATCTGACGTTTACCACCCCTAGGCGAGATATGCAACATATCAGAAGAAAAGACTGGACTGTACGGGAGTATTACTGTTTGGATTCAAAGGAGAATGTGCAGGCTTGCTTGTTGATCTTCTGAGCGCTCAATACCTGGGTGGCTGTAACGTTTAGCTGACCGCTTGCAGCTTATGGGTGTTTAATATGATCATCACCTACTGCCGGCGTATTGACGATTCTTTAGAGTCCTACACAGAGGTTTCTTGACTCAGGCAAAATAGAGTAGGGGCACGTATGTGATATGCGCGGGACCGAGGATAATGCTATATGAGATACCGTATTCTATTCTCGCGATATTTGATATCAGCCGGGTCATCGGATCAAGTGTTGATTCGATGAATCGGTACGGTTAAATATTAGTCGGTTATATGCGATATAGCCGGATTGTCGGATCAAGTGTTGATTCGATAATTTAATGTATAATAATATATATGATATATTAAATTACATTATCTAATATTAGCTCACTAAAAGATTATTTTTCTCACCCGGGTAATACATTGATATATATGCGATATATGTTAATTGTATTATTTTATTTTGTTACGACAAATATTATATATGTGATATATAATATTGTAACATGATATGATAACTAATGCAACATGTTTAGTGGAGTTTAAACATGATTAGGATTTGGATTAGGATTAAGACTTCTAGTAGTTTCTAGAAGGTTTCTTTTTGTCATGATAAAGATATTTTGTTATGACTCATATTTTAACCCAACCCAACCCTTAACCCTAGTTAATTCTCTACATGAGTTTAATTGACCATGGTTGCATTATTCATCATATTAAACCTTTCATTATTCATCACAAAAGAAAATTGATCACTATTCTTCTTCTTCCTCTCTTCGTTTTGCAAAGCTTTCTTGCTTTTTATTTGTGATGGAAAATGAGTGAGAAATAGAAAACAAAAGAGAGCAATAATCCTACTTCATCATCCTCATCTATCCTTACCATTTAGATGAGGGTGTTCACATCATTTCATGAGTGATAGCTAGTGTTAACGAAACTTCAAGATAGATCATCTTTGTATCGAAGATCGGAAGCAAGGTTGCTTCATTCTTTTCGTGAAGCCTCTCGAGAGTCCAGAACACGATGATCGCAGCGAAGGGACCTCAACACGGAGCTTAAGAAGTGAAGGACCGGATCTACATGTTAGTTATGTATATGCCCTAGAGGCCATTGTTGTACAAATGATGTATATTATGATGGATGCTTAGATATATACAGAGAGGACTTTCTTGCTCGTCATGATAGTATGCTATTTGGTTTCACTTTATCTTAACATGTTGACTTATATTGGTTTACTGTCTATTCTCTCACATGTTGATAAAGCCCTTAGGATCTGTACTCGACTACTGCGACTATGATGAGATCATACTAGTGGGGCCACGGTAGTCGATGAGTACATCCTATAACTGTTCCTAGTCGAGGGTATATCGAGACAGGGCATCGATACACCAGTGTAGACTAGCGTATACGCATCTTGACCCATATGATGGGCGATAGATGATCCCATATCCATCGGTGTTAGACATCAGAGATGGTGTACGGGTGCTCAGTGGAGACTGGGTACACTGGACGGACTCGCCGAGAACTCCCAAATGGTGTTATACCACACGTCTGATGGTAGTTCTCCGGTGACACTGGTACAGGGTAGTCTGTAGACCCGAGATCATCATAGTGTCTTGTGTGATTCCCACTGTGCTTTGATTTCCACCTTACCATGTCCAAGTGGGCGTGCAAAACGGTGGCTTTTGGGTACAGTCCCGAATCACATGGAGGCAATGAGCGATAGGAGGGGATTCGTCTCTCCCGGTATAGGGAGTTGATGTTGTGCTGTGTTCGATTGGCCATAACTGGAAGTCCCTGGCCAGGGCTGATATGGAGATTTACTGGTAAGTGTTACGAGTAGTTTCTCGACCCGTTATGAGCCACACATCGACACGACTTATCGGTTACTAGGGTCTGACGTTGTTAGGGTAAAAATTTACACCCCCGTTGACCGAGTCAAAGTCAAAGTCAACCCCAAGTCAGGTGGGCCCAAGCCCAGGTCAAGCGGGCCCATGCCCAAGTCGAGCCCGCGGCCAGCCTCTCCATGCCAACAACAAAAATCATGTAACAAATAATTTTTATGTAATTTTTGTGCATGAATTTATGTAAAATGGGCATAAAGCCAAATTTTTGTAAGCCCATGGCTTATGTGCAAAATAAAATGGCACATGAGCCATGGGATAGGCAAAAAGCCATTTTGCAAAGCCCAAAGGGCTATATGTAAATGTGTAAGCCTATAAAAGGCAACATGATGATGAATAAAGCAACACTTTTTTCACTCCCTCAAAAAACTAGGGCTTGTGCCTCTTTCTCCTTCTTCAAGGTTCTAAAAACCTTCTTCTTTCTTTTGAATTAAATCAAGAGTTTAACTCTTCCTTTTCTACAAATAAGTAGATTTCCACCACAAAACCTACGAAGGGGAGCTCGGATCTCCAATCAGACCTCGAAAAGGGGGGCCTTTTAAGACTCATCCCCTTTTCTCCAAGATCCCGCCGGTCAAGAGCAGGAAGAAGGAGACCCATCTCCAAAAATCTAAGTTTGGACAGGCCCAAGGCTCAAAAGAAGAGCAATAAATCCCCAGGAGTTTAACTCCTTTCTAAAGTTGCTGGAGTTTAACTCCATAAATTAATTTCTGTTGGAGTTTAACTCCATAAATTTGTTTCTGTTAGGATTTCAACTCCAAAAATTCCCTTGGGAGTTCAACTCCCCAGCCTAGGGGCTAGGCTTCCCTTTCCGCGGGTTTTTCCCGCGGTCACGTGTGCCCACGTGACCCCAGGGCGCTAAGGCGTCCGTCGGTCACATGTGCGCACGTGACCCCGGGGCACTAAGGCGCCCATCGGTCACGTGTGCGCACGTGACCCCGGGGCGCCAAAGCGCCCATCGGTCACGTGTGCGCACGTGACCCCTGGGGCGCCAAGACGCCCATCGGTCACGTGTGCCCACGTGACCCCTGAGGCGCCAAGGAGCCCATCGGTCACGTATGCCCACGTGACCCCTGGGGCGCCGCGGCACCCATCGGTCACGTGTGCCCATGTGACCCCTGGGCCGCCGAGGCGCCCATCGGTCACGTGTGCCCACGTGACCCCTGGGGCGCCGAGGCGCCCATCGGTCACGTGTGCCCACGTGACCCCGGGGCGCCGAGGCGCCCATCGGTCACGTGCGCGCACGTGACCCCGGGCATTAAGGCGCCCACCTGCCGTTCGAGCGTCCTTTAGACGCCATTTTGTTTTCTTTTCCCTCGTTTTACGTGCACTCCCCAACAAAATCCCTTCTGGAGTTTAAAACCCTTTTAAAATATATACATATATATATTCTTTGGAGTTTAACTCCACAATAAAGTTCTATTTTAGGAATTTAATTCCGCATAAAAATTCTTTTAGGAGTTTAACTCCATTTAAAATTCTTTGGAGTTTAACTCCACAATAAAATTCCTTTAGAAATTAAGCTCCACTTTTAAAAAAAGGGGGGGAGGAAAACATACACAGACTCCACGACACTGTCTTCCGTTAGAAAAAAAATTTCTAACGGGGCGCTGCCCCGCACCCCGCAAGGGGGCTGCTAGCCCCCTTGACCCCCAGCCCGCTATCCGGGTAGCGGGACCCCCGTAAAAACTCTGCGGGGCCCCCGTTATTTCCAAAACCCCTTCAAAACACGATACTGCACATTGAGTTCGCATGACCAGTTTAATCCGTTAATCGGAGGTTCCTTCGCTCCAAATGCGAGGGGTAATTAACGGCAGCTTAGTCCGCGGTTGACGGAGATTCGGATCCCCACAATCATTAAACCCCCCTACCCTAGGCAGGGGGGAATCTGTAATGCGCCTGACAAGCGCCCACGTATTCCCATCTCAATAGGGTGACGAAAAACACCCTACAGATTCTGGCACGCCCGGTGGGACCATCTCTCCTCCCATATTTCGGGTTAAATGTTCATGCGAACTCAATCAATATATATATCGATTGCCTATACTGAAATAATGTTTCTATTTGCAGGGTTAACAATTTCCAATTGCCATATTCGATGCAAGTCGGTATTTGAACGACTTTCCTTGGCCCCAGCTGGGGGCATGGCCATCAACTCCGACAAAGTAATAAGGCATCTCGGGCAAACTCCAGCAGTGCCCCTTACAGCTACTCAATCAGGTATCTTCTCTGACCTCCAAGTCTTTAAACTGGAAACAGATGACCTCTACGTCGTTAAACTGGAAACAGATGACCTCTACGCCTTTAAACTGGAAACAGATGACCTCTACGTCTTTAAACTGGAAACATATGACCTCTACGTCGTTAAACTGGAAACTGCAGACCTCTAAGTCGTTAAACTGGAAACAGATGACCTCTACGTCGTTAAACTGGAAACAGATGACCTCTAAGTCGTTAAATTGGAGACAGACAGACCTCTACGTCGTTAAACTGGAAACAGCTGACCTCCACGTCGTTAAACTGGAAATAGATGACCTCTACGTCGTTAAACTGGAGACAGCTGACCTCCACGTCGTTAAACTGGAGACAGAGGACCACCACGTCGTTAAACTAGGAAACAATCGACCTCTAAGTCGTTAAACTGGGAATGTAAAAAAAATGTAAATAAAAAAATGTGTAAATAAAAGAAAAATAAAGAAAAGTCGAAATGATGGGGCAACTCGCAATAAAAATCAGCGAGTAAAATAAAGATGAAATAAAGCCGAAATGATGGGGCAACCGCGAATAAAAGCCGAAATGATGGGGCAATCGCGATCTTCGCGATAAGAAAAGCTGAAATGATAGAGCAATCGCGGTAAAACAAAAAAAAAAGAAAACAAAAAAAACAATACAACGGCGAATGATGAGTCGCTCCTGGTACCATATTCCAATATAGCAATGCAGACGCCGACCAAAATCCAATTTTCCAAAATTCTTCCAGCCCTACGGCCAGTCCCCAAATTGACTACCGTATACAATCCACGGGCTCAAATAATTCTCAGCATACCCATGCCCCACCGCAATCACCAGTTGAACGGCTGGTCTCCGCCTTTGGAATTATGCTCCATTGAGAAGACCCACTCATGTGTCCTCACGATACATGAGGAGAACAAGCCTTTGTGGGATCCTTACGACTCACAAAGGAAGAACACACTTGGGGGGTCCTCACGACTCCTAAGGAGAAAATGCACCTACGGGATCCTTACGACTCGTAGGGAGAAAATACTTTATGGGACCCTCACGGCCCATAAAATTGAAAAGCCTTAGGTGATAAGGATCTAAACCTGTCTCCTAAGCCATCTCTCCCCAATCCCCAAATGGCGAATGATGAATCGCTGCTGGTACTACATTCCAGTACAGCGATGCAGACGCCAACCAAATTCCAACTCCCATACCCCAACGGCGAATGATGAGTCGCTACTGGTACTACATTCCAGTGCAGCGATGCAGACGCCAACCAAATTCCAACTCCTATACCCCAAAGGCGAATGATGAGTCGCTCCTGGTACCATATTCCAGTGCAGCGATGCAGACGCCAACCAAATTCTAAATCCCATGTCCCAATGGCGAATGATGAGTCGCTGCTGGTACTACATTCCAGTACAGCGATGCAGACGCCAACCAAATTCCAACTCCCATACCCCAACGGCGAATGATGAGTCGCTACAGGTACTACATTCCAGTGCAGTGATGCAGACGCCAACCAAATTCCAACTCCCATACCCCAAAGGCGAATGATGAGTCGCTCCTGGTACCATATTCCAGTGCAGCGATGCAGACGCCAACCAAATTCTAAATCCCATGTCCCAACGGCGAATGATGAGTCGCTCCTGGTACCATATTCCAGTGCAGCGATGCAGACGCCAACAATGTCCCAAAATGTTTCTGGCCCTATGGTCTGGATCATACATCCTGCAAAACCGTATACAATCCACGGGCGTAAAACAATCCCAATCTCTCCTGAGTCCTACTGGTAAGACCGCATTCAAAGTCCAAAAAAAATGGAAAAAATGAAAAAAATAAAAATAAATAAAATGGTATGTCCACAAGCAAATGGGCACGGATGAAAACCCGAAAGGGCTCCGTGAGTAAAAACAGCAGGACTACCGGCGAGTTTGTGAAAACCCGAAAGGGCGCAGACTCGTAAAAGAAAAAGAAATGAAATGCACTCGCAAAGTCCTCTCGACTTTGTGAGGAGAAAATTCCCGCGTGAGATCCCTACGACTCATAAAGGAGCAACACACTTAGGAGTCCCCACGACTCCTAAGGAGAACATACACCTGCGGGATCCTTACGACTCGCAGGGAGAAAATACCTTTATGGGACCCTCACGGCCCATAAAATTGAAAAGCCTTAGGTGACAGGGATCTAAAACTGTCTCCTAAGCTACCAATCCCCAAATCCTCTCGGGCACATGATGAGTTGCTCCTGGCATTATTCCAGTGCAGCGATACTGATGCCAAACAAAAACCAATTCCCAAATCCTTCCGGGGCAAATGATGAGTTGCTCTTGGCATTATTCCAGTGCAGCAATGCAGATGCCGACCAAAACCAAAATCCCCAAACCCTCTAATGACAAATGATGATTCGCTCCTGGTACCATATTCCAGTATAGCGATGCTGATGTCAACCCAAATCAAATCAAACCAACAACCTCTACGGCGGAATCATGCTCCATCCCAAGATTTACCCCGTGTCGAAATCGTGCTTCGCCTCGGGATATCTACCTTCCCTGCCGGAATTATGCTCCGTCTCGGAATCAAATCAACCAGCAAGCTCTGCGTCGGAATTATGCTTCGTCTCAGAATGCACCCCATATCGAAATGATGCTTCGCCTCGGTGTACCTACCATCCCTGCCGGAATTATGCTCCGTCTCGGAATCAAATCAACCAGCAAGCTCTGCGTCGGAATTATGCTTCGTCTTAGAATGCACCCCGTGTCGAAATGATGCTTCGTCTCGGTGTACCTGCCTTCCCTGTCGAAATTATGCTTCGTCTCGGAATAAAGTCAACCCGACACTCCGCGCCGGGGAAAAGTCGATCAGCGACACTCCGCGCCGGGGAAAAGTCAACCGCCGACACTCCGCGCCGGGGAAAAGTCCATCAGCGACACTCCGTGCCGGGGAAAAGTCAACCACCGACACTCCGCGCCGGGGAAAAGTCGATCAGCGACACTCCGTGCCGGGGAAAAGTCAACCACCGACACTCCGCGCTGGGGAAAAGTCCATCAGCGACACTCCGCGCCGGGGAAAAGTCAACCACCGACACTCCGCGCCGGGGAAAAGTCGATCAGCGACACTCCGTGCCGGGGAAAAGTCAACCCGACACTCCGCACCGGGGAAAAGTCGATCAGCGACACTCCGTGCCGGAGACACATAAACCAGCGACACTCTGCATCGGGGAAACGTCCAACACAGACACTCCGCGCCGGGGAAAAGTCAAACCGACACTCCGCGCCGGGGAAAAGTCGATAAGCGACACTCCGTGCCGGGGAAAAGTCAACCCGACACTCCATGCCGGGGAAAAGTCGATCAGCGACACTCCGTGCCGGGGAAAAGTCAAACCGACACTCCGCACCGGGGAAAAGTCGATCAGCGACACTCCGTGCCGGGGAAAAGTCAACCAGCGACACTCCGCGCCGGGGAAAAGTCCATCAGCGACACTCCGTGCCGGGGGAAAGTCAACCCGACACTCCGCGCCGGGGAATAGTCGATCAGCGACACTCCTCGCCGGGGAAAAGTCAACCACCGACACTCCGCGCCGGGGAAAAGTCCATCAGCGACACTCCGTGCCGGGGAAAAGTCAACCACCGACACTCCGTGCCGGGGAAAAGTCGATCAGCGACACTCCGTGCCGGGGAAAAGTCAACCACCGACACTCCGCGCCGGGGAAAAGTCCATCAGCGACACTCCGTGCCGGGGAAAAGTCAACCACCGACACTCCGCGCCGGGGAAAAGTCGATCAACGACACTCCGTGCCGGGGAAAAGTCAACCACCGACACTCCGCGCCGGGGAAAAGTCCATCAGCGACACTCCGTGCCGGGGAAAAGTCAACCACCGACACTCCGCGCCGGGGAAAAGTCGATCAGCGACACTCCGTGCCGGGGAAAAGTCAACCCGACACTCCGCGCCGGGGAAAAGTCCATCAGCGACACTCCGTGCCGGGGAAAAGTCAACCACCGACACTCCGCGCCGGGGAAAAGTCCATCAGTGACACTCCGTGCCGGGGAAAAGTCAACCACCGACACTCCGCGCCGGGGAAAAGTCCATCAGCGACACTCCGTGCCGGGGAAAAGTCAACCACCGACACTCCGTGCCGGGGAAATGTCGATCAGCGACACTCCGTGGCGGAGAAAAGTCAACCACCGACACTCCGCGCGGGGGAAAAGTCCATCAACGACACTCCGTGCCGGGGAAAAGTCAACCACCGACACTCCGCGCCGGGTAAAAGTCGATCAGCGACACTTCGTGCCGGGGACACGTCTACGAAATCGCTCCGGATCAGAGCGTCGACCGTCTATGTCGCAAAAAGGGCAGTGCAGGCTCCCGCAAATTAGGAACCCAAATCGCTCCGGATCAGAGCGTCGACCGTCTATGTCGCGAAAAGGGCAGTGCAGGCTCCTGCAAACTGGGAACCCAAATCGCTTCGTAACAGAGCGTCGACCGTCTATGTCGCAAAAAGGGCAGTGCAGGCTCCCGCAAATTGGGAACCCAAATCGCTCCGGATCAGAGCGTTGACCGTCCATATCGCAAAAAGGGCAGTATAGGCCTCCTACAAAGCAGGAACCAGATCGCTCCGGGCAATGGAAACGTCTACCACGAACACTCTGTCTCGGAGACGCGTCAAGCGTCGACCGTCCATGTCGTAAAAAGGGCAGTGCATCCCAAAAAGTGGGAACCAAAGCAAGTCGCCCCCACGTGAAAGAAGATCCATCAATTTCATGCACACGACCCATATATGCTGTGTGCATTTATTGATGGGGGGCACGTTATTGGGCTAAAAATTTACAACCCCGTTGACCGAGTCAAAGTCAAGGTCAACCCCAAGTCAGGTGGGCCCAAGCCCAGGTCAAGAGGGCCCATGCCCACGTCGAGCCCGCGGCCAGCCTCTGTTGCGCCACGGCAGCGCCCCGGCCGTCTATCCGAGGCCAAAATGCGGAATCAAAAATTTTCCTTACTCGGAAACCGGCGCTACCGCGGACAATGAAAACCCGGATCGTTTACCATTAACCTAGTGCTAGCAATCAAGAGATAGGGTGAGAAGTATACCGAGTGATCCGAGTCCTCCGGTCTTCTCGTCATCGTCCCGATCTCCCGCGGAAAGTCTTGCCTCCACATCGTCGCCTCCTCGCCGGAAAGGGCACCACAACGCCTGCGTCTTTTACGGGCTCCCGCCTCAATACCGAGGCAACTCGAGCATGAAGCCGGCAACTCGACATGCTCAAGATATGCTGTAGGAAGTGTAGTGTATAGGCTATGTCTCATTTGGGGTTTGTTGCCATTTGAAGATGATGGAGGAAATGAGATAAGAAAAATGGTGCTTGCATTTTTCTAGCATGAATGAGATCAAGAAGATGAAACTCTCAAGAATGAAGAACTCACTTCTTCTTCTCTCTTTCTTTTTCCTCTCCTTCTCACTTATGAAAAACTTATCATCTAAGAATAAAATGGTGGAGGAAAGAAAGTATATGAAGCATGAAGGGAGGTGAGTGTAGGAAGTGAAAAGAGGTGACCACATCAAGAGATAAAGAAACATCAACCATGCTTCACCCATTAAACAAACCCATACCCTCATTAATGCAAGTGATGGAGCAAAAGATAATGATGCTATCATAATTAATCTTTATGCAAGAAACCCCCTCCACAAATGTTATTTGCACAATTGCAAATAACCCACTCCATCGGAAAAGTCCGGCCGGGAAAGAACAAAGGAAAACCGGCCTGAACGGAATGCAAACTGGAAACTCCAGAAAACTGGTCCCGTAATAAATTACAGGAAAACCACGACTCTGTGCATACACACCCGCATCTGTATTCGAACCGGATACAAATGCAATGAGACAAAATCTACACTGTACTAAACTAGTACCGGCTTAAACCAAAGCCGGCTAGTAAAATCCGTTCGATCCTGATCCGTGCAATACCGCACGTATCTGATCGAACCCTGCCATATAACTATACGGCCACTAGTACAAACCGTCCGATCCTGATCCGTGCAATACCGCACGTATCTGATCAGACCCTGCCATATCTCCATACGGCCTCTACAGCGTTTCGCCCGAAAGCTTGAGTAACTGAAAGTGTGGTGGACTCTAAAGACTCGTCAATACTATGGCTGTGGATTTAACCACTAGCACGTCAGAGGTATAAGCCAATACGTGACGGGCCACCAGCTATTGACCAAAAGGGACGTCGATGAGCGAACTCATCCTGACACCCTACTGAGCCTGTCAGTGACAATATCCGTACAGTCCGGTCCGTTCGTCTATGAGGATCGCATGTCGGGCCTAGGGGGTTGGTAAAAGTCAAACCCCCAAAGGCGGTACAAGTCGTGTCGGAGTGTAGCCCAGAACGCCCTGAGATACTACTGGAATACCTACCAGTAAATCTCCTGCCTCGGCCGAGGGCTTTGCGTAATGGCTCTCCTAGACACAGCGCGACCTCTCCCCCAATACCGGGAGAGACGAACCCCTGCAGATCCGCTCACTGCCTCCATGTGGCTCGGGACTGTACCCAACTAAAACCTGTTTGCACGACTCCTTTGAGCCGTGGTAGGGTAGTAATCAAAGCATAGTGGGAACTCACACGAGACAAATGACGATCTCAGGTCGATGAACTAACCTGTACACATGTCACCAGGGAACTGCTATCTGACATCTGGTATAAGACCAACTAGCAGGTTCCCGGCGAGTCCTGTCCGGTGTACTCATAACCCAATGAGCACCTGTATACAT
This sequence comes from Agapanthus africanus, assembly GCA_030015575.1. Taxonomy (NCBI): domain Eukaryota; kingdom Viridiplantae; phylum Streptophyta; class Magnoliopsida; order Asparagales; family Amaryllidaceae; genus Agapanthus; species Agapanthus africanus. The sequence continues at coordinate 428,051,477 of JASDDO010000029.1, forward strand.
CTTAGGTGAACCAACTGACACCAGTGGCTTGTGAGACCGGCCACCGCCCCTCGTCGGGGTCTCGACTGTATACACTAGTCTACTAATGGAGTATCGATGCCCTGTCTCGAAACTCCTACGACTAGGGACCTTTTAAGGATGTGCTTATAGACCCCAGCTCCCACGTATATGATCGCCATCATACTGCTGGTCGTCAAGCAAGAATCCTAGGGGCTCTATCAACGTGTAATAACGACATGTCAGGTCACCTAAAGCAGTACACGATGATAAAGATAAACCAGATAGCATACTATCATCTCGAGTAAGACTGTCCTACCGGGATAGGTCCTCCCTCAATCATTGCAATCACGTGCCTGTGATCCAATAATTGACTCTGAGGGCACTATCTCCAACAATCTCCCACTTGCACTCAAGGCTAATTATTGCGATGTCGCGTACTCACAACCCGTGTGATACCGAACACCCAACTCCTCTACTAGTCAGTCTCACAAAGCTCGTTTGCGAAACTATTGCGTTCGAGGAATAGCCTCAGTGAGTGGATCCGTTGTGATGTTTCTTTCTATGTCTCTCTATATCTCAAGTTCGCGGAGAAAGCCATCTCCCGAAATGAGCAATACCTGTCTTAGAATGTCTGGATGTCTGATGGGACCTAGCTCATAAATGAACTCCAAATCCAAACTTCTTAGACTGTATCAACAACTGAACTTAATCAGTATCCTGCGCCATGCCTCCCTCAGTATTGCCTTGGACCACCTGTCCAAAATACTGTCCCTCGTCAGAGGGAGAACTATAACTCTGACAACCTCCTTGTCGTCCATGTCACCTTGGAAGCCTGGAGTGATAACCGTCTCCTAAAGGAGGCAGCCGTTATCATATCCCTAGAACATTCACTTATGTTCTAAAACTGCTTCCGACTGTTCCTCCAGGATTGGATCAATATCAACTTATTGCATCTAGTGCAAGAACAACATCTGGTGTGGTACTTGACATCTCATGATTGACTCAATTGCCTAAGCAAGTGATCTGTCAATCATGCGTATCCCTCTCCCCTTTAGTCTGTAAGACACCTTTAGAGAGGGTGACTCCATTACCTGCAGGTATACTACCGTGCCAGGAGTCGTCCATTCTAAATACTCATAGAATGCTGTCAAGGTACCCTGATTGGGAAACCACCCAAATCTAGATCTAAAACCATAGATCTAGTAACCAGTATGTCTGATATAATGTCCAAGTCCCATGTGGAGAAAACACTGTGTGACGACCAAAGTATAACCGATCGTAGTATAGGAATATCACTTCCTACTACCTTCTCAACAGATCCATCCCCTATTCTGATGACGTCAAACCCATGACTGTCACATCAGAAACAGATGATCTAACTCCGCTATATCTGCTTTAGTCTATAAATAGACATAAGCATGAAGTCCACCAATGCTTCCGCTGCTCCCACTGACTACGACAACCCTCTGCCAGAGTCATATAGACGTGCACTTCCAAAGCTAGTTTAGAACGACGCTATACTCATCCTCCTTCCTGGTCTCGCAGCCTGGAACAACAACAATGGCAAGTGTGGGTAAACAAGAACTTCCCTGTCACCGTCCTTGAGGCTACCGGAGTACCTCTCGGGTGCCTGAAGTTACCCACCTTATCTGCGGAGTGACCAATGGAATGTCAAATCAGATTGAATCTTTAGGTTCCTTATTAAATCTTCAGTAATCGTTTGCGGTTCTGGAATCACTTCCAGTTCTACCATACTCCCACTGCTGTTTTTGAAAAAATCCATTTTTAATAAAACTGTGGCGAGTCTAGAACAATATTTCTATTGATCTGCCAGATGGTAGAAAGTCAACCCTCGTCATAGCCTGGGTCAACCCACAAACAGCCATTACAGAAACGCGCCTTGATTTATCCGGAGTCTGGTTTTAAGCATAAGCCGGACAACTCCCCGTACCTTAACATCGTTAAGATATGAACTGTTCTATATCCAATATAGAACCAGAGGCACTGATTTAATTGAACCAGATTCAAATCATGCAGCTGTCTCCAGTGCATGTCAACTAAATGGAAGGAGGCCGATCAGCGTTACTCAACTTAGGAATGCTTCCAATTATGAGTAACCTGAAAGAGAAGCAATTTCTCTTTATCATTACTATCAACTGAATACCATACACAAGTATCTACATCTTCGATCACTTTGAAGAATCCCGATACTTGCTACACCTGGTTCTCTACTCTATTCAAATACCTATAACTCCTCAAAACTTAGACCCTGTGTTTCCACGAAGCACATGTCTAAGAACTAGAGAAGTTAAAAGTAAACAGAATATAGTATGAGGACCAACCCCTCTGTCCTAATGGACACTGGACAACATACAATACTCTGTATAAGTCCGCTGAGTCTAACAACTCTTTCACTGTGTGTCGTAGGTTGAAAACTGTACTTATGGTTAAGAAGAATTACACCGCTGTTTAATGCTTCTTACCTAACCATCCACTGATATAGGTAAATGTCATCGACATAATATCAAAAGGTATATCTCACTCTATGAAAATAGACGTACAGATATATCGATTTGAAATTGGTGCACAACAGCGGATATTCAAAACCAAATATTTGCCGACCGGCAAACAACCCAGGTGACTTCCTCAAATATCACCGATTACAATGAATCCCGATATAGTGAGGATGATCACCCAATTCCCAATAGCTTACTCCCACTCATCATCTGTAAAAACATACAGATGTGAGAATCATACCTGGTAAATACATACCCTGGAGCAAGTGTCTAACTGGGAAATCAGTTTTCCATTAACAGTACACAGTGAAACTGAAACATTGAAATGTTTCGTCGGGGTATTCAGGTATTCTTAGTAATACCTCTTCCATTATCCAGATTCACAACTGTAACCGTATATCTCTTTGCCATCTGTCCAAATCCCTTTATATGTCTTTAGTCATTACCGTCTGCACACCCCTTTAGGCCAATTGGTTTTCTTCCTTCCCTACCGTTCGGCACCAGCCTATGGTTTGGAAGAAGACTGTCCAATAAGCATAAAGGGTGTACCGTCCTAATCCTAGGAGCACTCGCAAAGCGAGAGAAGGTGAAGATAAAAGACAACCAAATAAACCTTATTCCTATTTCTCCTAGACCAGAATCCATCCCCGAACTGGAACAAGTTCCTTTCGAGTTCGTATATAACCATACGATGGAGTATCCAATAAACTGTGGATCTTCGTAGTGATACGGAGTGTCCTGGAGAAATACAAAGGTGATTTAGGATTGGCGAAGAAACACTTGGTTCGGTCGTGAATAGCAGTCGCAATTTACTTTGCCCTCTTACTAATCCCTTGCTTTGTCTTAACTTAACACCTTCTGCACACCATAGTTATGCTAATTAGTTTTCTTCATTCCCTACCGGTCGGCACCAGCCTAAGGTTTGGAAGAAGACTATCCAATTTGCGTAATAGGTGTACTATCTCCTAAACCAAGGAGTACTCGCAATGAGAGAAGGTGAAAAGAAAAGACAACTGAATAATCCTATTCGTTTTCTCCAGAACCAGAAACCATCCTCGAAGTCCTTCGAGTTCGTATATAACCATACGATGGTTTTGTCCAATGGAAGTGGACGTTCGCAGTAATGCGGGGTGTTCTGGAGAAAAGGGTAAAAGTAGGAGTGGCAATGAGGTCTGCAACTCTGACAATCCAAAAGCCTGTGTTAAGAAGGTTCGGTCAACTTGGTCACTGAGTCATAGTCCAGGGTCGGGTCAATGGTCGCTGCCAAAGAGAGAGAGAAAAGAAACACTCAGCGTGCACTCTAACCTAGATCAGAATGGTTACCACTTTGTCTAATCTGGAAACCTCCCACTGTACCTCAAATTCTCCTCCAAACCTGAAAGAAGAATTAGTCGGGATCACCCGAGGAGTAAACTAACTCATCAGTGGGAATCGGGATCCAACTATCATCGCATGATAACCTGACGGAATCCACTCAAGTCACCATACTCCAGAAGGTATGCGCATGCCTGGCAAGTTTCAGTTCTTTTGAAACTCCCGATGTAGGTTTTACCCCTAGGACCCAAGTGACCTTGACAATGCCAACAAATCAAAAGGTCCTAGTCAAGTTCTACCCGTCATTATCTTGATTGCGTTAAACCCACCCGTACGAGTCCTTGACAATGCCAACAAGACCGTACGACTGTCCTAACCAATCCACTTATCCATGTGACAGAAAAGCATTACATAGCTACCGAACACTACGCCACGGCAATGCACGACAAACGCAGCACGAATACTAAGTAATACTAATCTGAAATGACGGAGGGCTACGACTGGTTTTTGGCGAAAAACCTTTAACGTAATGAACTTGATATCGTTGAAGGAACTGGATAACCTTTTTAGAAAATATAGTGACGAAAACCTTTACTAAAGAGGTCACTCCCGGTGAAGGGATCTCGGCTCTTTCCCCGTAGAATGAGGTGCAGGATATTCCAACTGAATACCACGATGCAAAGCAAAAATAATCGGCTATAGTGAAGTTAATGCCCTGACGCAAACTTCTGTCCAAGGGGTCACTCCCGGTGAAGGGATCTCGGCCCTTGCCTCGTCGACTGAGGAGCAGGATATTCCAAATGAATACCACGATGCAAAACAAAAGCGAACGTCCTTGCAATAACAGATTTTTGAAAAGTGTTCCAACAACATCAGAATAGGTTTTTTATCTTGCATTGATCCGAATCAACGCAGTCCCATCAATTAATCACACCACAAAGAACGAAAATATACTGACGTACGTATATGCCATCCGCATTTGCCACTGGGTCCCGTCATCACCCGTTAGGTTAGCTAACTAACGGCAGAGCGGGGACTGGACTAGCGCGGATGTAAAACATATACAACATCTACTAATATATATACCAATATATAGTTTTCGCTCAAGGCGTGAATAAAATGCAACATCACAGAAATGTACAGCATCACAGAACAATACAGATATCTGGAAGCCCCGGGTTTCACAGAGCCGCTGCTGAAACCCGACGTTCCCCTGGTCGTGTGGATAGCCTGTGCAATGAAAACCTAGATCCCTACGGGCGCGGCAAGTCACCCGCCAAAACCTGAAGCGAGGCAGCCCCCTTCAGCAACGTGAATGGACCACCCAGCACTTCACGGAATCCGGTAACTTGGGCACCCCTCCTGGGTCAACCTGTACCCCCTACGAGTGCGGCGAATAGCCCGCCAATCCTGGAGTGAAGCCCCCTCCGTCCCAATGCCATGAGATGCGGGCTTGTTGCCCTCCAGAACCCGGCTATCCGTGCACCCCACCGCGGGGCAACCCTAGTACAGAAAGTAAAATATACATACACCGGGTACATCGACCGCAACCAGGTCATGCCCCAAAAGAATAATACAAACTGGCAGTGACGGCAGTCCACATGTCGGACGCTCGCCCCGCAATATCAAATGTACATAATACAACAAAACTGTACTAGCATTGCATCCAGGCTATCCCCCACGACCGATCCGCAACAACACAGCATAAACATAGAACATCAACGTGAAAGTCACGTTCGTAAATCCGTCTAACCGGGCTATAGCAGTTAGACCGGATTTACCGATCAAGTGACATTCACGGTCGCAGGTATAATGTAAATACTGTGAAATAATGTGTTTAAAATTTTCCGATTGACCAAAAATTAACAAGTGGGCCCCCAATCAAAACTGTAGCACTCACAGAAAACCTGGGCCCAATTTTAATATTCCAAAACCCCTAATATAAGCCCAGAAGCCCACTGAAAAAAGACGAAGCAACGACCCCACCATATTGCGGCGGAAGCGCGGCAGAAAGGGGGGGATTACCGCGCTTCCGCGCTCGAGGTAAGGGTTCACTGTCTCGTTTTTTCCCAGAGTTCTTAGAACTCCCTGCACATCTTTCTGAGACCACCTGAAAAATTTTTAGACTTTAAAAAATTTCAACAGAAACTGATGTGAAGGAAAAATACGGTTTTTGGAAATTTTGGTCAATCGGAAACGCAAACACATCAAACGAAGCTAGGTAAGGTTAATGGCGTGGCTCTGATACCATGTTGCGCCACGGCAGCGCCCCGGCCGTCTATCCGAGGCCAAAATGCGGAATCAAAAATTTTCCTTACTCGGAAACCGGCGCTACCGCGGACAATGAAAACCCGGATCGTTTACCATTAACCTAGTGCTAGCAATCAAGAGATAGGGTGAGAAGTATACCGAGTGATCCGAGTCCTCCGGTCTTCTCGTCATCGTCCCGATCTCCCGCGGAAAGTCTTGCCTCCACATCGTCGCCTCCTCGCCGGAAAGGGCACCACAACGCCTGCGTCTTTTACGGGCTCCCGCCTCAATACCGAGGCCACTCGAGCATGAAGCCGGCAACTCGACATGCTCAAGATATGCTGTAGGAAGTGTAGTGTATAGGCTATGTCTCATTTGGGGTTTGTTGCCATTTGAAGATGATGGAGGAAATGAGATAAGAAAAATGGTGCTTGCATTTTTCTAGCATGAATGAGATCAAGAAGATGAAACTCTCAAGAATGAAGAACTCACTTCTTCTTCTCTCTTTCTTTTTCCTCTCCTTCTCACTTATGAAAAACTTATCATCTAAGAATAAAATGGTGGAGGAAAGAAAGTATATGAAGCATGAAGGGAGGTGAGTGTAGGAAGTGAAAAGAGGTGACCACATCAAGAGACAAAGAAACATCAACCATGCTTCACCCATTAAACAAACCCATACCCTCATTAATGCAAGTGATGGAGCAAAAGATAATGATGCTATCATAATTAATCTTTATGCAAGAAACCCCCTCCACAAATGTTATTTGCACAATTGCAAATAACCCCCTCCATCGGAAAAGTCCGGCCGGGAAAGAACAAAGGAAAACCGGCCGGAACGGAATGCAAACTGGCAACTCCAGAAAACTGGTCCCGTAATAAATTACAGGAAAACCCCGACTCTGTGCATACACACCCGCATCTGTATTCGAACCGGATACAAATGCAATGAGACAAAATCTACACTGTACTAAACTAGTACCGGCTTAAACCAAAGTCGGCTAGTAAAATCCGTTCGATCCTGATCCGTGCAATACCGCACGTATCTGATCGAACCCTGCCATATAACTATACGGCCACTAGTACAAATCGTCCGATCCTGATCCGTGCAATACCGCACGTATCTGATCAGACCCTGCCATATCTCCATACGGCCTCTACAGCATTTCGCCCGAAAGCTTGAGTAACTGAAAGTGTGGTGGACTCTAAAGACTCGTCAATACTATGGCTGTGGATTTAACCACTAGCACGTCAGAGGTATAAGCCAATAAGTGACGGGCCACCAGCTATTGACCAAAAGGGACGTCGATGAGCGAACTCATCCTGACACCCTACTGAGCCTGTCAGTGACAATATCCGTACAGTCCGGTCCGTTCGTCTATGAGGATCGCATGTCGGGCCTAGGGGGTTGGTAAAAGTCAGACCCCTAAAGGCGGTACAAGTCGTGTCGGAGTGTAGCCCAGAACGCCCTGAGATACTACTGGAATACCTACCAGTAAATCTCCTGCCTCGGCCGAGGGCTTTGCGTAATAGCTCTCCTAGACACAGCGCGACCTCTCCCCCAATACCGGGAGAGACGAACCCCTGCAGATCCGCTCACTGCCTCCATGTGGCTCGGGACTGTACCCAACTAAAACCTGTTTGCACGACTCCTTTGAGCCATGGTAGGGTAGTAATCAAAGCACAGTGGGAACTCACACGAGACAAATGACGATCTCAGGTCGATGAACTAACCTGTACACATGTCACCAGGGAACTGCTATATGACATCTGGTATAAGACCAACTAGCAGGTTCCCGGCGAGTCCTGTCCGGTGTACTCATAACCCAATGAGCACCTGTATACATCTTAGGTGAACCAACTGACACCAGTGGCTTGTGAGACCGGCCACCGCCCCTCGTTGGGGTCTCGACTGTATACACTAGTCTACTAATGGAGTATCGATGCCCTGTCTCGAAACTCCTACGACTAGGGACCTTTTAAGGATGTGCTTATAGACCCCAGCTCCCACGTATATGATCGCCATCATACTGCTGGTCGTCAAGCAAGAATCCTAGGGGCTCTATCAACGTGTAATAGCGACATGTCAGGTCACCTAAAGCAGTACACGATGATAAAGATAAACCAGATAGCATACTATCATCTCGAGTAAGACTGTCCTACCGGGATAGGTCCTCCCTCAATCATTGCAATCACGTGCCTGTGATCCAATAATTGACTCTGAGGGCACTATCTCCAACAGCCTCTCCATGCCAACAACAAAAATCATGTAACAAATATTTTTTATGTAATTTTTGTGCATGAATTTATGTAAAATGGGCATAAAGCCAAATTTTTGTAAGCCCATGGCTTATGTGCAAAATGAAATGGCACATGAGCCATGGGATAGGAAAAAAGCCATTTTGCAAAGCCCAAGGGGATATATGTAAATGTGTAAGCCTATAAAAGGCAACATGATGATGAATAAAGCAACACTTTTTTCACTCCCTCAAAAAACTAGGGCTTGTGCCTCTTTCTCCTTCTTCAAGGTTCTAAAAATCTTCTTCTTTCTTTTGAATTAAATCAAGAGTTTAACTCTTCCTTTTCTAAAAATAAGTAGATTTCCACCACAAAACCAACGAAGGGGAGCTCGGATCTCCAATCAGACCTCGAAAAGGGGGGCCTTTTAAGACTCATCCCCTTTTCTCCAAGATCCCGCCGGTCAAGAGCAGGAAAAAGGAGACCCATCTCCAAAAATCTAAGTTTGGACAGGCCCAAGGCTCAAAAGAAGAGCAATAAATCCCCAGGAGTTTAACTCCTTTCTAAAGTTGCTGGAGTTTAACTCCATAAATTAATTTCTGTTGGAGTTTAACTCCATAAATTTGTTTCTGTTAGGAGTTCAACTCCAAAAATTCCCTTGGGAGTTCAACTCCCCAGCCTAGGGGCTAGGCTTCCCTTTCCGCGGGTTTTTCCCGCGGTCACGTGTGCCCACGTGACCCCAGGGCGCTAAGGCGTCCGTCGGTCACGTGTGCGCACGTGACCCCGGGGCGCCAAGACGCCCATCGGTCACGTATGCCCACGTGACCCCTAAGGCGCCAAGGCGCCCATCGGTCACGTTTGCCCACGTGACCCCTGGGGCGCTGTTCACACCATAATATTGTATTTTATATTCCCCATTCTTATGCATTTTACAATGAAAACAGGTGCTTTTGACGCATGTCTGCTACATGTTACAGGTTACAGGTTCTTGGACAGGAAACAGTGAAAACGATGAAAAGATAATGCAAAAGTGGACTTTTGACCAGCAATTAGACGGATCTTACTCAAGCCGAGACGAAGAACAGTACAAGGTCCAAAATGTCATGTGAACGGTTAAAAGATAGCTACAAGTATTCACTGAAATATCTGGAAGAGAACCAGAAGCCCAAAAAAGAAACCAAGTGAAGAAACAGAAGCCCAAAGAGACAATGAACCAAACCCAAAAAGCCCAAAGCCCAACTCCATATTTTGGCCGCGGAACCGCGGCCAAACCAGGCCTCGCGCCGCGGTTCCACGGCCGTCTAGGGCACGGAGTTCGAGAAAATTTGCCAAAATGCTGAGGCGGCGCGGATCTTTGACTTGGTGTTTTCTTAGAGGGCATTTTTGTAAATACAGATGTGCAAATCAAAATGTAACCTAGGGTTTCCTATTATCTATAAATAGGACTCTAATCATTGTAATTTCTCATGCCTCTTTTCAATCAATAAAATTCAGATTTTCTGAGAGCAAAATTCAGATCTGTTCTTCTTGTTTGAAGGAAGCCGTCAACTAGTAAGTATTTTTATCTCTTTTAATTATAATGTCTTCTCATCCCCTAATGAGCGAGTAGTCTCCTCGCTTGTTAGGGTTAGCCTTAGGGAAAGGGTTGAGAGATGAAATCTCTCGCCCCTTTCAATGCCACCTTCACCTAATAAATAAGAACTTCACGCATACGAGCACAACCGCTCCCTGCGGCATCCTACCCTTCGAGGTAACGATGAACCGTAGTATAAAGGGCCGGTTCTGCGTGTTTTCCGTGAGGGTTAGGATAATTATCAATAAAGGTAGGGTACAAATCTAGAGGAAGAAACATCTTCCCAAAAGATTTGTATCCACTTTATTGATAATTAACTTAACACCTAAGAGATCTAAAAAAGGAAGGTATTGAAAGCGGTGAGAAAAATCTTTAATTTCCAAAACTTCCCCTAATCCTAACCCTAGCAAGATTCTTAATTAAATTAATTAGATCCAGTCTTTAGATTTTTTATAAACCTACCAAAACTACAAATAGAATCAACTCGTTAAAACACTTTAAAGAAATTTACCCATCTCTGTGGATCGACCCGTACTCACCGGCTAGCTGCGAAGCGACGCCGTTTCTGATTGCGGTAAACTCATATTTTTGGAATAATCAAATGGCGCCGTTGCCGGGGACGGCGTAATCTTTCTTTTTGTGAATTTTCGGGTTGATATAAATTTTAAAAATTATAAAAATCTGAAAATTCAAAAATATAAAAAATATCATCTTTTATTGTTTGAAGGGTACTCTTTGTGAATCTTTGCAGGTTTCACGGATCTGGAACTTTACAGAGGGCAAATCAAAATTTGGTACATAGGAACAGAGAAGAATTACAAGCACAGAGCAGCACAAAAATTTTCAGCAGCCGATCCATCTCTGCAGCCGCACTTCCGCCGCATAACCCCACCTCGCGCGGCTGATCCGCGGCCACCTCTGAAGATCTCTGGAAAAAAATTGCACTATTTGTTTCCTTATTCTCCCCTCTGCAAATTCCCATATATCTTTTGCCAAATCTTCTGCAGGATTCTTCGCGCTAAAAAAATCTTCTTCCCCCTTCCAATAATTGATTTTCTGCAGGATTCTTTGCGCCGCGCTTAAAAGCAAATTGATTGCAAGTGATTTACTGCTTTGCATACTTTAATCTGACTTTAAGGGGCTATTGACCAATTCAGATTGGGTGGGGATTTCATTACCCTTCCCAGGACCCCAGAAATCACTTAAAGCATCTGCATTGACCACTTTTAATCTAAAAAATATTAGACTCAGCCCTAAGGACGTCGAGCTCAATAGGACAGAGGACTAGTATAGGCATCGGCCGTTTATCCTAACTGACATTGTGGTGACTAGGCTAGTGGTTTTTAATTAGGCCCACTGTAGTGGTGGTTCCTTCCCACTTACCTGGCCGTACTTGTCCGTGAAGAGGCGGTTTGAGGTTCTATCTCTAGCCCTTTGGAACAGTTAGGAGCTGTCTAGCTGACCTAGGTGACCCTAGACTTAGGTCTGATTGTGCATGTGTGGTTAATTGCAGTTGTGTCAATAGTCTCTTTTCAAAATCTTTTTGCAAAAGCTCACTTAAAAAGAAAAAGGAGAATCTTTTCAAAACTTGCAACTTGTCGCTAAAGAATCTTTGCACTCACTTACACCACTTCTTCTCAAAGTCGTTTTCTTCCCCTCACATTCTGTTTTCTGACTGCACTACCCTTTAGTGTATGTCATCTTGGACTAGGGATACTAACGCCCGATTAGTCCGTGTTTCGTTGGTACCGACCGACGAACCCTTCGACGAACCCTTCGTCAACGTTCCCTCCTTCTCCTTACCTCTATCTTCAAATACTTCTTTCGAAGGTATGTCGGGACACGACCCCAACTATACCTTGCCGACGGGAATGATTCCGCCTCCGTTAGGTGCGAATAACCCGAATCTCCCGCCTGTCGAAGCGCCCGCACGAGTCGCGCTCCAGGATCTTTTCTACCCCGTCCGCACCGCCCGTCCCACTTGTCTTTCCCTCCCACCGGCTAATGGGGACAACTTTGAGATAAAACCACACTTCATCAATATGCTGCCTAAGTTTCATGGTTAGGAATCAGAAGATGCATATATTTTTATTAATAAATTCCAAAACGTTTGCGGCATGATGAAGACAACCCAATTAAGTGATGACGCAATAAGGCTAAGGGTCATTCCTTTTACCTTATGTGACCTAGCCGAGAAGTGGCTATACAGCACCGCATCACACTCCATTAGAAATTGGGACGAGTTTGTGAGAGCTTTTCTGAAAAAGTTCTACCCTCATCATAAAACTGCTAGAATCCGAAACGAAATTATACAATTTTCACAGCTTCCGTCCGAACCATTCTGGAAGTGCTTCGAGAGATTTAAAGACCTACTTGTTCAATTCCCTCATCATGGGATAGAAAAGTGGCAACTTTGCCAAACTTTATACGAAGGATTGAACGCAGCAACGAAGCAGTTGCTAGAAACAATTTGTCAAGGTCATTCTCTCTCCAAGTCTAGCGACGAAGCTTGGCAGTTTCTTGAGGACCTAAGTGAGCAAACAATTCAGTGGGAGAGTACCAAGACCACATCATCTTCTTCAGTTGGTCAATCTAGGGCAGGCATACATCAAATAGATATGTCGATTGCTATGAAGGCCGAGATGGCCTCACTTATGAAAAAGCTAGAAGCCATTGAGACCAAAATCTCATCGACTTCTCCTGCCCCTACTCTACCCACACGAACTGTTTGTGCTTGTTGTTCTAATCCATCACATCTCACCGAAGAGTGCCCTTATAATGCACCCATTCAAGGGCAGGATCAAGTCAATGCTGCATTCCAGCAAAGACAAAGAAACGATCCTTACTCTTCGACATACAATCAGGGGTGGAGGAGTCACCCAAATTTCGCTTGGAACCAACATCCACAAGTCCAAGGGAATGACAATTTTCAAATAGCTCCTCCACAACAACAACAAGCACCCTTACAAACTCAAAACCAGCAACCTTTCCAACAACAACCTTATACAAATCAAACGAACAATTTGGTTCAACCTAATGATGATAAGGTTAGCTCGCTCGAGAAAAGTCTTGAAGCATTTCTCAAGCAAACTACAGATTCCGCAGCAAGATTTGAAAGTTATGTTCAATCTTTAATGAATAACAATGCCTCACATGATCAAAGTATCAAATCTATTGAGGCACAAATTGCACAATTAACTGCTGCGTTAAGCGAGAGAGAAAAGGGAAAGCTTCCATCTCAACCATTACCCAATCCCGGTCACGCACAAAACGCATATCACAATCACAATATAAATGCGGTGACCACGTTGAGATCCGGAAGAGAGTTGCAAAATAATGTGGAAACTAGTGATGACATCCCCGCCGGTGGTTCTTCTTCCCCTTCTTCATTCTCTTCACTTCCTTCTTCACCTTTTTCTTTAGAGCCTATTCTCCACCCTTCACACGGCTCTACTTCTTCTGACTCGAACGGACCCGTTTCTCACAACACGAACACATCTACACCGGGATCCGTTCCTACTCCACATGCTACTCCACAGACTTTTGACTCAACGAATTTTCAAAATGCTCCATTCCCAAACAGGTTGAGTCCTAATAAACCAAATGCACAAGTGGAGAAGATTGTGGAGATCTTTAAGCAGGTTAGCATAAATATACCTCTCTTGGATGCTATCCAACAAGTCCCTTCATACGCGAAAATCTTAAAGGGCTTGTGCACCTCGAAGAGAAAGGCATCTCAAGTACCCAAGAAAGTGCTAGTGGCTAGTGCAGTGAGCAATGCTATTAACCACCATCAAACCTTACCCCAAAAACGAAAGGACCCCGGCTGTCCTACTATTTCAATCACAATTGGGGATAAGCAAATTAATCGTGCACTTTTAGATCTTGGGTCTAGTGTTAACCTGATTCCTTACTCCGTGTACGAACAATTAGGGGTTGGAGAGTTGAAACCCACTCGTTGCACTCTCCAAATGGCTGATCGATCAATCACCTATCCAAGGGGTCAACTAGAGGATGTGTTAATCAAAGTCGGGGAATTCATATTCCCCGTTGACTTTATCGTTATGGATACACAACCTGTTGTTAACCCAAGAAACCAAATTCCGGTGATTCTTGGTCGACCATTTTTGGCCACTTCCAATGCCATAATAAATTGTCGCAATGGCATCATGACTCTATCCTTCGGAAAGAGGTCTAGTGAGTTCAATATTTATAAGATGGGAAGTCTGCCCCCCGTGCCTAAAAATAGTACACGAGAAGTTTGCTCTATTCACGAAATCACGCAGGAGGACTGCGAGCTTGAAGGATTTCTATTTGATGAAAACAGTTTTGACGCCACTAGTGCGTCCCTCCTTGAGCCTACTACTGTTGACACAACCGATGTTGATTATGAATGTTTCACTTTTTTGGATGATGTCGACTCACAGCCCGAATATGAGTCGTTTGAATTTTTGGATGAGTCAGTCGAACCATCCGAATCGGTTGTTTGCAGTGATTTCGAACCTGTGTTGGAATCCTTTGAGTTCGAGGTAGATTCCGCAATGATTCTTTCGCCTCCTAAACTCAAACTCACGCCCTTGCCGTCTCACCTTAGATATGCTTACATAGGTGAGAATGAGACCTTTCCCATTATCATATCGGCCTCTCTAGCCCTCGAGCAAGAGAATGCCCTCTTAACGGTCTTACAAGATAGGCGGCAAGTTTTCGGTAGGACTATGGCGGACATCGAGGAGATCAGTTCCCTCATAATTGAATATCATACACAATTGATGGATGATGCCATGTTAATAGAGGACACACGGGAACATCTTGGGGGTATTGTGGTGAGCCAACTTCCTCCCTTAGAAGTTGAAATACCCCCATTTCTTTTAATAAGGTACGAGAATGCCAACACTCCACTGATTGCTGATCACTTACATTCTCATATCGATGCATCACCATCACCTGTATATTCACCTCCATACCTCCCATTCCACTACTTCTATCTTCCCCAATTCTTTGCGGACCACCACTACTTATTTTTTCACCCACCCATATTCTTTACTGATAAATTTTTCAAATGGTTGGTGTTGACTTTTGGCCTATGCAAAGTTGGGCAGTATTGTCTAACATAGTTTAATTGAAGTTTGGGGGAGGGTCTTTTTGTATATATTTTTGTTTTCTTTTTCTCTAAAAAATAAAAAAATAAAAATTTCAAAACATTAAAAATAAAAAAAAATAATAATAAACAGGGGAGTGCCGGTATTTTGACCCTCTTGGTTTAGCATGACAGTGAGGACACTGTCAAAGTTCAAGTTTGGGGGTATGCTCGGTACGTCTTCTTCCTTCGCATTCATTTGTATATATTTTTGCATTTGCATATTTAATTGAAAACCCATAAAAATTTGAAAAATTTCAAAAAATTATAAAAATAAATGTATTCAATTTTGGCTAATTGACTAGAGTTTGACAAATAGGTCAACTGGTTAGGAACAACTAGATCTTAGACTTAGTAGATTAAAAACCCTAAAAATAACCTTCCTTAAAGTTTAACGGTAGAAAGTATATGCCTTGGAGTTTATTTAGAAATAGGCAAATTTTGGGTTCACTTTTTGGGCTAAGTCGAAACAAGGGAAGAGTATTGATGTTCTTATTAGAGTATAAGTTTGAAAAATAGTTCCTAACTTAAGTCTAGATTCTGAAAACGTATACCCTACAATTTGCACAATCACGCACCTTGAAACTTGGAATAGTAGAGGAGACCTTGAAATGCTCTTGTCTAAAGTCCTTAGTACAATGAAAAAAAAAGGTGAATAAAGAAAAGAAAAAAAAAATGAACACTGGTTTTTGTGATTACTTAAGGCCGCAAAAATAGAAAAATATTTAGCGAGGGTGCTTCATCACCTAGTGCCTTAGACCAACTGGTTTGGGAGTCACTGCTAAAGCCTTGGGGGTTGCAAAGACTAGGAAGTACGCTTTAAAGTGCAAACGCATTTTGTAATCGGTCGTTGGTACCTCAAGAAGTATTAACGGTCGAATGAAGGATGTGTAAGCAAATTTCATTCACCAACTAATTAGTACTTTGGACAATGGATGAGAGTACGATTGCTTAATTTGAATTTCCAAGTGTAGGGGTGATCTATACACACACGTAGGGGTATGTGATTGGAATCTAGATAAGAGAAAGGAATGAAAGAATAGAACTTGTATCTTTAATAGAGTTGAGAGAAATTCCTAAGTGGAGAAGAAACCCTAGAAGAAAACTTAAGAAATGCCGAAAGCTAGGTAATTCTACATAACATATATAATCTTAAGTTAAATAATGAGGAAGTGTGAAGAATATGGGTGGATAATTTACGGGTCGACGATAATAGAATTCTTAGTTAGAAAACCTAATTGGAGAACAAAAGTCGAAAACCAAATTGATAGGATTTTGCGGGTAGTATCCGCTGAAAACCCTCAGGAGACAACACTCCTCCTACTAGGGACACCTAGAGGTTTAACGGCTTGTTGCACGAGCTCAGTGCAATCGCGTTTCCCTGCGAAAGTGCGGTTAGGTTTTTTGTAGAGAATAAAACAATAAGTTTGCTCGAGGACGAGCAAAAGATAAGTTTGGGGGTATTTGTTCACACCATAATATTGTATTTTATATTCCCCATTCTTATGCATTTTACAATGAAAACAGGTGCTTTTGACGCATGTCTGCTACATGTTACAGGTTACAGGTTCTTGGACAGGAAACAGTGAAAACGATGAAAAGATAATGCAAAAGTGGACTTTTGACCAGCAATTAGACGGATCTTACTCAAGCCGAGACGAAGAACAGTACAAGGTCCAAAATGTCATGTGAACGGTTAAAAGATCGCTACAAGTATTCACTGAAATATCTGGAAGAGAACCAGAAGCCCAAAAAAGAAACCAAGTGAAGAAACAGAAGCCCAAAGAGACAATGAACCAAACCCAAAAAGCCCAAAGCCCAACTCCATCTTTTGGCCGCGGAACCGCGGCCAAACCAGGCCTCGCGCCGCGGTTCCGCGGCCGTCTAGGGCACGGAGTTCGAGAAAATTTGCCAAAATGCTGAGGCGGCGCGGATCTTTGACTTGGTGTTTTCTTAGAGGGCATTTTTGTAAATACAGATGTGCGAATCGAAATGTAACCTAGGGTTTCCTATTATCTATAAATAGGACTCTAATCATTGTAATTTCTCATGCCACTTTTCAATCAATAAAATTCAGATTTTCTGAGAGCAAAATTCAGATCTGTTCTTCTTGTTTGAAGGGAGCCGTCAACTAGTAAGTATTTTTATCTCTTTTAATTATAATGTCTTCTCATCCCCTAATGAGCGAGTAGTCTCCTCGCTTGTTAGGGTTAGCCTTAGGGAAAGGGTTGAGAGATGAAATCTCTCGCCCCTTTCAATGCCACCTTCACCTAATAAATAAGAACTTCACGCATACGAGCACAACCGCTCCCTGCGGCATCCTACCCTTCGAGGTAACGATGAACCGTAGTATAAAGGGCCGGTTCTGCGCGTTTTCCGTGAGGGTTAGGATAATTATCAATAAAGGTAGGGTACAAATCTAGAGGAAGAAACATCTTCCCAAAAGATTTGTATCCACTTTATTGATAATTAACTTAACACCTAAGAGATCTAAAAAAGGAGGGTATTGAAAGCGGTGAGAAAAATCTTTAATTTCCAAAACTTCCCCTAATCCTAACCCTAGCAAGATTCTTAATTAAATTAATTAGATCCAGTCTTTAGATTTTTTATAAACCTACCAAAACTACAAATAGAATCAACTCGTTAAAACACTTTAAAGAAATTTACCCGTCTCTGTGGATCGACCCGTACTCACCGGCTAGCTGCGAAGCGACGCCGTTTCTGATTGCGGTAAACTCATATTTTTGGAATAATCAGGCGCCAAGGTGCCCATCGGTCACGTGTGCCCACATGACCCCTGGGGCGCCAAGGCGCCCATCGGTCACGTGTGCCCACGTGACCCCTGAAGCGCCGAGGCGCCCATCGGTCACGTGTGCCCACGTGACCCCGGGGCGCCAAGGCGCCCATCGGTCACGTGCGCGCACATGACCCCGGGCATTAAGGCGCCCACCTGCCGTGCGAGCGTCCTTTAGACGCCATTTTGTTTTCTTTTCCCCTCGTTTTACGTGCACTCCCCAACAAAATCCCTTCTGGAGTTTAAAACCCTTTTAAAATATATACATATATATATTCTTTGGAGTTTAACTCCACAATAAAGTTCTATTTTAGGAATTTAATTCCGCTTAAAAATTCTTTTAGGAGTTTAACTCCATTTAAAATTCTTTGGAGTTTAACTCCACAATAAAATTCCTTTAGAAATTAAGCTCCACTTTTAAAAAAAGGGAGGGGAGGAAAACATACACAGACTCCACGACACTGTCTTCCCTTAGAAAAAAAATTTCTAACGGGGCGCTGCCCCGCACCCCGCAAGGGGGCTGCTAGCCCCCTTGACCCCCAGCCCGCTATCCGGGTAGCGGGACCCCGTAAAAACTCTGCGGGCCCCCGTTATTTCCAAAACCCCTTCAAAACACGATACTGCACATTGAGTTCGCATGACCAGTTTAACCCGTTAATCGGAGGTTCCTTCGCTCCAAATGCGAGGGGTAATTAACGGCAGCTTAGTCCGCGGTTGCCGGAGATTCGGATCCCCACAATCATTAAACCCCGGCCTACCCTAGGCAGGGGGAATCTGTAATGCGCCTGACAAGCGCCCGCGTATTCCCATCTCAATGGAGTGACGAAAAACACCCTACAGACGTAGACCACCCCTAGACTTGATATGCGACATATCAGACGAACAGACCGGACTGTATGGGAGTGTTACTGGTTGGATTCACAGGAGAACACATAGGCTAGCTTGTTGATCTTCTGATCGCTCAATACCTGAGTGGCTGTTACGTTTAGCTGACCGCTTGCAGCTTGTGGGTGTTTGATATGATCATCACCTGCTACCGGCGTATTGACGATTCTTTAGAGTCCTACACAGAGGTTTCTTGGCTCAGGCGAAACGGAGTAGAGGCACATATGTGATATGTGCAAGACCGAGGATAATGCGATATGAGATACCGTATTATATTCTCGCGATATATAGATATGAACCGAGACATCGGATCAAGTGTTGATTCGATGAATCGGTACATGATATATTAGTCGGTTATATTCGATATAGCCGGATCGTCGGATCAAGTGTTGATTCTATGATTTAATACATAATAATATATATGATATATTATTATATTAACTAATATTGGCTTGCTTTATTATTTCATTTTCTCACTGGATGATACATTGATATATATGCGATATATGTTAATTGTATTATTTTCTTTTATTGCAAATATATAATATATATGTGATATATATTATTGTGACATGATATGATTTATTATTAAACATGTTTAAGGATGATTAATTGAGGTTAGGGTTTGATTAGGGTTAGCTTCTTCTTGTTCAATCTAGAAGCTTTTCTTTTTGTCATGGTTGTGATATTTTGTGGTGACACATTCTTTAACCTAACCAAACCCTAACTCTAGTTGTTTCTCTACACAATCTTATCCTATCATCCTTGACCATGGTTTACAAATCAATCATATAGTCTTCTTTCTATTCATCACAAAAGGATTTAATCTTATGATTATCATTTTTCATTATCATCTTCTTCCTTCTTGAAAAGCTCTCTTGAAATTCCTAAAGTGATGAATAAATATGAGAAAATGATATAAAAAGAAAGCATAAATACTACTCTCTCATCCTCATCTCATCTAGCCCATGGGATTAGTGTGTTCACTTCTTTAGAGTGAGAAAGCTTGAGTTCGTGAAACCTCGACATTGATCATCGGAGTTTTGGAATACGATAAGCTAGCATGGATCGTTCGAGTCGTGGAGCCTCTCATAAGTCCGGGAGATCATGGATCGCGGCAAAGGGACTTCTACTCGGAGCTTGTGAAGCGAAGGAGCGGACTACAAAGGTTGTAATCCCTCACACTTAGATTAAAGTTGTAATCTTGTTTGCGAAACCCTAATAATCTAGCAAAGATCCTGTCTTTGGGTTGTTCGGCACATCTAAATTTTTATTCGTGCATGTTTGATGGGTTGTGAACCTTCACTAGTGTGTCTAGGAACCCTACAGTGGTATCAGAGCCTAGCTAGAGCATTAGGCGACGTGTTTACGAAGTTAAAATTCCGATCGAACCCGAAAAGACAAACTAGACCCCTCCCTGGAAATTTTTTAAAATCTGGGATTTTTCTAAATTAAAAATATGTAAAAAAATCAGCAGGGAATTCTAAGAATTACCATAAAACCCGAGTCCCCAATTCACTCAAACGGCGGCGGAACCGCGGCGCAAGCATGCTTGCGCGGCGGTTCCGCGGCGGTTTGATGGATTGGCGACACATGGATTTTATGGTAATGTCCGTAGGTGCTTGTTGATGCTTCTGGATATTTTTAAAAGTGATTCCAGTGTTGTTTAAATCTGGGGTTTATTTTGTAATAGTAGATTCGATCGGAAAATTTAAATTCGTATTTCTTTCCGGATATTTAGAAACTGTTAAACTACTTGAATGGATATCATTAACCTACTTTATCCCGGCACGGCAAACTTTCAAGCGTTGAATTTTTATTGGGTTTAAATCTTTCAGAAAATTGTACAAGTTAAGCAGTGGACCCTTTAGAAGACAACAAACCTTAACTCGATTATATGACCGTCTTGAACTGCCTTTTGAACCTTCGGGTTTGGGGCAGTACGGCGTGCCACATGTGAGGCGTTGGCTTGCCCCTTCTAGGCTGGATCACTGGTACTATGACATATTCTGGGATTATTTGAACTCCACTCAAGAGTTGAGCACTTCGGGAAATTTTGGGTGTTTGATTATCTGTTCGAAAAGTTTAATACTGTATATTTATCTGGAATGTGATACAATATGTGGAATTCATAGAGTTAGGCATGAAATGCGGAGTATGTGATATTTCGGATTTACGATGTCTAAAGTGATTATGGATTCCAAATGTTGTAGTTTTACACTTTCTTTTCGGTGACCGTAAGTGTAGTATGTAGTTGTATTGCCGGTTGCCGTTGCTATACATCGGCGACGATCGGTGTATGCATACTTACTTACGTTGATGATATATGATATTATGTGTTGCTGAGATATGATGTGCAGGATTGTCGCGATTGAATAGCCGGGGGTTTTATGTAAGATGAGAGTTTTATATTTTCATTCATGTAAATTCAAATGTAATGTAATATTCTTTTATTTGGGGCGCTTCCGGGTTGAGGTTGCTGTCACCAGTGTTGTATATTATTTACTTTTCCGCATTAGGAAGGACCCAAGGAGGGGAGCACAGGTGACCGGGTTCTGCAGTTCAGTGGGAGGCCATCTCGAGGAGTCGAGACCGGTTCTCCTAAACTACAGAATTGGTAGGGTCGCTTGCCGCTCTCGTAGGGGTCCGGGGTGTGGGCTTGGCTATTCATCGCGACTGTGGAATCCGTATTTTCTATTATTGGCTAAGTACTAAATACGGACGTCCTAGTATATCCCACATTATATCTATGTTTCTGCTGCAATGTTCTGTGATGAGATCATATTACTGCCTGAGACGAATGCTTATACTATATATATGCTGATATATAAATATTACTGCTTTCGTTTATTCTGTGATGCTTAGGAAGCATAAGCTGATGGGATTTTTATTAATAAGATTAATAAAAAGATAAGAAACCTAAAGATGTTGTAGAATCAAAACTTTAATAAAAAGGGTAGCTACAGTTTTGCTATGCACAATGATATATATGATATATCCTGCACCTTATTCGATGGGGAAAGAGCCGAGATCCCTTCACCGGGAGTGACCTCTTTAGCAAAACTGACAGATGTTACAAAACTCGGTTTGTATTTTGATTGCTTTTAGAGTTTGGCTTTGCATAGCGGTATATATGATATATCCTGCACCTTATTCGATGAGGAAAGGGCCGACGATCCCTTCACCGGGAGTGACCCCTTTAGCGAAACTAAGAAAAGCCTAAAAAACACTCCTTTTTCAAAAACTATTCGATTCTACGACGATATCAAGTTCGTTACGCTCAGGGTTTTCTGAAAAACCTGCGTAGCCCTCCGTCATTTCAGATAAATACTACTTAGTATTCGTGCTACGGTAGTTTGGCATTCGTCAAGGCGTAGTGTACGGTAGCTAACTAGTATTTATCTGTTTATGCATATGATGCAGATTGGATTAGGGTATTCGTACGGCGTTGTTTGGCATTCGTCAAGGGTCGTGCGGGTGGGTCTAATTCAATCAAGAAATGTACGGGTTGAACTTGACTAGTGGACTATGGGTTGTTTGGCATTCGTCAAGGTCATAGAACACTAGGGGTAAAAGTTTTATCGGGAATTTCAAATGTTGAAATTTGCAATGAGATTGCAAACCTCCTATGAGATAGTTGGATCCTGATACCCACTGCGAGTAAGAGTTACTCCTGGGAGAGTTTTACACATTACAACTAGCCGATCAAGTAGGTGTCTAGAAAAGTGTTAACGAGGTTACGCCTCTGGGAAAATGAGGTTTACTTTAATTAGGTTCGTGCGAAAGTACGGGGAACCTCCCTCAAGTACCGACACTAATCTGGCTGAAAGATTGACGAAATTGTAGGGTGTAATTAATGACGAAATTGTAGGGTGTAATTAATCCCGGCTAATCTTACCTTTTAGGGTTTGAAGGTAGATTTGATAAAAACAGTGGGAGACATCCTGATTAGATAAGATAATAACCAATCTTATCTTGCAAGAGCATACGCTAAAGTGTTTTCTTCTCTCTCTCTCCAGGTAGCGACCATGTCAGGCCATAATCAAGATAATAATATGGATGTATTGACTAAAACTGATTATTGTACTGAGCAAGGGAACGTTGGACCCGTTCTTTCTTATAAGAGTTATAAGACTGAACAGGAAACAGGAGAATATCTGGATTCTCATGCCGCCCGAAAGAACATGCATGTTGATGCATCTTCTTCAGGTGTGTTAGTTATTGAGAACTGCTTCTCAGTTCACCCTACGTCGTGGGTATTAGATACCGGATCAGGATCCCATATATGTAAATTGATACATGGGCTACGTAAAAGTAGAGAACTGGGAAAAGGTGATCATTCCATTCAAGTAGGGAACGGTGCAAGTATTGTAGCCAAAGCAGTTGGCGAATATCACCTTGTATTACCAAGTGGTAATACACTGATTCTGAATGGATACTATTATATACCGAACATGATGTGCAACATTATATCAGTTTCTTTATTGAGTAAAGAAGGATATAATTTTGTAGTACAGGATAATGTTATGAACATATTCCTAGATCAAAAGTTGATTGCATCAGGCTCGTTACATAATGGCATATTCATTCTGAATCAGAATACAGTCCTCAATTTACAAAACACACACAAGAGGAAAAGTTCAGAAATGAACGAATCCTTCTTGTGGCATTGTAGACTTGGTCATATTAATGCGACACGACTGGCTAAGTTGCATAAGGATGGTTATTTGAATCCGTTCGAATTATCATCTTATGATACTTGCCATTCATGTCTCAAAGGAAAAATGACCAAAGCTCCGTTTAGTGGACACAGAGAAAGAGTTACTGAACTCTTAGGACTGATACATAGTGATGTATGCGGTCCCATGTCTACGCATGCCAGGAACGGTTCTTCCTACTTCATTACATTCACTGACGATCTCTCTAGATACGGACATGTGTTCCTGTTGAAACACAAATCTGAAGCTTTTGAGAAATTCGGAGAATATAAGCACGAAGTAGAGAACCAAACGGGAAAAAGTATTAAGATTCTTCGATCTGATCGAGGAGGTGAATACTTAAGCAGTGAGTTCCTAGATTATCTAAAAGAGAATGGGATTCTCTCTCAGCTTACTCCTCCTTATACACCACAGCACAACGGTGTATCGGAACGAAGGAATCGCACCCTATTAGATATGGTGCGTTCAATGATGAGTACAGCTGAGTTACCTATTTCTTTCTGGGGGTATGCGCTTGAGACAGCCATACACCTATTGAATATGGTTCCTACCAAATCAGTGCCTACAACTCCATATGAGATATGGAAAGGGAAGAGACCACATCTTAATTATATTAAGATATAGGGTTGTCCGGCCTATATATGAAAAGACAAAATCCGGACAAACTCTAGGCAAGATCTGTCTTATGTAAGTTTGTAGGATATCCCAAAAATTCACAAGGGTATATCTTCTACCACCCCGAGGAACAAAAGGTGTTTGTTTCTCGACATGCCACTTTCTTAGAAAAAGGTTTTCTTATGAAACAGATAAGTAGCATTGAGGTAGAACTGGAAGAGGTTCCAGCAACACAAACTATAACAGAAGACTTGGTAGAACCAGAGGATTCAGTAGTACCCAACGAACCCCAGCCTCTCCGCCGATCTAGTAGGGTTTCTCATCCACCTGAGAGATACTACGGTTTTCTCATTGATGGTGGAAGCGAGGATTGCATCATGGAAGATGATGACCCAACTAGTTTCGAGCAGGCCATCACGAGTGGTGACTCTGTGAAATGGCTGGATGCAATGCGATCTGAGATGGAATCCATGTACACCAATAAAGTATGGATTTTAGAAAATGCTCCTGAAGGGGTAAAACCCATTAGGAGCAAGTGGATTTTTAAAAGGAAAATTGGTGTAGATGGAAAAGTTGAGACTTTCAAAGCTAGACTAGTAGCGAAAGGATTTCGTCAACGACCAGGTGTGGACTATGACGAAACCTTTTCTCCAGTTGCTATGCTTAAGTCCATCCAGATCCTACTTGCCATTGCTGCATATCATGACTACGAAATCTGGCAAATGGATGTTAAGACCGCCTTTCTAAACGGTGATTTAGAAGAGAGCGTGTACATGACTCAGCCAGAGGGCTTCGTAGATAGTGGGAGCAGCGCAAAGGTGTGCAAGCTGCTTAAATCCATTTATGGATTAAAGCAAGCATCGCGGAGTTGGAACATCTGTTTTGATGTTGTAGTCAAAGAGTTTGACTTCATCAAAAATGTAGATGAACCTTGTATCTATAAGAAGGTAGCAGAGGGTAAGGTTGTCTTCCTCGTATTGTACGTGGATGACATACTCTTGATAGGAAATGATATTCCTATGCTGCAATCAGTCAAGCTCTTCTTATCACAGAGATTCTCAATGAAAGATCTAGGTGATGCCTCCTGCATATTGGGAATCATGATCTATAGAGATAGATCTAAACGGATATTGGGATTGTCCCAATCCAGGTACATTGACACTATACTAAAAAGGTTTAGTATGGAAGAATCCAAGCGTGGGAACCAACCCACGATCTCTGTACTCACTCTCTCCAAAGAGATGTCTCCCAAGACTGATTTGGAGAGAGCTCGCATGCAAGGGATACCCTATGCTTCGGCAGTAGGCTCTATCATGTATGCGATGCTATGTACCAGACCTGATGTAGCATACTCACTAAGTGTAGTGAGTCGGTATCAAGCAGATCCTGGAGAGAGTCATTGGACAGCTGTGAAGAACATTCTTAAGTACTTGCAAAGGACTAGAGACTTGTTCTTGGTGTATGGTAACGGAGAACTCTAAATGGAGTCTTTTACCGATTCCAGCTTCCAAAGTGATAAGGACGACTCTAAGTCGCATTCGGGTTTTGTCTTTACCCTCAATGGAGGGGCGGTGTGTTGGAAGAGTTCCAAACAGGATACCGTTGCAGACTCGACGATGGAGGCTGAATACATCGCTGCCAACGATGCTGCCAAAGAGGCTGTCTGGATAAAGAAGTTCATTAGTGAACTTGGTGTGGTTCCATCCATTGAGCATCCAATACCTCTGTATTGTGATAACAATGGAGCTGTGGCTTTGGCCAAGAAACCCAGATCCCATCAGAAGTCCAGACATATTCTGAGGCGGTATCACCTGATCAGGGAGATAGTTGATCGCCGGGAGATCGAGGTCAGGAGAGTAGATACGAAGGACAACACTACGGATCCACTCACGAAGGCTATTCCCCAGATACAGTTTGAGAGATTATTCGGGATGGTAGGTATGAGATACTACAGCAGCTGGCCTTAGTGCAAGTGGGAGATTGTTAGTTATGTATATGCCCTAGAGGCCATTGTTGTACATATGATGTATATTATGATGGATGCTTAGATATATACAGAGAGGACTTTCTTGCTCGTCATGATAGTATGCTATTTGGTTTCACTTTATCTTAATATGTTGACTTATATTGGTTTACTGTCTATTCTCTCACATGTTGATAAAGCCTTTAGGATCTGTACTCGACTACTGCGACTATGATGAGATCATACTAGTGGGGCCACGGTAGTCGATGAGTACATCCTATAACTGTTCCTAGTCGAGGGTATATCGAGACAGGGCATCGATACACCAGTGTAGACTAGCGTATACGCATCTTGACCCATATGATGGGCGATGGATGATCCCATATCCATCGGTGTTAGACATCAGAGATGGTGTACGGGTGCTCAGTGGAGACTGGGTACACTGGACGGACTCGCCGAGAACTCCCAGATAGTGTTATACCACACGTCAGATGGCAGTTCTCCGGTGACACTCGTACAGGGTAGTCTGTAGACCCGAGATCGTCATAGTGTCTTGTGTGATTCCCACTGTGCTTTGATTTCCACCTTACCACGTCCAAGAGGGCGTGCAAAACGGTGGCTTTTGGGTACAGTCCCGAATCACATGGAGGCAATGAGCGATAGGAGGGGATTCGTCTCTCCCGGTATAGGGAGTTGATGTTGTGCTGTGTTCGATTGGCCATAACTGGAAGTCCCTGGCCAGGGCTGATATGGAGATTTACTGGTAAGTGTTACTAGTAGTTTCTCGACCCGTTATGAGCCACACATCGACACGACTTATCGGTTACTAGGGTCTGACGTAGACCACCCCTAGACTTGATATGCGACATATCAGACGAACAGACCGGACTGTACGGGAGTGTTACTGGTTGGATTCACTGGAGAACGCACAGGCTAGCTTGTTGATCTTCTGATCGCTCAATACCTGAGTGGCTGTTACGTTTAGCTGACCGCTTGCAGCTTGTGGGTGTTTGATATGATCATCACCTGCTACCGGCGTATTGACGATTCTTTAGAGTCCTACACAGAGGTTTCTTGGCTCAGGCGAAATGGAGTAGAGGCACATATGTGATATGTGCAAGACCGAGCATAATGCGATATGAGATACCGTATTATATTCTCGCGATATTTAGATATGAACCGAGACATCGGATCAAGTGTTGATTCGATGAATCGGTACATGATATATTAGTCGGTTATATTCGATATAGCCGGATCGTCGGATCAAGTGTTGATTCGATGATTTAATACATAATAATATATATGATATATTATTATATTAACTAATATTGGCTTGCTTTATTATTTCATTTTCTCACTGGATGATACATTGATATATATGCGATATATGTTAATTGTATTATTTTCTTTTGTTGCAAATATATAATATATATGTGATATATATTATTGTGACATGATATGATTTATTATTAAACATGTTTAAGGATGATTAATTGAGGTTAGGGTTTGATTAGGGTTAGCTTCTTCTTGTTCATTCTAGAAGCTTTCCTTTTTGTCATGGTTGTGATATTTTGTGGTGACACATTCTTTAACCTAACCAAACCCTAACTCTAGTTGTTTCTCTACACAATCTTATCCTATCATCCTTGACCATGGTTTACAAATCAATCATATAGTCTTCTTTCTATTCATCACAAAAGGATTTAATCTTATGATTATCATTTTTCGTTATCATATTCTTCCTTCTTGAAAAGCTCTCTTGAAATTCCTAAAGTGATGAATAAATATGAGAAAATGATATAAAAAGAAAGCATAAATACTACTCTCTCATCCTCATCTCATCTAGCCCATGGGATTAGTGTGTTCACTTCTTTAGAGTGAGAAAGCTTGAGTTCGTGAAACCTCGACGTAGATCATCGGAGTTTTGGAATACGACAAGCTAGCATGGATCGTTCGAGTCGTAGAGCCTCTCATGAGTCCGGGAGATCGTGGATCGCGGCAAAGGGACTTCTACTCGGAGCTTGTGAAGCGAAGGAGCGGACTACAAAGGTTGTAATCCCTCACACTTAGATTAAAGTTGTAATCTTGTTTGCGAAACCCTAATAATCTAGCAAAGATCCTGTCTTTGGGTTGTTCGGCACATATAAATTTTTATTCGTGCATGTTTGATGCGTTGTGAACCTTCACTAGTGTGCCTAGGAACCCTACACTACAAAGGTTGTAATCTCTCTCACTTAGTGTTAAAGTGTTTAACATGTTAGTTTTCGCCTAAACTCTTGTTTAAAGATCCGGCTTCGGGTTGTTCGGCACGGCTAATTTTTTAATCTGGCATGCTTGATGCCTCGTGGACCCTTTTGTGCGTGCCTAGCAACCCTACAGTGGTATCAGAGCCAAGCTAGAGCTTTAGGCGATGTCTAGACGAAGTTTAAAGTCCGATCGAACCCGAGAACCCCGATAAAACCCCTTCTCTGGAAATTTTTCAAAACTATGATTTTTTTCATATTAAAAATACTCAAAAAAATCAGCAGGGAATTTCATAAGTTACTGTGAAGCACGTGCCTCCAATTCCTCTAAAACGCCGTGGAACCGCGGCCGTACCATGGTAGTGGCGGCGGTTCCGCTGCCGAAAAGTAGCCTCATGTTTTCAATTTTGCATAGTAACCTCCGTATGTGATTCCTGATTCTTCTGGGAATTTTTAATTCTACTCAAGTGTTGAGTTTTCTGGGTTGTATTGGGGACTCTTTGTTTCGATCGGATAATATAACTTTGTTTAGTTTGTCCGGATAATTTTTAGAAACTGTTAAAAAGTTCGAACGAATATCAGTAACTCACTTTTTCCCCTGTCGGAAAATTTTTCAAAAGTTGGATTTTTTCTCGAGTTTAAGAACGTTCTAAGTCGTGCAAGTAACGCGGTGAACCCTCTAGAAGACAACAAACCTTAACTCGATTATGTGACCGTCTTGAACTG
The DNA here is from genome assembly GCA_030015575.1 of Agapanthus africanus. NCBI lineage: Eukaryota > Viridiplantae > Streptophyta > Magnoliopsida > Asparagales > Amaryllidaceae > Agapanthus > Agapanthus africanus. Next base: position 428,080,446 of record JASDDO010000029.1, read on the forward strand.
CCTCTAAACCTTAGGGTTTGGGGCAGTACGGCATGCCACATGTGAGGCGTTGGCTTGACCCTTCTACGGCTGGACCATTAGTACTGTAGCATGTGATGGATGTTTTTAAACTGATTTCAAGTGTTGAGATATATCGGGGAAATCTTGGGTGTTTGATTATTCGATTGGAAAGTTTAACATTGTCTATTTATCTGGAATGTTATATAATATTTGGAATCCACATATAGTTATGAGATAAGTAATTTGAATGTTATAAATCTAGCAGTTTAGTCTCAAATTGATCGGTTGCCATGGAATTTTGATGTGATCAAAAGTGCGTCGCAATCACGTAGTGTACGCGGATACTCGCCAGGTAAACTTAACAGACAGCCACGCCCCATAGCCCGACCAAGTGACTGTAGGAGAACCCTGTCGCCGAAAGCATCCGTTCGGGTGCTCGCGGCAGCGGTGTTCTGCCTTAGTGCACTTCGTCGACGGCATCTGGGGGTACGGCCGTCAACTAAAGTTTGCGACGAGCATTCGATCAAAATGTCGGGAATCTTGTTGAATTACCCAACTTGATATTGAAAAGAGTTTTCGATAATGAGACTAAAATGCGGGGTTTATAATTGTTAGGCATGTGATGTCTAAGGAATTCATTTGGTTAAGCATGCGATGTCTAAGGAATTCATTTGGTTAGGCATGCGATGTCTAAAGAGATTGCGGATTCCAACTGTTGTAGTTTTACACTTTCTTTTCTGTGACCGTAAGCGTAGTATGTGGTGTATCGCCGGGTTCGTTGCTATACATCAACGACAATCAGGATACGCATACTTGCTTACGTTGATGATATGAGATATTATGTGTTGCTGTGATATGTTATACTGGATCGTCGTGTTTGAATAGCCGGGGATTTTATGTGAGATGAGAGTTTTTCTTTTTTCATTCATGTAAAATTCATTTGTATGTAATATTCTTTTATTGGGGCACTTCCAGGTTGCGGAAGATGTCACCGTTGATGTATATTATTTACTTTTCCGCATTAGGTAGACCTAAGGCGGGGAGTACAAGTAATCGGGTTCTAGAGTCCAGTGGGAGACCATCTCGAGGAGTCGAGACCGGGTCTCCTAACCCTAGAATTGGCAGTGTTACTTGGCGCTCTCGTAGGGGTCTAAGGATGTGGGTTTGGCTATTCATCTCGACCGTGGAAACCGTGTTTTATACAGGCTCGTATTGAAAACACGGACATCCTGGTATATCCAATATTTCATATATGTTCTGTTGCTGCAATGTTCTGTGATGGGATCATATTACTGCCTGAGACGAATGTTTATATTATATATATAAGATATATTGCAGATTTCGTTTTCAAATGTGATGCTTGCGAAGCATAATAAAATGGGACTTCATTAATGAGATTAATGAAATAAAAGAAACCTAAGATGTTGTAGAAACTTGTTTAAAAACTGGTAGCTCTAGTTCTTGCTTTGCATAGCGGTGTTCCTTGTAGAACATCCAGCACCTTATTCGATAAGGAAAGTGCCGAGATCCCTTCACCGGGAGTAACCTCTTTAGTGAAACTAGCATATGCTACTAACTCGGTTTGTCTTTTGATTGCTTCTATAGTTCTTGCTTTGTACAGCGGTATATATGATATATCCTGCACCTTATTCGATGAGGAAAGGGCCGACGATCCCTTCACCGGGAGTGACCTCTTTAGCAAAACTAGAAAGGCCTCAAAAACACTCCATTTAAAATCAATCGTTCTACAACGATATCAAGTTCATTACTCAAAAGGTTTTCTTAATAACCTGTTGTAGCCCTCCGTCATTTCAGATAAGTCCTACTTAGTATTCATGCTACGTTTGTTGGCCTGCGTCAAGGCGTAGTGTGCGGTAGTTAACTAGTATTTATCTGCTTATGCATATGATGCAGATTGAGTTAGGATAGTCGTGTGACTTTGTTGGCCTGTGTCAAGGGTCGTGCGGGTGGGTTTAATTCAATCAAGAAATGACGGGTTGAACTTGACTAGCGCACTGTGGTTTGTTGGCCTGCGTCAAGGTCATGGGACGCTAGGGGTAAAACATTATTGAGAATTTCAAGTGTTGAAATTTGCAATGAGATTGCATACCTTCTATGAGATAGTTGGATCCTGATACCCGCTGCGAGTAAGAGTTACTCCTGGGAGAGTTTTACCCATTACAATTAGCCAATCAAGTAGGTGTCTAGAAAGGTGTTAACGGGGTTATGCCCCTAGGAAAACGAGGTTTACTTTAATTAGGTTCGTGCGAAAGCACGGGGGACCTCCCTCAAAGTACCGACAGTAGCCTGGCTGAAAGATTAGCGAACTTGTAGCGTGTAATTAATCCCGGCTAGTCTTTCCTTTTAGGGTTCGAAGGAAGATTTGACTAAAACAGTGGGAGACATCCTGATTAGATATATTAGATAACTAATCTAATCTTGCAAGAGCATATGCTGAGTGTTTTCTTCTCTCTCTCTCTCCAGCTAGCGACCATATCACGCCTTAATCAAGATAATAAAATGGATGAATTGACCGAACCTGCTTGTTATTCTGAGCCGGGGAACGTTGGTCCCACTCCAACTTATAATTGTTATAAGAAAGAGCAGGAAATTGGGGAATACCAGATTTCCCGTGCCGCCCAAACGAAGAAAGTGCATGTTGATGCATCATCTTCGGGTGTGTTCGTTACACAGAACTGTTTCTCAGTATCCTTTAATCAGGATCTTGCATATGTAATATATTACATGGGCTACAGAAAGGTAAAGAACTGAGAACGGGTGATAAGTTTCATGAGGCAGAAAACGGTGCAAGTGTTGCAGCCAAGTCTGTTGGTCACTGTCACCCTGTATTACCAGAATACATTAATTCTGAAAAAATGTTATTAGATACCGAATCTGATATACAAAATCATATCAGTCTCTTTATTAGTAAAGAAGGATATAATTTTGTAATGATGGATAATGTTTTGAACATTTCTTATATCAATAGTTGATCGGTTCAGGCACGTTATCTAAAAGCATTGACGTTATAAATCAAACCACAGTTCTTAGTATATAGAACACACACAAGAGGAAGAGTTCAGAAATGAACGAATCCTTCTTGAGGTATTGTAGACTAGGTCATGTTAATGCGACCCGACTAGCTAAGTTACATTGAGATGCACATTTAAATCTGTTTGAATTTACATCTTATGAAACTTGCCAGTCATGTCACAAAGATAAGATGACCATAGCTCTGTTTATTGGAAACAGAGAAAGAGTTAGTGAACTCTTGGGATTGATACATGCTGATGTATGAAGGTCCCCTGTCTACACATACCAAGACCGGTTCTTTGTACTTCATTACATTCTCTGATAATATCTCAAGATTCAGATATATGTTCCTGTCGAAACACAAGTCCGAATCTTTTGAGATACTCATAGAATATAAGTCAGAAGTAGAGAACCAAAATACGGGTATAAGTATTATGTCCTTTGATGTGATCAAGGAGGAGAATACTTGAGCACGGAACTGCCTGAACTATTTTAGAGGAGAATGAGATTCTCTCTGAGCATTACTCCTCCGTATACACTATAGCACGATGGTATATCGGGGCGGAGCAATAGCACCCTATGTGATATGGTGTGCTCTATGATGAGTACTACTGAGTTACCTATTTCCTTTTGGGAGTTATGCACTTGAGAAGCTGCATACCTATTGAATAGGGTTCAAATCAAATCATTTGCCTACCACTTCATATGTGATGTGGAAAGGGAGGAGCCCATATCTTAGGTTTGTTAAGATTTGGGGTTGTCCGGCCTATGTCTAAAAGCAAAATCCGGACAAGCTCAAGGCAAGGTCTGTTATGTAGAACTGGAATGGTTCCAGCTATACAAACTGCAGCTGACGATTTAGTAGAACCAAAGGATTAAATAGTTTCCAACGAAGCTCAGCCTCTCCGCCAATCTAGCAGGGTTCCTGTTCAGACGATAATATTGCATTATTATATTCCCCATTCTTATTCTTTTTATAAATAAACAGGTGCTTTTGACGCATGTCTGCTACATATTACAGGTTACAGGTTCTTGGACAGAAAACAGTGAAAATGATGAAAAGACGATGCAAAAGTGGACTTTGACCAACAAACAGAAGACTCTTGATCAAGCCTACATCGAAGATAAAATTCACAAAGTACAAGGCAATGCAAGGTCCAAGATTACAAAGCGAACGGTTAAAAGCCTACCGCAATTATTCACTAGAGATCTGGAAGAAACATAGAAGCTATTTTAATAAAGAACCAAATAATAAGGAAGCCCAAAGATCCAAGGCCCAATACTTTCTTTTAAAGAGACATAAAATTTTACCAAAGCTTGAAGTCTACTTTGACTAGGTCTTCCTAAGGATATTTTGGTAAATGTATACATGCAAATCAATTGTAACCTAGGGTTTCTATCTCCTATAAATAGAAGCCCAAATCATTGTATTCTTTTCATGCCTCCCTTTAATAAATAAAATTTAGAAATCTTTTGGAGAGCATCGGTGCTTCTTTTCCATTCAGAAATTCAGATCTGACAAAGCTGCATGGACGATTGGAGGGATGCATCTGTAAGTAATTTAATTTCTTGCCCTAGTGTAGATTTCAATTCCTTGCCGTAGGTAGATTTAATTTCATGCCCTAGGAACTTGTTTAGGGTTTAGCTTTAGGGAAGGATTTTGAGAGATGAGATTTCTCATCCCTTTCTTACCTACCAAATATTTACAATAGGACTCCATGCATACGCGCGCACACCGCGCCCTACGGCATTCTACCCCTCGAGGTAACGATGACACCGTAGTGTAAAGGACCGGTTGCGCGCGTTTTCCATGGAGGTTAGGGTAAGGATCTCTAAAGGAAGGACAAGAACCTAGAGGAAGGAACACCTTCCCGAACGGATCTAATCCACTTTATTGATAATTACCATAACTCCTCACAGATCTTCATTAGGGTATTGAAAGCGGTGAGATTTAATTACATTTCCAAACCATCCCTAAACCTAACCCTATCAAGAATAGATCTAGATAATTGCCCTAGGTTAATTAGATTTTTAGATTTAATAATCTGTCCGAACACCTTTCGGAATTAACTCGTAAGAACGAATCGGAAATTCACAAAATCCCTGTGGACCGACCCGTACTCACCGGCTAGCTGCAAAACGACGCCGTTCTTGATTGCAGTAATATAAATAATATTTTTGAACTAATCAGTTCCTCACCCACCTGAGAGATACTTCGGTTTCTCTATGACAATGGGAGCGAGGATTGCATCATGAGATGATGACCCAACTAGTTTCGAGCTGGCCATTAGGAGTGGGACTCTGTAAGAATGGCTGGATGCTTATCGATCTGAGATGGAATCCTTATATACCAACAAAGTATGGACTTTGGTTGCTTTATCTGAAAGGTTAAATCTCTATCAGGAGCGAGTATATCTTGAAAAGATTATTTGGTGTACATGGAAAAGTTGAGACTTTCAAAGCTATGCTTAAGTCCATCTAGATCCTACTTGCCACGGCTACATACCATGACTACGATATCTGGTGGTTGGGTGTCATGACTGCTTTTCTAAATGATGTTTTAGAAGATAGCATCTATAAGTACACAGCCAGAGGGCTTCATAAACAGTGGGAGCAGCGGAAACGTGTGCAAGATGTTTTATATAATAAAACAGGCATTGCGGAGTTGGAACATCTGTTTTGATGTAGTAGTCAAAAAGTTTGACTTCATCAAAATGGTATATAAACCTTGTATATACAAAAAGATAGTAGAGAGTATGGTAGTGATTCTCGTAGAGTATGTGGATGACATACTCTTGATAGGGAAGGAGTTTCCTATGCTACTCTCGTAGAGTATGTGGATGACTCTAGGTTAGGTTCGAATCATATAATGGTAGTGCTAATTGTATATCAAATGAGTGGATAACACACATCCGTCTACGAACCTCTTCCAAGGTATTCATCCTCTGATATGGTCTTCCTAAATCAGTCTAGTCTAGCCTAGGGTCATTACTAGGGTCCTACTCATTAAGAATCTAGGGTCACATCTGGCTTCCTAATATCAATAAGTACTATTCCTATTCTACGTTACGGGGGTGCTAAACGCCATCCATCCGACTTCCCCCCGTAGATATGCATCTACTCACCTAGTCCACGTCTGCCGAAGACGGTGTCGCCATCCTCCTCTTCATCGCCCGCAGTCCACGTAAAGGGTACCTAAACGCAAACATATAAATAGTATCGTAAACTGATACACATACAAAAGTCAAAACGACTCAAGGAACAATCATAGGTTAAAACCAATGTCCCGTCTACGCAAAAGAACCAAATATCGCTCGATATCGGCATACAAACTCCGATGGATCAAGATAACATCAACAAATAACTCATAGTTTTTAAACTCGTTACTTATAATATATAGTATGATTAGATCCATCGAAACCCTAAAAATCGATCGAACCGTCCAATTTCGTAAAACCCGAAAATGCCAATTTACCGTTTTTCTTCAAAACTCGACATTTAAATGAAACCAATGGTCATAAAACTCATTAAATAGCATAACTAGACTATACAACCCATTACTATATTTTTATTACGCAAATTTGTATTAATTTGAAATTTCTAGTTTACAACCATTAGCAATTTTCAACATGTTACAAGCAAAATACCACAATTCCACCCCTAAACATGATTTTACATGGATTAATGTCTTAAACTACAATTCATGATGATAATGATATAATGAAAACATAATTTATATTTTTAATCTCATTTATTTAGGAATTTCCGAAATCTAGTTTACAAAAATAGCATTTTATTAGTATTTTCCAATTACTAAAAGAAACTAGTGATCAAACTAAGTTTTTCTTTCCATTAACATGCTAATATTCTCTCTAAAACTACAATCTAATGATAGCATCCTTAATTAGAATTTTATATTACCCACAAATACATTTTTAAAAAAACTAGTTAGCTAAATAGCATAACTAAATCAATTTTTGGATAACAATTTACAATATATCATCCCTATAAGAATTTCCACTTCTAAAAATGTTAAACTAGTTATTATAACCATAATTAATTAATAAAAACCACAACTTGAATTTACAAACCCTAACTTGAATTTTAAAATTTGCAAATAGAATTAATTCAATAAATCTAATTATGCTTTAAAAGAAACATTTAATAGAAATAAAACAAAAGAAGGAAATTTATACCTCCAAAATATGAAATCCAAACATGAAAATGAGCCTCCAAAATGCAAGCTATCCATCTCCAAAATCCATGTAAAGAAGAGCAAAGAATAAATGGTAGGAAATAAATAGGATTTGGTGCGTTTTTTATTGAGTTTTTGATGTAATTTGATGGATTTTTGAATAAAATCAAGAGAGGAAAATGAGGGGGCTGCCAAGGGGGTATGGCTGGCCATGGTAGGAGAGAAAGGGAGAAAGAGAAAAGAGTGAAGAAAAGTGTAGAAGTTTCCCCCAAATTATCACTTCATTATGTCTTTTCATAATTTATTTAACTTTCTTTTTGGAACGTTACAACATCGTTACCAAAGATGCTACCAAAGAGGCAGTCTGGATAGATATAAGTTCATAAGATGAACTTCGTTCCTACCATTGTGTGACAATGGAGTTGTGGCTTTAGCTAAGGAACTTCTGTCCCATTAGAAATCCAGATATTATTCTTAGGCAGTATCACCTGATCATGGAGATGGTTGATCTCCAGGGAAATCGAGGTTAGGAGAGTAGACACAGAGGATAACAGCGTGGATCAACTCATAAAGGCCTTTTTCCCAGTAGAGACTTTTATGGGATGGTTGAGTATGAGATACTTCAACCGTAGCTAATTGTTGGGTATGCGATACCACAACAGATGGCCCTAGTGCAACTGGGAGATTGTTAGTTATATGTATGCCCTAGAGGCCATTACTGTACATACGATGTATATTGTAATGGATCCTTGGACATATATAGGGAGGACTTTCTTACTCGACATGATAGTATGCTATCTGGTTGTACTTTATCTTAACATGTACTCTAATTATCTCTATATTACATATTGATAAAGCCCTTAGGATATGTACTCGACTACTGGGACTATGATGAGATCATACTAGTGGGGCCATGGTAGTCGACGAGTACATCCTATAACTGTTCCTAGTCGAGGGTGTATCGAGACAGGGCATCGATACACCAGAGTAGACTAGCGTATACGCATCTTGACCCATATGATGGGCGATGGATGATCACATATCCATCGGTGTTTAACATCAAGGATGGTGTATGGGTGCTCAATGGAGACTGGGTACACTGGACGGACTCGCCGAGAACTCCAAGATGGTATTATACCTCACGTCAGATGGCAGTTCTCCGGTGACACTGGTACAGAGTAGTCTGTTGACCTGAGATCGTCATAGAGTCTTGTGTAATTCCCACTGTGCTTTGATTTCAATCATACCACGTCCAAGAGGGCATGCAAACAGGTGGCTTTTGGGTACAGTCACGAATCACAAGGAGGTAATGAGCGATAGGAGGGGATTCGTCTCTCCCGGTATAGGGAGTTGATGTTATGCTGTGTTCGATTGGCTATAACCGGAAATCCCTGGCCAGGGTTGCTGAGATTTACTGGTAAGTGTTATCAGTAGTTTCTCGAACTATTATAGATCTCATATCGACACGACTTATCGAGCTACTAGGGTCTGACGTTTACCACCCCTAGGCGAGATATGCAACATATCAGACGACGAGACCGGACTGTATGGGAGTGTTGCTGTTTGGATTCACAGGAGAATGTGCAGGCTTGCTTGTTGATCTTCTGAGCACTCAATACCTGGGTGGCTGTTACGTTTAGCTGACCGCTTGCAGCTTGTGGGTGTTTAATATGATCATCACCTACTGCCGGCGTATTGACGATTCTTTAGAGTCCTACACAGAGGTTTCTTGACTCAGGCAAAACGGTATAGGGGCACGTATGTGATATGTGCGGGACCGAGGATAATGCGATATGAGATACCGTATTCTATTCTCGCGATATTTTATATCAGCCGGGTCATCGGATCAAGTGTTGATTCGATGAATCTGTACGGATAAATATTAGTCGGTTATATGCGATATAGCCGGATTGTCGGATCAAGTGTTGATTCGATAATTTAATGTATAATAATATATATATGATATATTAAATTACATTATCTAATATTAGTTCACTAAAAGATTCTTTTTCTCACTCGGGTAATACATTGATATATATGCGATATATGTTAATTGTATTATTTTATTTTGTTACGATAAATATTATATATATGATATATAATATTGTAACATGATATGATAACTACTGCAACATGTTTAGTTGAGTTTAAACAAGATTAGGGTTTGGATTAGGGTTAAGACTTCTAGTAGTTACTAGAAGGTTTCTTTTTGTCATGATAAAGATATTTTGTTATGACTCATGCTTTAACCCAACCCAAACCCTAACCCTAGTTAATTCTCTACATGAGTTTAGTTGACCATGGTTGCATTATTCATCATATTAATCCTTTCATTATTCATCACAAAAAAATGGATCACTATTATTCTTCTTCCTTTCTTCCTTTTGCAAAGCTTTCTTGCTTTTTATTTGTGATGGAAAATGAGTGAGAAATAGAAAACAAAAGAGAGCAATAATCCTACTTCATCATCCTCATTTATCCTTTCCATTTAGATGAGGGTGTTCACATCATTTCATGAGTGATAGCTTGTGTTAACGAAACTTCAAGGTAGATCATCTTTGTATCGAAGATCGGAAGCAAGGTTGCTTCATTCTTTTCGTGAAGCCTCTCGAGAGTCCAGAACACGATGATCGCAGCGAAGGGACCTCAACACGGAGCTTAAGAAGTGAAGGACCGGATCTACAAAAGTTGTAATCCCTCTCACTTAGTGTTAAAGTGTTTAACATATTAGTTTTCGCCTAAACTCTAGTTTAAAGATCCGGCTTCGGATTGTTCGGCACGGCTAATTTTTTAATCGGGCATGCTTGATGCCTCGTGGACCCTTATGCACGTGCCTAGCAACCCTATAGGTTTAGGGTTTAGGGTTTTAGGGTTGGGGTTGGGGTTGGGGTTGGGGGTGGGGGTGGGGGTTGGGGTTCGGGTTCGGGGTTCGGGGTTAAGGTTCGGGTTCGGGTTCGGGTTCGGGTTGGGGTTGGGTTGGGGTTGGGGTTGGGGTTAGGGTTCGGGTCAGGGTTAGGGTTAGGGTCAGGGTCGGGATCGGGTCGGGGTTAGGGGTAGGTCTGGATAAGGTTAGGGTTGGGGTTCGAGTTGGGGGTTGGGGTTCGGGTTGGGGTTCGGGTTAGGGTTCGGGTTGGGGGTTAGGGGTTGGGGTTGGGGATTAGGGTTGGGGTTGGGGTTGGGGTAGGGTTAGGGTTAAGGATAGAGGTGGGGTTCGGGGGTTGGGTTTCGGGTAGGGGTTAGGGTAGGGCTCAGGGTTTGGGTAGGGGTAGGGGTTGGGGTTGGGGTTGGGGATGGGTTAGGGCTAGGGCTGGGGCTGGGGCTGGGGTTCGGGTTCGGGTTTGGGTTAGGGTTCGGGTTAGGGTTGGGGTTGGGGTTGGGGTTGGGTGGGTTGGGGTTAGGATTGTTAGTGTATATGCCCTAGAGGCCATTACTGTATCATACTGGTTTGTATATTACTTAATGGAAGCTTGGGATATTCACCTTGTATATACAATCTTGCTCAAAATGGTAGTATGCTACTTGGTTTGTTTCTACTTCAATGTGTACAAGTGTTTATTTTGCGATATCACCTATACGCATTAGTGGAGCCCTTAGGATCTTTGCTTGATTACCAGCGTTATGATGGCAGTCACACTAGTGGAGGCTGGGTAATCTATAAGCACATCCTTATGCGGGTCCCTAGTCGCAGGACTATCGAGATAGGGCATCGATACTCCGGAGTAGACTAGCGCATGCGCTTCTCATCCCAGTATGGGAGACGGTCTGTCCCACAGCCGTCAGTACGTCGTACTTGAGATAGTATGCGGGTGCTCGTTAGATTACGAGTACACTGGACAGGACTCGTCGGGAACTGATTAGTTGGTTTTTATACCTATCGTCAGTTATCAGTTCCCAGGTGACATGAGTACAGCTTAGTCCGCTGACTTGACACTGCCACTTCGCCTCGAGTGTGTTCCCACTGTACTTTGACTACTACCCTACCACGGCTCAAAGGAGTCGTGCAAACAGGTGGTAGTTGGGTGCAGTCCCGAAGCACTTGGAGACAGTGGCGGTTAGACAGGATTCTGTAAGTCTACGCTAGCGCCCCGGCAGTCTACAGACGCCAAATGCGGAACAAAATTTTTGAACTGGCGCTATCGTATACTTTCACCCGGATCTTTCATTATTGCTAAACTAACAAACAATAAAGAGTGTAGAAAGGTTATACCGAACGATCCGAGTCCTTCGTTCTTCAACCATCATCCCACGCTCCGTTGCGGCTGCTCCGATCTCGTCGATGTGGCACCACATCACCGATTCTTTAAACGGGCTCCCGTCTCTGACTCGAGGCAACTCGGTCGTCAAGTTTGCCAAAAGAGACGACCAAGATTGATGTAGAGAATGAGTAGATGACTTTGTCTCACTTCGTCCAAGTCCGTGGACGATCGGTAAATGAAGTTGCCGATGGAAATGAAATGGAACAATGAATGAACTATGAAATTTCCATACACTTTAAACTATACTCTTTTCTTTTTAGCAACCATAATTTCACAAAATGAGAGAGTGTTTGAGGAGAGAGAGGGCCGGCCACTCAAATAGAGGAGGGAGGTGATGGTAGGAGGAGGGGAGAGTGACCATAAGCAAAAGATCAAAGCAAAATATCCTTAGCTAAACAAAATGCATTAATGTAAATGAATGACTCACATAAACACCTCATCAAGCCTTTAATGAAACCATTAATGTCAAGATGAGTCACTAGCCTAGTCACCATTTCTAGAAACTCCTAGAAGCACGACTCACCTCATCCAAGAAAAGATAAATCCGTCTTTAACCGAATGTTAAAAGACGGCTGATAGAAAACTGGAAACTGGCAACTTCCAAAAGTGATCCTGAAACGAATTTCAGGACAACCCCGAAACTGTATAAATATACCCGCATTTGTATTACGACCGAATACAAATACAACTTAGACAAAGATATTATATCTACTCAATATAATACTCGGATCCGGCTTAAACCAAAGCCGACCAGTATTATCTGCCCGAAAAATAACACGTGCGTAAACGCACGTGCATTTTCCGAACCCTGCCATAAAACCATACGGCCTCTACAACGTTTCGCCCGAACTTGGGAAACTCTCTGTGGGGGACTCTAATGACTCGTCAGTACCCTGGCAGTGGGTTTAACCACAAACCGTCAGCGGCACTAGCTATGCATAACGGCTGCCCACGGACTGACCTCAAGGGTGGCCGATGAGCGCACTCAAGGGAGGCCGATGAGCGAACTCATCCAGAAACCCTACTGAGCCTAACAGTGACAATGTATATACAGTCCGGTCCGTTCGTCAATGAGTATCGCATATCCGCCTAGGGGGCTAGTAACGTCAGACCCCCAGAAGCAGTATAAGTCGTGTCGGAGTGTAGCCCAATAACACCCTGAGATACTACTGGAGTACCTACCAGTAAATCTCCTGCCATGGCCATGGACTTTGTGTAATGGCTCTCCTAGACACAGCACGACCTCGCCCCCAATACCGGGAGAGATGAATCCCCTGCCGATCCGCTCACGTGCCTCCATATGGCTCGGGACTGTACCCAAAAGCTACCTGTTTGCACGACTCCCTTGAGCCGTGGTAGGGTAGAAATCAAAGCACAGTGGGAACTCACACGAGACAAATGACGACCTCAGGTCGATGAACTAACCTGTACACATGTCACCAGGGAACTGCTATCTGACGATAGGTATAGTACTAACTAGCAGATTCCCGGCGAGTCCTGTCCGGTGTACTCATAACCCAATGAGCACCTGTATACATCTTAGGTGATCCAACTGACACCAGTGGCTTGTGAGACCGGCCACCGCCCCTCGTCGGGGTCTCGACTGTATACACTAGTCTACTCCGGAGTATCGATGCCCTGTCTCGAAACTCCCACGACTAGGGACCACAATTAAGGATATGCATATAAACTACCCAACTCTCACGTATATGATCGCCATCATACTGTTGGTAGTAAAGCAAGATCCTAAGGGCTCTATCAAAGTGTAACATGCAATCAGTCACCTGAACATGTACACGACTGATAAAGGCAAACCAGATAGCATACTATCATCTCGAGTAAGACTATTCTACTGGGATAGGTCCTACGCAATCATTGCAATCACGTACCTGCGATCCAATAATTGACTATGAGGGCACTATCTCCAACAATCTCCCACTTGCACTCAAGGCTAATTATTGCGATGTCGACTACTCACAGCCCGTGTGAAACCGAACATCCAACTCCTCTACTAATCAGTTTCACAAAGCCCGTTTGTAAAACTATTGTGTTCGAGAAATAGCCTCAGTGAGTGGATCCGCCTAGATGTTTCTTTCAATATCTCTCTAAATCTCAAGTTCGCGGAGAAAGCCATCTCCCGAATCGAGTAATACCTGTCTTAGAATATGTCTGGATTTCTGATGGGACCTTGTTCATAAATGAACTCCAAATCCAAACTTCTTAGACTGTATCGATCACTGAACCTAATCAGTATCCGGCACCATGCCTTCCACAGTATCCTCTTGGACCACCTGTCCATAATACTCTCCCTCCTCGTCAGAGGGAAAAACTATAACTCTGACAATCTCTCTGTCAACCATGTCACCTTTGAAGCTTGGAATGATAACCGTCTCCCGAAAGAGGCTGCCGTCATCAAATCCGTAGAACATGTACTTATGTTCTAAAACTGCTTCCTTATGTTTCTCCAGGATTGGATTAATACAAACTCATTGCATCTAGTGCAAAAACAACATCTGGTGTGGTACTTGACGTCTCACGATTGACTCAATTGCCTAAGTAAGTGATCTGTCAATCATGCACTTCCCTCTCCCCTTTAGTCTGTACGACAACTTTAGAGAGGGTGACTCCATCACCTGCAGGTACACCACCATGCTAGGAGTCAACTATTCTAAAAACCATTAGAATATCTGTCAAAGTACCCACATTGGGAAACTACCCAATTCCAGATCTAAAACCATAGATCTAGAAACCAGAATGTCAAATATTATATCCATATCCTGTCTGGAGAAACAACTGTGTGACGACCACAGTACAACCGATCGTAGTATAGGAATTTTACTTCCCACTCTGTGTATGTCATCCAGATACCATGACATCACACCCTACTACCTTCTTAACAGATCCATCCCCTATTCTGATTGAAGTCAAACCCATGACTGTCACATCAAAAATAGATGATCTATCTCCGCTATATCTGCTCAAGTCTATAAATAGATACAAGCATCTTGCCCACTATGTTTCCGATGCTCCCACTGACTACGACAACCCTCCTACCGGGTCTCATAACCTGGAACAACGGTAGTGTCAAGTCTTGGTAGATAAGAACCTCCCTGTCACCGTCCTTGAGGCTACCGAAGTACCTCTCGGGTGTCTGAGGTTACCCACCATATCTGCGGAGTGGCTATTGGAATGTCAAACCTGATTGAATGAATAGGTCCTATTAAATTTTCCGTAATCGTTTGCGGTTCTGGAATCACTTCCAGTTCTACCATACTCCCACTACTGTTTTCTGAAAAAAAATCCATTTTACTAAAACTGTGGCGAGTCAAGAACAATATCACTATTGATCTTCCAAATGGTAGAATATCAACCCTCGTCATAGCCAGGGTCAACCCACAAACAGCCATTACAGAAACGTGCCCTGAGTTATCCAGAGTCTGGTTTTAAGCATAAGCTGGACAACTCCCCGTACCTTAACATCTTTTAAGGTACGAACCATTCTATATCCAATATAGAAACTTTGGCACTTATTTAATTGGAACCATATTCAATCATGCAGCTGTCTCCAGTGCATATCATCTTAATGGAAAGAGGCTAATCAGCATTACTCAACTTAGGAATCCATCCAATTATGAGTAACCTGAAAAAGAAACACGTTTCTCCAAACCATCACTATCATCTGAATACCAATCACAAGAATCTACATCTTCGATCTCTTTGAAGAATCCCGATACTTGTGATACCTGATTCTCTACTTTATTCTTATACCCACAACTTCTTTTTAACTTAGACCTTGTATTTCTACGAAACACTTGTCCAAATACTAGAGAAGTTATAAGTAAACAGAACATAGTACGAGGACCTACCCCTTTATCCTGATGGACACTGGACAACATACAATACTCTGTATAAGTCCGTTGAGTTAAACAACTCAAATCTTATGCGTCGTAGGTGAAAAACTGTACCCTGGCGATTTCCTCAAATATCACCAATTACAACGAATTCCGATATAATGAGGATAATCACCTAATTCCCAATATCTTACTCCCACTCATCATCTGGAAAACCATACAGATATAAGAATGAAACCTGGTAAATACATACCCTTGGAGTAAGTATCTAATCGGGAAAACAGTTTTTCTTTAACAATGCACTGAAACATGAAAATGTTTCGTAGGGGTATCCTGGTATTCATACTAATGCCTCTTCCATAATCCAATTCATGACTTCAACCGTATATTTTATTGCCATCTTTCCAAATCCCTTTATTTGTCTTTAGTCGTTACCTTCTGTACACCATCGTTAGGCTAAATGGTTTTCTTCCTTCCCTACCGTTCAGCACCAGCCTATGGTTTGGAACAAGACTATCCAGTAAGCATAATAGGTGTACCCTCCTAAACCAAGGAGTACTCGCATCTCGAGAGAAGGTGATGATAAAAGACAACTGAATAATACCTTATTCCTTTAAAGGTGAAAATAGGAGTGGCGATGAAGTACGCGGTTTTGGTCGTGAATGATATCAGTCGCAATTTACTTTGCCCTCTTTCTAATCCTTTTATTTTGTCTTTACATATTACCTTCTGCACACCCTACTTAGGCTAATTGGTTTTCTTCATTCCCTATCTTTCGGCACCTGCCTATGGTTTGGAATAAGACTATCCAATATGCGTAATGGGTGTACTCTCCTAAACCAAGGAGCTCTCGCAACCTGAGAGAAGGTGATAATAAAAGACAACTGAATAAACCAATTCTATTTCTCCTGAACCTTGATCCATCCTCGAAGAAGTCCCTTCGAGTTCGTATATAACCATACGATGGATCTATCCAATGGAAGTGGATATCCGTAGTAAAACGGGTGTTCTGAGAAATGCAAAGGGTAAAAGAAGGAGTGGCAATGACTTATGCAACATAGACAATCCAAATGCCAGTATTTTTAAGAAGGTTCGGTCAACCTGGTCACTGAGTCATAGTCTAGGGTCGGTCAAAGGTCGCTGCCAAAGAGAGAGAGAGAAAAGAAACACTCTGCGTGCACTCTAACCTAGATCAGAATGGTTATCACTTTATCTAATCCGGAAACCTCCCACTGTCCTGTCAAATTCTCCTCCAAACCTAAAGAAGAATCAATCGGGATCACCCGAAGAGTAAACCAACTCATCAGTGGAAATCGGGATCCAACTCTCATCGCATGATAACGTGATGGAATGCATCCACGTTACTCATACTCCAGAAGGTATGCGCATACTTGGCAAGTTTCAGTTTCTTTAGAAACTCCCGATCAGATTTTTGCCCCATGCTCTTATAACCTTGGCGTTAGGTCAAAATGTCATAAGTCACATGCCAAGTTCTACCCATCACTATCTTGTTAATTTGAACCCACCCGCACATGCCCTTGGCGTTAGGTCAAAATGGCAGAACGGCTGTCCCAAACCAACTCATCTAGCTATGCAACAATTGAATACCCAGCAGCTACCAAACACTATGCCTTGGCGTTAGGTCAAAATACATAGCTTGAATACTACTGAATACCCAAAAGAAGTGACGGAGGGCTACGGCTGGTTTTGGGCGAAAAACCTTTACCGTAGTGAACTTGATATCACTGAAGGAACCTGATAGCTTTTTAAAATATAGTGGCGAAAACCTTTTGCTAAAGAGGTGACTCCCGGAAAAGGGATCTCGGCTCTTTCCTCGTGGAATGAGGTGCAGGATATTCCACTGAATACCGCTATGCAAAGCAACATGTAATCGACTATAGTGAAGTTATTACCCTGACGCAAACTTCTGCCCAAGGGGTCAGTCCCGATGAAGGGATATCGGCCCTTGCCCCGTCGAATGAGGTGCAGGATATTCCACTGAATACCGCTATGCAAAACAAAAGGAAACGTCTTTGCAATAACACTTTTTAAAATTGTTCCAACAACTAAAACAGGTTTGTTTAACTTTGCATTGATCAGAATCAACGCAGTCCCATCAATCAATCACACCAGAAAAGCACGAAAATAAAATGTACGTATATGCCATCCGCATTCGTCACTGGGTCCCGTCATCACCCGTTAGGTTACTTAACTAACGACAGAGTGGGGACTGGACTAGCGCGGGTGTAAAACATATACAACATCTAATAGTATATAAACCAATATACAATAATCGCTCCAGGCGTGATAATATGCAACATTACAGAAAAGTAATAAGCATCAGAGAACAATACAGATAATCTGGGATCCCCGAGTTTCACAGAGCCGCTGCTGAAACCCGACGTTCCCCTGTCGTGTGGATAGCCTGTGCAATGAAACCTAGACCCCTACGGGTGCGGCAAGTTACCCGCCAAAACCTGAAGCGAGGTAGTCCCTACAGCATAGTGAATGGAACACCCGGCACTTCACGGAATCCGGTAAATTGAGCACCCCTCCTTGGGTCAACCTGTACCCCCTACGAGTGCGGCGAATAGTCTGCCAATTTTAGAGTGGGGCCCCTCTGCCTCTCAAAGCCATGAGATGCGGACCCGTTGCCCTCCAGAACCCGGCTATCCGTGCACTCCGTCGCGGGGCAAAACCTAGTACAGTAATGAAAAATAGTACAACAGGTACATCGACCGCAACCTGGTCATGCCCCAAAAGAATATTATACAACAGGCAGTGACGGCAGTCCACAAGTTGGACGCTCGCCCCGCAATATCAAATGTACAAATAAACTCAAACTGTACTACCATTGCACACTGCTATCCAACACGACAAATCCGCAACATCACAACACGACACAGAACATCAACGCGAATGACACGTTCACAAACCCGTCTAAAAGAACTATAGCAATCAGACGCGGTTTACCGATCAAATGACATTCCCGGTCGGAGATATAATGTAAGCACTGTAAACTAACGTGTTTAAATTTCGATCGACAAAATATCAAAAAATGGGCCCCACGACTTACTGGTGAACAGTAACAAAACCTGGGCCAAAAATAAATATACCAAAAATCCCAATTTCCAACACAGAAATCACTGTAGAAATTTGGCAAAGTGATGTGACTTTCTTGCGGCGGATCCGCGGCCAAGACCATGCTTGGGTCGCGGATCCGCGCAAGAACAGTCGAATTACTTCGTCGAATTTCTGCAGTATTTCTAAAAAAGCCTGTTTGATATTCTGGTATGGTCCAAATTTCATTTTGACCAGTTTAAAAATTTACAGAAACTGTCAAGTTGGAATTTTGCAATTTTTGTTTTTCGGTTCGATCGATGTTTTAAACGCGTTAGCACAAGTTACTATAGCAAAATGGTGAGGCTCTGATACCACTGTAAGTCTACGCTAGCGCCCCGGCAGTCTACAGACGCCAAATGCGGAACAAAATTTTTTAACTGGCGCTATCGTATACTTTCAACCGGATCTTCCATTATTGCTAAACTAACAAACAATAAAGAGTGTAGAAAGGTTATACCGAACGATCCGAGTCCTTCGTTCTTCAACCATCATCCCACGCTCCGTTGCGGCTGCTCCGATCTTGTCGATGTGGCACCACATCACCGATTCTTTAAACGGGCTCCCGCCTCTGACTCGAGGCAACTCGGTCGTCAAGTTTGCCAAAAGAGACGACCAAGATTGATGTAGAGAATGAGTAGATGACTTTGTCTCACTTCGTCCAAGTCCGTGGACGATCGGTAAATGAAGTTGCCGATGGAAATGAAATGGAACAATGAATGAACTATGAAATTTCCATACACTTTAAACTATACTCTTTTCTTTTTAGCAACCATAATTTCACAAAATGAGAGAGTGTTTGAGGAGAGAGAGGGCCGGCCACTCAAATAGAGGAGGGAGGTGATGGTAGGAGGAGGGGAGAGTGACCATAAGCAAAAGATCAAAGCAAAATATCCTTAGCTAAACAAAATGCATTAATGTAAATGAATGACTCACATAAACACCTCATCAAGCCTTTAATGAAACCATTAATGTCAAGATGAGTCACTAGCCTAGTCACCATTTCTAGAAACTCCTAGAAGCACGACTCACCTCACCTAAGAAAAGATAAATCCGTCTTTAACCGAATGTTAAAAGACGGCTGATAGAAAACTGGAAACTGGCAACTTCCAAAAGTGATCCTGAAACGAATTTCAGGACAACCCCGAAACTGTATAAATATACCCGCATTTGTATTACGACCGAATACAAATACAACTGAGACAAAGATATTATATCTACTCAATATAATACTCGGATCCGGCTTAAACCAAAGCCGACCAGTATTATCTGCCCGAAAAAAAACACGTGCGTAAACGCACGTGCATTTTCCGAACCCTGCCATAAAACCATACGGCCTCTACAACGTTTCGCCCGAACTTGGGAAACTGTCTGTGGGGGACTCTAATGACTCGTCAGTACCCTGGTAGTGGGTTTAACCACAAACCGTCAGCGGCACTAGCTATGCGTAACGGCTGCCTACGGACTGACCTCAAGGGTGGCCGATGAGCGCACTCAAGGGAGGCCGATGAGCGAACTCATCCAGAAACCCTACTGAGCCTAACTGTGACAATGTATATACAGTCCGGTCCGTTCGTCAATGAATCGCATATCCGCCTAGGGGGCTAGTAACGTCAGACCCCCAGAAGCAGTATAAGTCGTGTCGGAGTGTAGCCCAATAACACCCTGAGATACTACTGGAGAACCTACCAGTAAATCTCCTGCCATGGCCATGGACTTTGTGTAATGGCTCTCCTAGACACAGCACGACCTCGCCCCCAATACCGGGAGAGACGAATCCCCTGCCGATCCGCTCACGTGCCTCCATACGGCTCGGGACTGTACCCAAAAGCAACCTGTTTGCACGACTCCTTTGAGCCGTGGTAGTGTAGAAATCAAAGCACAGTGGGAACTCACACGAGACAAATGACGACCTCAGGTCGATGAACTAACCTGTACACATGTCACCAGGGAACTGCTATCTGACGATAGGTATAGTACTAACTAGCAGATTCCCGGCGAGTCCTGTTCGGTGTACTCGTAACCCAATGAGCACCTGTATACATCTTAGGTGATCCAACTGACACCAGTGGCTTGTGAGACCGGCCACCGCCCCTCGTCGGGGTCTCGACTGTATACACTAGTCTACTCCGGAGTATCGATGCCCTGTCTCGAAACTCCCACGACTAGGGACCACAATTAAGGATATGCATATAAACTACCCAACTCTCACGTATATGACCGCCATCATACTGTTGGTAGTAAAGCAAGATCCTAAGGGCTCTATCAAAGTGTAACATGCAATCAGTCACCTGAACATGTACACGACTGATAAAGGCAAACCAGATAGCATACTATCATCTCGAGTAAGACTGTTCTACCGGGATAAGTCCTCCGCAATCATTGCAATCACGTACCTACGATCCAATAATTGACTATGAGGGCACTATCTCCAACAGATTCGTCTCTCCCGGTATTAGGAGTTGACATCGCGCTGTGTCTAGGAGAGCCACTACACGAGTAGTCCCTGGCCAGGGCAAGCGAGATATACTGGTAGGCTTCCAGTGTTATCTCAGGGTGTTTTGGGCTTCACTCCGACACGACTTGTACCGCTATTGGGGGACTGACGTTTACCGCCCCCTAGGCCCGACATGTAATGTATCAGACGAACAGACCGGACTGTACGGAGAATTTCACATTCAGACTCAGTAGGAGTTCAGATGGGTTTTACCTCGTCAGTCTTCTTATCGACATCTACCTGGGGACCGTTACGCACAGCTAGTGCCGCTTGCGGTCTGTGGTTAAACCCACAGCCAGCGTAGTGTCGAGTCTTTAGAGTCCCACACAGAGGGCTATTCGCCTCTGGGCAAAACTGAGTAGAGGTCGCATGGTTTTGCGGCAGGGTTCGTTCTAATCCGCGCACTAGTGCACGTTTGGAGTCCGGACGGGTTATACTAGCAGGTTCTGGTTTGAGACAGATACTGGTATATGTTTTGGGGTTGCTTTTATCTCACAGTATTCTTGTTCCTCGGAACGAGAATGCAGGTGTGTATGCACAGTTGTTTGAGGCGGAGGAAGAGGTCTTTCATTAGGGTTTCGGAACGGGTGCGTATGCACAGTTGACAGTCGTCTTTTTCCAAACCCTAATGGATTTATAAAATATCAATTAATAATAGTAATTAAATGAAATTGTTTCATGGTTGATTTTGTTGACTTGTTGACCATGGTTGACTTGTTGACCATGGTTGAATGTTTGACCATCATCATTGCTTTGCAACGATACTCCTTGATTCTAGCTTACATTCATTTAATGAAGTGATGATAGTGGTCATTCCAAATACAACCATAAACTATTTCATTTTGAATTATTATTATTAATTAGATAAATCTTTTTCCTTTTGTTATGGTTGCAAAAGGAAAATGAGCTCATTCTATCATATTGATTCTCTCTCCTCATTTCATCTTCTTCTTCCTCAAGCTCAAGGAGAATCCTTCTCATGTGTTGAGAATCCCTCTCCTTGAAAGAGAAACACCCTATAGATACTCTCTACTCTCTCTAGGGTTCAAGGTTTAGCAAGCCGGAGATCCTAGTTTACTCTAAGTTCGAGAAAGAGCCCGAAGGTTGAACCCTCAGGTGGATCCATCTTCGACGGAAGAAGGCAATGAGGAAAGAACCATCAACCTCTACTAGGTTTCAAGAAGAAGGAGTTCAAGTTAGGTATAACCACTTTGCCGAGTAGTTAACTCTCCTTTGCATGTTTGCTAGTTTAGTTTAGACACGATCCCGACCTTGTTTAGTCCATGTTGCTCCTTGTGACAAAATTTTGATTGTTATACCGTTCCCGCCTCCTCGTAAGTACCGAGGATGGCAACGTGGACTTACAGTGGTATCAGAGCCTAACTAAACTTAAACTAGCTTGGTAGAGAAGTGTATGGAAGTTCGAAACGGAAAAATCACAAAAACCGAGTTTTCAAAAACCCTAGTTTCTGTTAAAATTTTTTCTGGTCAAAACAAAATTTGTCATACACCTAAAATCATCTCAGGGTTTTTAAAAGATAACCACCAAAAACGAGCCAGAGATCTGACCAAAGGACCGCGGTTCCGCGGCAATAGCATGCTATTGCCGCGCAACCGCGGCCGTCTTGTCTCCTCTCTGCCTCGATTTTGGTGCAGTGTATCTATGGCTTGGTTTTGGGATTTTTGAGATATGTTATATGTGCCCAGATTTTCCAGAATAGAAATTCACTTTTGGGGGCCTATAAATCCGTATTTTTTCCGAACTTCAATCCACTTTGACTATGAAGGTTATATCTGTGATGCTTTCATGTATTGAACGTCGGCTAATCGCTATATGATGATTATTCGGGGTTATACATCTCTGTGATCTGTGTTTGATGATGGTTTGTGTATATGAATGCGTTGGACTGTCGCGGGTGAATAGCCGGGGTGGATGTGAGATGAGTGTTTTCTTTTTCTTTCATTCATGTAAAATGTAAATTGATGTAATATTATTATTTGTATGGCCGCACAACCGGGTCGAGGTTGTAGCCGTCATTGTATAATTCTTTTTACTGTTTTTGCTCCTAGGATAGACCAATGGAGGGGTGCACAAACTACCGGGTATCTCGAAGTGCCGAGTGGCCTACTCACGGCGTTGAGGGAGGTTGCTCCACTTCGGATACTTGGCGGGTAGTTTGCCACACCCGTAGGGGTCTTGGGTGGGGTATTTGGCTATTCACCGCGACCGTGTAATCCGCTTTTCGTTGCAGGCTCGAAATGATTGCGGATTCCTAGTATATCCAATGTATTCATCCGTGATCTGTAATGTCTATCATTGCTTTATATTTAGGCGTTGCTTATGTTTTACAGCCGCGCTAGCCCAGCCCCCGCTCTGTCGTTAGTTAAGTAACCTAACAGGTGATGACGGGGCCCCGTGGCCAATGCATATGGCATAAGCGTACGTCATATTTTGGTTGTTTTCTGCAATGGTAGGATTAAATGATGGGACGCATTAAAAGAACTAATGCAAGAATATCACGCATTAAAAGAACTAATGCAAGATAATAAACCAAGGTAAAGTCGTTGGAACACTTTCGAAAAACCACTCAGTTCTTTTCAAAACTAACTTTTAAATGCGGAGCTTGAGCCACTCCTTTTTAAAAGCTATCTCATTCCATCGATCATATCAAGTTAACTACGTTCACGGTTTTACCAAAACCATTCGTAGCCCTCCTTCGTTTCACATGAATAGGCGATAGTATTCAAGCTATGTATTTTGGCCAAAGTCAAGGCATAGTGATTGGTAGCTATTGGGTATTCATGTGTAGCATAGATAGATGCGTTGATTTGGGACAGCCGTACTGCCATTTTGGCCAAAGTCAAGGGTAGGTACGGATGGATCCAAATTAACCTGGATAGTGACGGGTAGAACTTGACATGTGACTTATGATATTTTGGCCAAAGTCAAGGTCATAAGAGCATGGGGAAAAAATCCACATCGGGAGTTTCATAAGTACTGAAACTTGCTAGATTTGCATACCATTTGGAGTGTGATGATTCTGGTAGGATTCCTACAGTTTCGTCATGCGATGATATTTTGATCCCGATCCTACTGTGAGTATATGCTACTCCTCGGGAAATTTCTCACTAAACGATCAATGCTATAAACCTAGTAGGTGCCTAGAAAGGTGTTAGCGGGGCTACGCCCCCAGGGAAAAGAGGTTCTTAAATTAAGGAACTTCGCGAAAGCGTTGGAAAACCTCCCTCGAAGTACCGACACTGGCCTGGCTGAACGGTTAAGCAAGTATTGTGCGGTGGGATTGATCCCGACTAATTCTTCCTTTATGGTTTGAGGAGGGATTCGAGGGACAGTGGGAGCCATCCTGTTTAGACAAATTAAAAACCATTCTAAACTTGTAAGAGCATCGTGCTGAGTGTTTCTTCTCTCTCTCCAAATTGCAGCGGCCAAATCAACATGACTGGAATTAAGTTATTGCTAGATAAAAACATACTGACAGGGCCAAAATACAAAGATTGGCTCAGGAATGTCAAAATGGCAATCACTTATGACAAGCTGGGGTATCTTCTTACCACCAAAGCTCCCCCCGTCCCAGGTCCCACCTCCAGCGTCGCGGATAAGGAAATCCGTATGGCTTGGGAGATTGATTGCGCGAAGGCCAAGTGCCTCGTACTTGCCTCTATGGACAACGAACATCAGAGGAGGCACGAGAATATGGACCTAGAATCCATATTTCTCCATACAAAAGAACTGTATGGAGAGCAGTCCCGTATCGCAAGATACGAAGTGTCGAAGAAGTTGTTTTCGGCAAGATTGGCCGTCGGATCATCGGTAGCGGAACACGTGCTTAAGATGATTGGCTACATTGAGGAGCTCGCAGAACTTGGGACCACGTTGGAGAGTGAGCTCTATACGGACGTAGTTCTCCAGTCCCTTCCTTCCACTTACGCCCAGTTCATACTGAATTTCAACTTGCAGGAAAAGGAAGTTGAACTTTCAGAACTCCTCAACATGCTGAAGAGCGCAGAGGGCACCCTACAGAAAGGTAGGGAAACACCCGCTTTGTTTGTAGGAGGATCTTCTTCTTCTAGGTCCAAGGAAAAAGCCAAGGGAAAGAAGAGGAAAGCCCCCACCAAACCAAGGGGCGGTGTTGGTAAAGTGGAAAAGAAGGGAAAAGAAAAGGCAACAAAGTTAGCGGGGAAACTGGTGGGTAAAGAGGAATGCTTCTATTGTCACAAGAGTGGACACTGGAAGAAGGATTGCAGGGCTTGGAAAGCCAGGACACAGGAACTGAAGCAGGTTGCGGCTTCAGCTTCAGGTATGTATGTTATTGAAAACTGTCTTTCGATAAACTCTACTTCCTGGGTATTGGATACCGGATCAGGATCTCATATCTGTAATTCTTTGCAGGCGTTGAGAAATCGTAGGGTTTTGAAGGCAGGTGACATGACCCTCAGAGTTGCAAACGGAGCTAGCATGGATGCTAAAGCCGTGGGGGACTATCACCTGGGAATGTCAGATGGACATGTTTTGGTTTTACGTAATTGCTTTTTTGTACCCAACGCAACTTGTAATATCATTTCTGTATCTTTGGTTTCAAAAGAAGGTTATGAATTTGCGTTTGTAAGTAATGTTGTAAACATTCACCTTAATCAAGTTCTGATTGGGTCAGGTACACTGAGCAATGGTATATACATATTAAACCAACCACAGATTTTCAATGTCCAGAATACACACAAAAGAAAGTCTCCAGATATCAATCAGACTTTCTTATGTCATTGTAGACTGGGTCACATCAATGAGAGAAGGTTGACTAAGTTACATACAGAAGGATATTTGGATCCGTTCGAATATCAATCGTATGCCACTTGTCAATCCTGTCTCAAAGGAAAGATGATAAAAACTCCGTTCACTGGACACGGAGTAAGAGCGAGCGAGCTCTTGGGACCCATACACAGCGACGTGTGCGGTCCAATGTCTACACATGCACGAAGCGGTTATTCTTACTTCATTACTTTTACGGATGACTTTTCAAGGTACGGTTATGTCTTCTTAATGAAACATAAGTCGGAAGCCTTTGAAAAATTTCAGGAATATATGAATGAAGTAGAGAAACAAACCGGCAAAAGTATCAAGATTCTAAGATCGGATCGAGGTGGCGAATACTTAAGTGCCGAGTTTCTGAATTACTTAAAAGAGAATGGAATTCTCTCTCAGCTTACTCCTCCATACACTCTGCAACATAACGGTGTATCGGAGAGACGGAACCGGACCCTATTGGATATGGTACGGTCCATGATGAGTAATGCTGAGTTACCGCGATCTTTCTGGGGGTATGCGCTAGAATCAGCTGCGTACCTTTTGAACAGAGTTCCCACTAAGACTGTGCCTACCACACTATATGAGATGTGGTGTAGGAAGAGGCCCCATCTTAATCACATTAAAACATGGGGATGTCCAGGTTTTGTCAAAAAGCAGCATGCGGACAAGCTCGAGGCACGCTCAGTACAGTGCAAGTTTGTGGGATATCCAAAGAACTCCAAAGGATATTTCTTCTACTGCGATAAGGAACAAAAAGTTCTTGTTTCTCGTCATGCTCATTTTCTAGAATACCAGTTCTTAGAAAAGGAAATTAGTGGGAGCACAGTAGAACTGGAAGAAATTCCGGAACCACAGACTATTACTGAAAGTTTAGTGGAACCAGAAGGTTCAAAAGAACAGGACATTCCTACGCCGCTCCGCAGGAGTAGTAGGCAGTCTCATCCGCCCGAGAGATACTACAGTTTTCTTATAGACGGGGATAGAGAGGATTGCATTATAGATTATGACGAGCCTACTAGCTTCCAGCAGGCCGTTCAGAGCGTTGACTCGGTAAAATGGCTAGATGCAATGCGGACCGAAATGGAGTCTATGTACACCAACAAGGTATGGACGTTGGACATTGCTCCAGACGGGGTAAAACCCGTAGGATGCAAGTAGATCTTTAAAAGGAAGATTGGTGTAGATGGACAGGTTAAGACCTATAAAGCTAGACTTGTAGTAAAGGGTTTCCGTCAAAGACCTGGTTTGGACTATGACGAAACTTTTTCTCCAGTGGCTATGCTGAAATCCATTCGGATCCTTCTTGCCATTGCTGCCTTCCACGATTATGAGATATGGCAGATGGACGTAAAAATCGCTTTTCTAAATGGAAATTTAGAGGAGTGTGTCTATATGGATCAGCCAGAGGGTTTCATTCAGAATGAGAGCCGCGGAAAGGTGTGCAAGTTGCTTAAGTCCATCTATGGACTAAAGCAGGCATCGCGGAGTTGGAACATCTGTTTTGATGAGACGGTCAAGGAATTTGGATTTATCAAAAATCCAGATGAACCATGCATCTATTGTAGATTTGTAGCGAGAACTGTAGTATTCCTCGTTTTATACGTGGATGACATTCTCTTAATAGGAAATGACATTCCTATGCTATAATCTGTCAAGGGATTCTTGTCACACAGGTTCTCCATGAAAGACCTGGGTGATGCCTCATACATCCTGGGGATCCGGATCCATCGTGATAGATCCAAGAGGATATTAGGACTTTCACAGTCCAGGTACATCGACACTATACTGAAGAGATTCAGTATGGAAGATTCCAAGCGCGGTAACCTACCGGCTTGTCACGGGATCACCCTCTCTAAAGAGATGTCTCCCAAGACTGATTTGGAGAGGGATCGCATGTCTATTATACCCTACGCTTCTGCGGTAGGCTCTATAATGTATGCGATGTTGTGTACCAGACCGGATGTAGCTTATGCACTGAGTGTAGTAAGCCGGTATCAGTCAAACCCTGGGGAGAAGCACTGGATAGCGGTAAAGAACATTCTCAAGTACCTGAGAAGGACTAAGGAGATGTTCTTGGTGTATGGCGGAAAAGACCTCCAGATCGAGGCCTTTACTGACTCCAGCTTCCAGAGTGACAAGGATGATTTCATGTCCATGTCGGGTTTTGTCTTTACCCTCAATGGAGGGGCGGTGTGTTGGAAGAGTTCCAAACAGGAAACCGTTGCAGACTCGACGATAGAAGCGGAATATATCGCTGCATCTGATGCCGCAAAAGAAGCTGTCTGGATGAGGAAGTTCTTGAAAGAACTTCAGGTGGTTCCGTCCATTGTTGACCCAATACCTCTGTATTGCGACAACAACGGGGCTATAGCTTTAGCGAAGGAACCCAGGTCCCATCAGAGATCCAGACACATCTTGAGGCGGTATCACCTGATCAGAGAGATCGTGGATCGCAAGGATATCGAGGTTCGGAGAGTTGCTTCAGAAGATAACACTGCAGATCCATTCACCAAGGCCCTGCCCCAAACTCAGTTCGAGCGGCTGATCGAGATGATAGGTCTCCGATACTCCAGTACATGGCCTTAGTGCAAGTGGGAGATTGTTAGTGTATTATGCCCTAGAGGCCATTACTGTATCATGCTGGTTTGTATATTACTTAATGGAAGCTTGGGATATTCACCTTGTATATACAATCTTGCTCAAAATGGTAGTATGCTACTTGGTTTGTTTCTACTTCAATGTGTACATGTGTTTATTTTGCGATATCACCTATACGCATTAGTGGAGCCCTTAGGATCTTTGCTTGATTACCAGCGTTGTGATGGCAGTCACACTAGTGGGGGCTGGGTAATCTATAAGCACATCCTTATGCAGGTCCCTAGTCGCAGGACTATCGAGATAGGGCATCGATACTCCGGAGTAGACTAGCGCATGCGCTTCTCATCCCAGTGTGGGAGACGGTCTGTCCCACAGCCGTCAGTATGTCGTACTTGAGATAGTATGCGGGTGCTCGTTAGATTACGAGTACACTGGACAGGACTCGTCGGGAACTGATTAGTTGGTTTTTATACCTATCGTCAGTTATCAGTTCCCAGGTGACATGAGTACAACTTAGTCCGCTGACTTGACACTGCCACTTCGCCTCGAGTGTGTTCCCACTGTACTTTGACTACTTCCCTACCACGGCTCAAAGGAGTCGTGCAAACAGGTGGTAGTTGGATGCAGTCCCGAAGCACTTGGAGGCAGTGGCGGTTAGACAGGATTCGTCTCTCCCGGTATTGGGAGTTGACATCGCGCTGTGTCTAGGAGAGCCATTACACGAGTAGTCCCTGGCCAGGGCAAGCGAGATATACTGGTAGGCTTCCAGTGTTATCTCAGGGTGTTTTGGGCTTCACTCCGACACGACTTGTACCGCTATTGGGGGACTGACGTTTACCGCCCCCCAGGCCCAACATGCGATGTATCAGACGAACAGACCGGACTGTACGGAGAATGTCACATTCAGACTCAGTAGGAGTTCCGATGGGTTTTACCTCGTCAGTCTTCTTATCGACATCTACCTGAGGACCGTTACGCACAGCTAGTGCCGCTTGCGGTCTGTGGTTAAACCCACAGCCAGTGTAGTGTTGAGTCTTTAGAGTCCCACACAGAGGGCTATTCGCCTCTGGGCAAAACTGAGTAGAGGTCGCATGGTTTTGCAGTAGGGTTCGTTCTAATCCGCGCACTAGTGCACGTTTGGAGTCCGGACGGGTTATACTAGCAGGCTCTGGTTTGAGACAGATACTGGTATATGTTTTGGGGTTGCTTTTATCTCTCAGTATTCTTGTTCCTCGGAACGAGAATGCAGGTGTGTATGCACAGTTGTTTGAGGCGGAGGAAGAAGTCTTTCATTAGGGTTTCGGAACGGGTGCGTATGCACAGTTGACAGTCGTCTTTTTCCAAACCCTAATGGATTTATGAAATATTAATTAATAATAGTAATTAAATGAAATTGTGTCATGGTTGATTTTGTTGACTTGTTGACCATGGTTGACTTGTTGACCATGGTTGAATGTTTGACCATCATCATTGCTTTGCAAGGATACTCCTTGATTCTAGCTTACATTCATTTAATGAAGTGATGATAGTGGTCATTCCAAATACAACCATCAACTATTTCATTTTGAATTATTATTATTAATTAGATAAATCTTTTTCCTTTTGTTATGGTTGCAAAAGGGAAATGAGCTCATTCTATCATATTGATTCTCTCTCCACATTTCATCTTCTTCTTCCTCAAGCTCAAGGAGAATCCTTCTCATGTGTTGAGAATCCCTCTCCTTGAAAGAGAAACACCCCATAGATACTCTCTACTCTCTCTAGGGTTCAAGGTTTAGCAAGCCGGAGATCCTAGTTTACTCTAAGTTCGAGAAAGAGCCCGAAGGTTGAACCCTCAGGTGGATCCATCTTCGACGGAAGAAGGCAATGAGGAAAGAACCATCAACCTCTACTAGGTTTCAAGAAGAAGGAGTTCAAGTTAGGTATAACCACTTTGCCGAGTAGTTAACTCTCCTTTGCATGTTTGCTAGTTTAGTTTAGACACGATCCCGACCTTGTTTAGTCCATGTTGCTCCTTGTGACAAAATTTTGATTGTTATACCGTTCCCGCCTCCTCGTAAGTACCGAGGATGGCAACGTGGACTTACTGTGGTATCAGAGCCTAACTAAACTTAAGCTAGCTTGGTAGCGAAGTGTATGGAAGTTTGAAACGGAAAAATCACAAAAACCGAGTTTTCAAAAACCCTAGTTTCTGTTGAAATTTTTTCTGGTCAAAACAAAATTTGTCATACACCTAAAATCATCTCTGGGTTTTTAAAAGATAACCACCAAAAACGAGCCAGAGATCTGACCAAAGGACCGCGGTTCCGCGGCAATAGCAAGCTATTGCCGCGCAACCGCGGCCGTCTTGTCTCCTCTCTGCTTCGATTTTGGTGCAGTGTATCTATGGCTTGGTTTTGGGATTTTTGAGATATGTTATACGTGCCCAGATTTTCCAGAATAGAAATTCACTTTTGGGGGCCTATAAATCCGTATTTTTTCCGAACTTCAATCCACTTTGACTATGAAGGTTATATCTGTGATACTTGCATGTATTGAACGTCGGCTAATCGCTATATGACGATTAGTCGGGGTTATACATCTCTGTGATCTGTTTTTGATGATGGTTTGTGTATATGAATGCGTTGGACTGTCGCGAGTGAATAGCCGGGGTGGATGTGAGATGAGTGTTTTCTTTTTCTTTCATTCATGTAAAATGTAAATTGATGTAATATTATTATTTGTATGGCCGCACAACCGGGTCGGGGTTGTAGCCGTCATTGTATAATTCTTTTTACTATTTTTGCTCCTAGGATAGATGTCACGACCCGAAAGTACGGAACGTGACCGGCACTTACATTACGAAGCGTCTAGAGGCGCCACGTGACCTAAGTAAGCCGAAGCCCAGAAATCTAAACCATAAAAGAAGAAAAAAGAAGAAAATAAAATAAAACAAGTATAAAACATCAGCAAATTTTACCAAAAATTTCGGCAGAGTCTCCTCTGTAAAACTGGCCCCCAAACGGGTACAACAAGTATAATATGAATAAATAATAAAAAGCATCCCCAAACGGGTGCTAGCTCAACGCCAACAGGCGGAGACAACCACAACAATCACAATAGTATACAACGCCAAAGGGCGAGGCTCAAATCTCAAAAGAAAACAAAAACCACCAGATCAGAATAACACATGCGCGACTCTAAGGTCGAAATAAGCAACTGGTCCAATAAACTTATCAAGTAATACAAATATGGTTGATGGAGCTTTCTAGATACAAATGAAATAATAAAAAAAATACAACGGCGGTTCAGATACAAATGAACCAACCTACCGTGCAAATCACCCGAAATGAAAATGATGTGCCAGCAACTGCCAAGGGAAACCTGTACATCGCACCTGAAAAGAATTTGGCACAACGGGGGTGAGTTGCCAACTCGTGAGTAGAAGACATCTACGAAAAGAAATCGAATGCACGACGCTATCCTAGGTCATAATAATACACTACTATATCCTAAACATCTAGTAATAGCAGGGTAATACTACGTGTAAGTACAGATAATCCGTGTTCGTGTCAGTGCTTAATATAATACTATGTCATATGAAATGAAATGCATCCACCATGAATGTAAAGTAACAAATCCTGAAATCCAGATATACATGAATAAGAACTCTTTAGCTATCATCATAGTAAAGTGTGTATAAGCATCTGAAATCTCAACAATGAAATCCATAGAAATCCGTGTCAAGCATCGACACAACACATGTAATCTCAAGTCTCAATATGTCGGGCTCCGTCAGTCCGGATCGGCCCATATCATCAAATCCCACGACAACGGTCGGTATCCTCCGGATATCCGCCGCGCCAGACATCACCGGTAGGTAGCCTTCCCCTGCCAGGCTCATCGTCTACAACTCGATCTTCTTGCCCCGGGGTACCATACCGGGCCCACCATGTACCCGAGACGGTTCATCCACTCCTCGAATCGGGTCTCGAAATCCATCAGAAAACATGAAATACTCATGGTGGACGACACATACATCACGAGAAAACCGCATCTTATTTTAAAAAGAGAAGAGGAGAGAGAGAGAAGTTTTTATATATATTCTTGCGGTTTTCCCCAAAAATCCAGAAATCTCACAGAAATCCAAATCTCAAAATCATGAGTAGTATATGATAAATGTCGGCATATGCTCATAATACTGTGCGATAACATGAAAATATGAATGCAGGAATGTCTAAGTTATGAATATCATGTCTATACTAACATCAGAGAGTAATCACAATATTATATCGGTTTAGTTGTTAACTGATTCTATCAACAAAATATAATATGATCTAAAGTGTACGTGACATAGCAATTACCGATGATGATGTGTGTGAGCCGGCAAATAAGTGTGCGTGGAATATGCGCATCATCGGTAATGGTGCTGGTGTCCTAACCGGTAAAGTTTATATTGATTATAGCAACATATAAAAGAACATGCACCATGATGATTATAGTATGAATGTAAATGCAGGTGTGCATCATCCACTGTGTGAGTCGAACCTAAACCAGTATCCATCTAACATCCTAAGGAACTAAACCTAATAGACTAGTCAGTAGGAAACTAGAGTCTACCTAAGGTCTGAATCATTATCTCCAATAGTCGGCGATTCCGCCTCAATAGCATCACGTACGTAGTACGGCTTCCTCGAATCAAGAGTGCGGATCAATCACCAAATCTAAGCCTCGTACGGCATCCCAATATCGGGGTACGGTCAAGTATCCCCTAGGTGTCCCTTCATTCGTATAATGTCATATGTATCTTATTGTGATTAAGTTATACTTATATGATATCGACATCAGGTCACGCCAATATAATGTCCTAATCAAGTTATACATATATCATATAGTGATCAGTCACAAGTTACAGTCCGGGTACTATTCTAGCGTCCCATGTACATCAATATCACCACCACTCCTTATAACTTATATAATCATGTTCATTATCTCATTTTCTAATGATCCGCTAACACTCAATACGACTGTATAGTCAAGAATCACGGCATCAAGCCAGTTATACTGTTTCATCATATCTCGGATATCATATCACATCAATGAAGCACCTATACGTGTTGTACATATATGTATATACCTATACCTAGTTCTACATATATCCACATACACGCACCCCATGTCGAGTTTCAGTGTGTGCGTGGGTGTGTTTCTATCTGAAACCTACGAACCCCCTTCCAAGGTATTCATCCTATGATTTGGCTTTCCTAAATCGGTCTAATCCAGCCTAGGGTCAATACTAGAGTCCTACTAGGGTCACGTCTGGTTTCCTAATGTCAATAAGTACTAATCCTATTCTACGTTGCGGGGGTGCTAAACGCCATCCACCCGACTTCCCCCCGTAGATATGCATCTACTCACCTGGTCCATGTCTGCCGACGACGGTGTCGCGATCCTCCTCTTCATCGCCCGTAGTCCACTTGAAGGGTACCTAAACGCAAACATATAAATAACATCGTAAACCGAATCACATACAAAAGTCAAACGATACAAGGAACAAGCATAGGTTAAAACCTATGTCTCGTCCACGCAAAAGCACCAAACACCGCTCGATATCGGTGTACAAACGCCGACTGATCGAGGTAGAAACCAATAAACAACCCGCAGTTTCAAAACCCATTACTTATAATATTAAACTTGGTTCAAATCATCGGAACCCTAAAATCGATCAAATCATCCAATTCCGAAAACCTTGAAAATGTCAATTCACCGTTTTACTTCAAAACTTGACGTTTAACGAAACTAATGGTCATAATATTCATTAAATAACATAACTAAGTTACAGAAACCATTATCATATTTTTATTACACTAATTTATATTACGAATAAATTTCTAGTTTGCAATTTTATCAATTTTCCACAACTTACAAGCAAAATTCCACAATTCCACAACAACACTTGATTTTGTATGAATTAATATATCAAACTACAATTTACAATGATAATGATATAATGAAACCTTAATTTATATTCTAAATCTCATTTATTTAATAATTTCCAAAAACTAGTTAGCAAAAATAGCAATTTTTATCAAAATTTATCAATTATCAATAATACTAGTAACTAAACTAAGTTTTTCCATTCCTTTAACATGTCAATATCCTCATTTAAACAACAATCTATTGTTACAAACATTCATTGGAATTTATCTCACCAATATATAAAATATATAGAAATCTAGTTTGCTAAAAATGGTTTAATTTAAGAAATTTGGATCACAATTTGCAATATATCAACTATGCATGATTTTCCATTTGTAAAAGTGCTAATCTAGTTATTATAAACCTAATGATATAATAAAACCCCAACTTAATTTTACAAACCCTCACTTGAATTTTTAAAAGTAGTAAATAGAATTAACATATTAAATCTAATTAAGCTTAATGAAACATCTAATAAAAATAAAACAAAAGAAGAAAATTTATACCTCCAAAATTAAGAAATCCAACATGAAAATGAGCCTCCAAAATGCATGCTTCCCATCTCCAAAATCCATGTAAAAATGAGAAAGGAATAAAGGGTAGAGAATAAATAGGATTTTGTGCACTTTTTATTGAATTTTTGTGGATTTTTAATGATTTTGTGTAATAAAATGGGGTGGGAAATTGGGGGGGGGGCTGCCATGGGCATCATGGCCGGCCACAAGAGGAAGAGAGGGAGAAAAAGAAAGAGGGAAGAATTGTGTAGAAGGTTCACACAATATGATGTATACATATGTCTTTTCATGATTTATTAATTTTCTTTTCATTTCTTCACTATAGCAACTAAAGAAAAGTCTAGAAAATTGGAAAAGTTGGCAAATAAATTTTGCATGATACACACTAAATTCTAATATGCCATGGTTCATTTTTACAAATTAAAACCATTCAAATTTGTAATTTACACTAATTTAGTGTAAAATAAAGCTTATGTTAATATTTAAAATAATTAATTTAGGAAAAATATTTAATTTAACTAAAATTTTATAAGTGGCTAAATAAACACCATTTACTAGTAATTACATAATTTAAATAGGTATTTTTGAATTTATAATGAAAAACAATTGCGGTTTGATTTTACGAAAAAATACATTTTGCTTTACCGAAAATCAAAATTTCACTTAAACAATTTTATTCATTTAATTATTTATTTAATTATTTTTAAAACGTTACAATAGACCCATGGAGGGGTGCACAAACTACCGGGTATCACGAAGTGCCGAGTAGCCTACTCACAGCGTTGAGGGAGGTTGCTCCACTTCGGATACTTGGCGGGTAGTTTGCCGCACCCGTAGGGGTCTTGGGTGGGGTATTTGGCTATTCACCGCGACCGTGTAATCCGCTTTTCCTTGCAGGATCGAAATGATTGCGGATTCCTAGTATATCCAATGTATTCATCCGTGATCTGTAATGTCTATCATTGCTTTATATTTAGGTGTTGCTTATGTTTTACAGCCGCGCTAGCCCAGCCCCCGCTCTGTCGTTAGTTAAGTAACCTAACAGGTGATGACGGGGCCCCGTGGCGAATGCATATGGCATAAGCGTACGTCATATTTTGGTTGTTTTCTGCAATGGTAGGATTAAATGATGGGACGCATTAAAAGAACTAATGCAAGAATATCACGCATTAAAAGAACTAATGCAAGATAATAAACCAAGCTAAAGTCGTTGGAACACTTTCGAAAAACCACTCGGTTCTTTTCAAAACTAAATTTTAAATGCGGAGCTTGAGACACTCCTTTTTAAAAGCTATCTCGTTCCATCGATCATATCAAGTTCACTACGTTCACGGTTTTACCAAAACCATTCGTAGCCCTCCGTCGTTTCACATGAATAGGCGATAGTATTCAAGCTATGTATTTTGGCCAAAGTCAAGGCATAGTGATTGGTAGCTATTGGGTATTCATGTGTAGCATAGATAGATGCGTTGATTTGGGACAGCCATACTGCCATTTTTGCCAAAGTCAAGGGTAGGTACGGATGGATCCAAATTAACCTGGATAGTGTCGGGTAGAACTTGACATGTGACTTATGATATTTTGGCTAAAGTCAAGGTCATAAGAGCATGGGGCAAAAATCCACATCGGGAGTTTCATAAGTACTGAAACTTGCTAGATTTGCATACCATTTGGAGTGTGATGATTCTGGTAGGATTCCTACAGTTTCGTCATGCGATGATATTTGGATCCCGATCCTACTGTGAGTATATGCTCCTCCTCGGGAAATTTCTCACTAAACGATCAATGCTATAAACCTAGTAGGTGCCTAGAAAGGTGTTAGCGGGGCTACGCCCCCAGGGAAAAGAGGTTCTTAAATTAAGAAACTTCGCGAAAGCGTTGGAAAACCTCCCTCGAAGTACCGACACTGGCCTGGCTGAACGGTTAAGCAAGTATTGTGCGGTGGGATTGATCCCGACTAATTCTTCCTTTATGGTTTGAGGAGGGATTCGAGAGACAGTGGGAGCCATCCTGTTTAGACAAATTAAAAACCATTCTAAACTTGCAAGAGTATCGTGCTGAGTGTTTCCTCTCTCTCTCCAAATTGCAGCGACCAAATCAACATGACTGGACTTAAGTTACTGCTAGATAAAAACATACTGACAGGGCCAAACTACAAAGATTGGCTCAGGAATGTCAAAATGGCAATCACTTATGACAAGCTGGGGTATCTTCTTACCACCAAAGCTCCCCCCGTCCCAGGTCCCACCTCCAGCGTCGCGGATAAGGAAATCCGTAAGACTTGGGAGATTGATAGCGCGAAGGCCAAGTGCCTCGTACTTGCCTCTATGGACAACGAACATCAGAGGAGGCACGAGAATATGGACCTAGAATCCATATTTCTCCATACAAAAGAACTGTATGGAGAGCAGTCCCGTATCGCAAGATACGAAGTGTCGAAGAAGTTGTTTTCGGCAAGATTGGCCGTCGGATCATCGGTAGCGGAACACGTGCTTAAGATGATTGGCTACATTGAGGAGCTCGCAGAACTTGGGACCACGTTGGAGAGTGAGCTCTATACGGACGTAGTTCTCCAGTCCCTTCCTTCCACTTACGCCCAGTTCATACTGAATTTCAACTTGCAGGAAAAGGAAGTTGAACTTTCAGAACTCCTCAACATGCTGAAGAGCGCAGAGGGCACCCTACAGAAAGGTAGGGAAACACCCGCTTTGTTTGTAGGAGGATCTTCTTCTTCTAGGTCCAAGGAGAAAGCCAAGGGAAAGAAGAGGAAAGCCCCCGCCAAACCAATGGGCGGTGTTGGTAAAGTGGAAAAGAAGGGAAAAGAAAAGGCAACAAAGTTAGCGGGGAAACTGGTGGGTAAAGAGGAATGCTTCTATTGTCACAAGAGTGGACACTGGA
Source organism: Agapanthus africanus (assembly GCA_030015575.1). Taxonomy (NCBI): domain Eukaryota; kingdom Viridiplantae; phylum Streptophyta; class Magnoliopsida; order Asparagales; family Amaryllidaceae; genus Agapanthus; species Agapanthus africanus. The sequence goes on from JASDDO010000029.1 coordinate 428,118,189, forward strand.
AGAAGGATTGCAGGGCTTGGAAAGCCAGGACACAGGAACTGAAGCAGGTTGCGGCTTCAGCTTCAGGTATGTATGTTATTGAAAACTGTCTTTCGATAAACTCTACTTCCTGGGTATTGGATACCGGATCAGGATCTCATATCTGTAATTCTTTGCAGGCGTTGAGAAATCGTAGGGTTTTGAAGGCAGGTGACATGACCCTCAGAGTTGCAAACGGAGCTAGCATGGATGCTAAAGCCGTGGGGGACTATCACCTGGGAATGTCAGATGGACATGTTTTGGTTTTACGTAATTGCTTTTTTGTACCCAACACAACTTGTAATATCATTTCTGTATCTTTGGTTTCAAAAGAAGGTTATGAATTTGCGTTTGTAAGTAATGTTGTAAACATTCACCTTAATCAAGTTCTGATTGGGTCAGGTACACTGAGCAATGGTATATACGTATTAAACCAACCACAGATTTTCAATGTCCAGAATACACACAAAAGAAAGTCTCCAGATATCAATCAGACTTTCTTATGTCATTGTAGACTGGGTCACATCAATGAGAGAAGGTTGACTAAGTTACATACAGAAGGATATTTGGATTCGTTCGAATATCAATCGTATGCCACTTGTCAATCCTGTCTCAAAGGAAAGATGACAAAAACTCCGTTCACTGGACACGGAGTAAGAGCGAGCGAGCTCTTGGGACTCATACACAGCGACGTGTGCGGTCCAATGTCTACACCTGCACGAAGCGGTTATTCTTACTTCATTACTTTTACGGATGACTTTTCAAGGTATGGTTATGTCTTCTTAATGAAACATAAGTCGGAAGCCTTTGAAAAATTCCAGGAATATAAGAATGAAGTAGAGAAACAAATCGGCAAAAGTATCAAGATTCTAAGATCGGATCGAGGTGGAGAATACTTAAGTGCCGAGTTCCTGAATTACTTAAAAGAGAATGGAATTCTCTCTCAGCTTACTCCTCCATACACTCCGTAACATAACGGTGTATCGGAGAGACGGAACCGGACCCTATTGGATATGGTACGGTCCATGATGAGTAATGCTGAGTTACCGCGATCTTTCTGGGGGTATGCGCTAGAATCAGCTGCGTACCTTTTGAACAGAGTTCCCACTAAGACTGTGCCTACCACACCATATGAGATGTGGTGTGGGAAGAGGCCCCATCTTAATCACATTAAAACATGGGGATGTCTAGGTTTTGTCAAAAAGCAGCATGCGGACAAGCTCGAGGTACGCTCAGTACAGTGCAATTTTATGGAATATCCAAAGAACTCCAAGGGATATTTCTTCTACTGCGATAAGGAACAAAAAGTTCTTGTTTCTCGTCATGCTCATTTTCTAGAATACCAGTTCTTAGAAAAGGAAATTAGTGGGAGCACAGTAGAACTGGAAGAAATTCCGGAACCACAGACTATTACTGAAAGTTTAGTGGAACCAGAAGGTTCAAAAGAACAGGACATTCCTACGCCGCTCTGCAGGAGTAGTAGGCAGTCTCATCCGCCCGAGAGATACTACGGTTTTCTCATAGACGGGGATAGAGAGGATTGCATCATAGATTATGATGAGCCTACTAGCTTCCAGCAGGCCGTTCAGAGCGTTGACTCGGTAAAATGGCTAGATGCAATGCGGACCGAAATGGAGTCCATGTACACCAACAAGGTATGGACGTTGGACATTGCTCCAGACGGGGTAAAACCCGTAGGATGCAAGTGGATCTTCAAAAGGAAGATTGGTGTAGATGGACAGGTTGAGACCTATAAAGCTAGACTTGTAGCAAAGGGTTTCCGTCAAAGACCTGGTTTGGACTATGACGAAACTTTTTCTCCAGTGGCTATGCTGAAATCCATTCGGATCTTTCTTGCCATTGCTGCCTTCCACGATTATGAGATATGGCAGATGGACGTAAAAATCGCTTTTCTAAATGGAAATTTAGAGGAGTGTGTCTATATGGATCAGCCAGAGGGTTTCATTCAGAATGGGAGCAGCGGAAAGGTGTGCAAGTTGCTTAAGTCCATCTATGGACTAAAGCAGGCATCGCGGAGTTGGAACATCTGTTTTGATGAGACGGTCAAGGAATTTGGAATTATCAAAAATCCAGATGAACCATGCATCTATTGTAGATTTGTAGCGAGAACTGTAGTATTCCTCGTTTTATACGTGGATGACATTCTCTTAATAGGAAATGACATTCCTATGCTACAATCTGTCAAGGGATTCTTGTCACACAGGTTCTCCATGAAAGACCTGGGTGATGCCTCATACATCCTGGGGATCCGGATCCATCGTGATAGATCCAAGAGGATATTAGGACATTCACTGTCCAGGTACATCGACACTATACTGAAGAGATTCGGTATGGAAGATTCCAAGCGCGGTAACCTACCGGCTTGTTACGGGATCACCCTCTCTAAAGAGATGTCTCCCAAGACTGATTTGGAGAGGGATCGCATGTCTATTATACCCTACGCTTCTGCGGTAGGCTCTATAATGTATGCGATGTTGTGTACCAGACCGGATGTAGCTTATGCACTGAGTGTAGTAAGCCGGTATCAGTCAAACCCTGGGGAGAAGCACTGGATAGCGGTAAAGAACATTCTCAAGTACCTGAGAAGGACTAAGGAGATGTTCTTGGTGTATGGCGGAAAAGACCTCCAGATCGAGGCCTTTGCTGACTCCAGCTTCCAGAGTGACAAGGATGATTCCAAGTCCATGTCGGGTTTTGTCTTTACCCTCAATGGAGGGGCGGTGTGTTGGAAGAGTTCCAAAAAGGAAACCGTTGCAGACTCGACGATGGAAGCGGAATATATCGCTGCATCTGATGCCGCAAAAGAAGCTGTCTGGATGAGGAAGTTCTTGAAAGAACTTCAGGTGGTTCCGTCCATTGTTGACCCAATACCTCTGTATTGCGACAACAACGGGGCTATAGCTTTAGCGAAGGAACCCAGGTCCCATCAGAGATCCAGACACATCTTGAGGCGGTATCACCTGATCAGAGAGATCGTGGATCGCAAGGAGATCGAGGTTCGGAGAGTTGCTTCAGAAGATAACACCGCAGATCCATTCACCAAGGCTCTGCCCCAAACTCAGTTTGAGCGGCTGATCGAGATGATAGGTCTCCGATACGCCAGTACATGGCCTTAGTGCAAGTGGGAGATTGTTAGTGTATTATGCCCTAGAGGCCATTACTGTATCATACTGGTTTGTATATTACTTAATGGAAGCTTGGGATATTCACCTTGTATATACAATCTTGCTCAAAATGGTAGTATGCTACTTGGTTTGTTTCTACTTCAATGTGTAGATGTGTTTATTTTGCGATATCACCTATACGCATTAGTGGAGCCCTTAGGATCTTTGCTTGATTACCAGCGTTGTGATGACAGTCACACTAGTGGCGGGGCTGGGTAATCTATAAGCACATACTTATGCAGGTCCCTAGTCGCAGGACTATCGAGATAGGGCATCGATACTCCGGAGTAGACTAGCGCATGTGCTTCTCATCCCAGTGTGGGAGACGGTCTGTCCCACATCCGTCAGTACGTCGTACTTGAGATAGTATGCGGGTGCTCGTTAGATTACGAGTACACTGGACAGGACTCGTCGGGAACTGATTAGTTGGTTTTTATACCTATCGTCAGTTATCAGTTCCCAGGTGACATGAGTACAGCTTAGTCCGCTCACTTGACACTGCCACTTCGCCTCGAGTGTGTTCTCACTGTACTTTGACTACTACCCTACCACGGCTCAAAGGAGTCGTGCAAACAGGTGGTAGTTGGATGCAGTCCCGAAGCACTTGGAGGCAGTGGCGGTTAGACAGGATTCGTCTCCCCCGGTATTGGGAGTTGACATCGCGCTGTATCTAGGAGAGCCATTACACGAGTAGTCCCTAGCCAGGGCAAGCGAGATATACTGGTAGGCTTCCAGTGTTATCTCAGGGTGTTTTGGGCTTCACTCCGACACGACTTGTACCGCTATTGGGGGACTGACGTTTACCGCCCCCTAGGCCCAACATGCGATGTATCAGACGAACAGACTGGACTGTACGGAGAATGTCACATTCAGACTCAGTAGGAGTTCAGATGGTTTTACCTCGTCAGTCTTCTTATCGACATCTACCTGGGGACCGTTACGCACAGCTAGTGCCGCTTGCGGTCTGTGGTTAAACCCACTGCCAGCGTAGTGTCGAGTCTTTAGAGTCCCACACAGAGGGTTATTCGCCTCTGGGCAAAACTGAGTAGAGGTCGTATGGTTTTGCGGCAGGGTTCGTTCTCATCCGCGCACTTGTGCACGTTTGGAGTCCGGACGGGTTATACTAGCAGGCTCTGCTTTGAGCCAGATACTGGTATATATTTTGGGGTTGCTTTTATCTCTCAGTATTCTTGTTCCTTGGAACGAGAATGCAGGTGTGTATGCACAGTTGTTTGAGGCGGAGGAAGAGGTCTTTCATTAGGGTTTCGGAACGGGTGCGTATGCACAGTTGACAGTCGTCTTTTTCCAAACCCTAATGGATTTATGAAATATCAATTAATAATAGTAATTAAATGAAATTGTGTCATGGTTGTTTTTGTTGACTTGTTGACCATGGTTGACTTGTTGACCATGGTTGAATGTTTGACCATCATCATCGCTTTGCAAGGATACTCCTTGATTCTAGCTTACATTCATTTAATGAAGTGATGATAGTGGTCATTCCAAATACAACCATCAACTATTTCATTTTGAATTATTATTATTAATTAGATAAATCTTTTTCCTTTTGTTATGGTTGCAAAAGGGAAATGAGCTCATTCTATCATATTGATTCTCTCTCCACATTTCATCTTCTTCTTCCTCAAGCTCAAGGAGAATCCTTCTCATGTGTTGAGAATCCCTCTCCTTGAAAGAGAAACACCCCATAGATACTCTCTACTCTCTCTAGGGTTCAAGGTTTAGCAAGCCGGAGATCCTAGTTTACTCTAAGTTCGAGAAAGAGCCCGAAGGTTGAACCCTCAGGTGGATCCATCTTCGACGGAAGAAGGCAACGAGGAAAGAACCATCAACCTCTACTAGGTTTCAAGAAGAAGGAGTTCAAGTTAGGTATAACCACTTTGCCGAGTAGTTAACTCTCCTTTGCATGTTTGCTAGTTTAGTTTAGACACGATCCCGACCTTGTTTAGTCCATGTTGCTCCTTGTGACAAAATTTTGATTGTTATACCGTTTCCGCCTCCTCGTAAGTACCGGGGATGGCAACGTGGACTTACAGGGGGTAGGGGTTCGGTGTAGGGGTTCAGGGTAAGGGGTAGGCATAGGGGTAGGGGTCGGGGTCGGGGTCGTGGTCGAGGTCGTCGGGGTCAGGGTCGGGGTCGGGGTCGAGGTCAGGGGTGGGTTTGGGGTTGGTGTTGGGGTTAGGGTTAGGGTTGGGTTGGGTTAGGGTTGGGGTTGGGGTTAGGGTTGGGTTGGGTTGGGTTAGGGTTAGGGTTAGGTTGGGGTTGGGGTTAGGGGTGGGGTTGGATTAGGTTGGGGGTGGGGTTTGGGTTTGGGTTTGGGTTGGGTTGGGTTGGGTTGGGGTTAGGGTTTGGGTTGGGTTGGGTTGGGTTGGGGTTGGGGTTGGGGTTGGGGTTGGGGTTCGGGTTCGGGTTCGGGGTCGGGGTCGGGGTCGGGTTTCGGGGTTCGTGGTCGGGGGTCGGGGTCGGTTGAGGTTGGGTTGGGTTGGGTTGGTTTGGGGTTTGGGTTGGGTTGGGGTTGGGGTTGGGGTTTGGGGTTGGGGTTGGGGTTGGGGTTGGGTTTGGGGTTGGGTTGGGGTTGGGTTTGGGGTTTGGGGTTGGGTTGGGTTTGGGTTAGGGTTCGGGTTTGGTTTGGTTTGGGGTTGGGGTTCGTGTTCGGGTTGGGGTTCGTGTTCGGGTTGGGGTTGGGGTCGGGGTCGGGGTTCGGGTTCGGGTTCGGGTTCGGGGGTCGAGGGTCGGGGGTCGGGGGTCGGGGTGTGGGGTTAGGGGTTTGGGGTTGGGGTTGGGGTTAGGTTTGGGTTTGGGTTTGGGTTTAGGGTTGGGGTTGGGTTTGGGTTTGGGTTTGGGGTTGGGGTAGGGTTGGGTTGGGTTGGGTTAGGGTTAGGGTTAGCGTTGGGTTGGGTTGGGTTGGGGTTGGGGTTGGGGGGTTGGGGTTGGGGTTGGGGGGGCTGGGGGTGGCGGCGGGAGGAGGCTGGGGCGGGGCTGGGGCGGGGGCGGGGGCGGAGCTGGGGCTAGGGCTAGGGGTGTTGGGGTTTGGGGTTTGGGGTTGGGGTTAGGGTTGGGGCTAGTGATTAAGTGTAGGTTTTAACGATCACCAAAAATAATTTACCGTAATCAGAAACGGCGTCGCTTTGCAGCTAGCCGGTGAATACGGGTCGATCCACAAAGATGTGTAATTTTCTTATGTGTTTTTACGAGTTGATTCGAATTGTGGTTTGATTTTTCTCGATTGATTTTAAAAACTAAGTTGTACGATATTAAGGGACCTGCTAGGGTTAGGTCTAAAGTCGGGTTTGATGATATTGATCTTATCACCCCTTTCAATGCACTCGATTAAAACCTTTTAGAAGTCATAACAATTATTAGCAAAGGGGATTAGGATGATTGGGAAGAAACGAAGTTTCTTCCTCTTGATCCTTGTCCGTCATTTCCTACTAATTGCTATAACTTTCATAGATGTCATGCATGTCCGGTCCTTTATACTACGGTTTCACCGTTACTTCGTGGGTAGGGTGCCGTAGGGAGCGGATCATGCATGCGTGCATGAAGTTCTACTTATAAACATATTTGGCATTGAAAGAGATGAGAGATATTCATTTCTCAATCCCTCTTTTATTCCTAACCCTAACAAGCGAGGAAATTACTCGCTCATTAGGGGATCTTCTAAAAATGACATTTTTGTTATGTGCTTTGTTTTTTATCTAAGGAACTAATTATCTACTGCAGATTAAAAAGTTCTATACTAGAATTAGTTTGGGCAATGAAAGGATTTATCTAAGGCAATAATTAAACTAGAGCTAGGGCAAGAAATGAATTATAAACTAGGGTAGAAATTTAAAAGAACTTACAGTAAGGTGATGCTCTTCAATTCTCAAAACATTCTGAAATTTTATTGATTGAAAAGAGGCATAGGGTTTACAAATTTGTGATTACAATTTATAAGTAAACAGGGAAAACTAGGGTTACAGATTCTCGCGTATGTGATTTTACAGATATGCCCACGAAAAATCCCAACCCACGCACCGACGCACCGACACGAGAAAATTGCACCGACACGGGCTTTAAATGGCCGCGGAACCACGGTATTAGTGAGCTTGGACCGCGGTTCCGTGGCCCTTTGGTGAAATCATCTCACCAAACTTCCTGGGCTGCATACTGGGTATTTGGGCTTCTTTATTCTTCACTATTTTTCTCTGTTTGGCTTCTTATTCTTCCCCAGATCTTCAGTGAAAATTTGTTGGTCTTTTAACCATTCACGCTGACATGTTTGGACCTTGCGTTGCCTTGTACCTATGTGAACTGTTATTAGTCTAGGCTTGACTAGGATCCGTCTACTTGTTGGTCCAAAGTCCCTTTTTTGTGTCTTCTTCTGTCTCTTTCACTGTCTTCGTTCCAAGAGCCTGTAACCTGTAATATGCAGCAGACATGCGTCAAAAGCACATGTTTAGTTATAAAACGAATAAGAATTGGGGAATATGAATTGCAATATTATGATATGAACAAATACCCCCAAACTTATCTTTTGCTCGTCCTCGAGCAAACTTATTATTTTATTCTCGATAAAACCTAACCGCACTTTCGCAGGGAAACGCGATTGTACTGAGCTCGTATAATAAGCCGTTAAACCTCTAGGTGTCCCTAGTAGGAGGAGTGTTGTCTCCTGAGGGTTTTCAGCGGATACTACCCACAAAATCCTATCAATTTGGCTCTTTCGACAATAATTCTCCAATTAGGTTTTCTAACACAGAATTCTATTATCATCGACTCATAAACAATCCACCCATATTCTTCACACTTGCTTTCGGCATTTCTTAGGTTATATATGTTCTATAGAATCACCCAGCTTTCGGCATTTCTTAGGTTTTCCTCTTAGGGTTCCATCTCCACTTAGGAATTTTTTTATCAACTCTACTAAAGATATAAGTTTTATTCTTCATTCCTTTCTCTTATCTAAACTCTAATCACATATCCCCACGTGTGTGTATAGATCACCCCTACACTTGGAAATTCAAATTAAGCAATCATACCCTTGTCCGTTGTCCAAAGCATTTATTAATTGGTGAATTTTTAATTTCGCTGACACTTCCTTCATGCGACCGTTAATACTTCTTGAGGTACCAACAACCGATTACAAGATGCGTTAGCACTTTAAAGCGTACTTTCTAGTTTTGCAACACCCAAGGCTTTAGCAGTGACTCCCAAACCAGTTGGTCTAAAGCACTAGGTGATAAAGCACCCTCGCTAAATATTTTTTATTTTTACAGCCTTAAGTAATCACAGAAACCAGTGTCCATTTTTTTTATTCACCTTTTTTTTCCTTTTATTTTCATTTTACTAAGGACTTTAGACAAGAGCATTTCAAGGTCTCTTCTGCTAATCCAAGTTTCAAGGTGCGTGATTGTGCATTTTGTAGGGTATACATTTTCAGAATCCATACTTAAGCCAGGAATTATTTTTCAAACTTATACTCTAATAAGAATATCAATATTTTTCCTTTAATTCAACTTAGCCCAAAAAGTGAACTCAAAATTTGCCTATTTCTAAATAAACTACAAAGACATATACTTTCTATCGTTAATATTTAAAGAAGGTTATTTTTAGGGTTTTTAATTTACCAAGTCTAAGATCTAGTTGTTCGTAGCTAGTTAACCTATTTGTCAAACTCAAGTTAAATATGGCTGATTGATTCGAAAGAGTGTGTTTGTAGTTAGCCGCAATCAATAACGGTGTCGCTTATAGCTAGACCGAGATGAGTACGAGTCGTCCTCTGGAAAACGTGGAACCTTTTACTTTTACTTCAAATGTGTTGAGAAAGAGAGGAGGGATAAAGAATTTTATAGAAAGATTTCTAGATCTACGTTAATCAAGAATGTAAAATATAGATCTAGATTATTTTAAAGATGTAATTAATATAATAAGAGGGCTTGTAGTGTTTGTTAGGATTTAGTAGTTATGGACGATTAATTAAAAGTTACCCTTTTTATCCATTAATAGATTTAAAACTAGAACGACGATGATGCGTGTAGATTAGGGTTTCTGGAGGGAAAAGGAATCCCACTCTTAACCCTTATCTCGACACGAAACTCTATTCATATCTAGCTTTTACCAAAACAATTATTAATCTAATCTCTAATCGTGGTCGGAACTAGCAAAGAATTGCTAGCGCGCCCGATTAGGATATTAATGAGTCTTTCGATAAAATTCCTAAACTTTATAGGACTTAAAAAGGGTTTAGTTATTTTCATCATCCATTACCCTACCCTAATCCTACGAACCCTAACAAGCGAAGAATTACTCGCGCATGTTGGGAAAAGAAGATGAAAAGATAGAGAGAGAAAACATAACGTAAATGCAAAAAGAATTAAATAAAATAACTACCTTTATTAATCAACTGAACAATCTACACTTTTATTCTGTAGAAAATGATTACAACCTAGTTGCTTCTCGATTTTTCCTAAGGAGGTAGTCGAACAGTTGATGATCAGCCTGGATGCGTGAGCGTCAGGGGCTTCGTGATCTTTTCGGCTTGATAACTTTTTCAAGAGGTTCTCGGTGCTCTTTTATAATGTAAAGCCAGAATCTTTTAGTTGGAAACTTGGTCAAATTCAGCAAAGATTAATACCCCAAATTTTTACCAAACGATCTCTCTATATTGCCACGGATCCGCGGCCAACAAGGGGGTTTGTCCGCGGTTCCGCGGCCAATGGTGGAGATCATTTCATCATTTTTGTTGGGCTTTGTAATTGTGACATTTGGCAATCCTAGGCACCTTCAGATTTCAGAAATCTTTTCTCGGTTGCTTCCAAACTTGGTCTCCAAGTTTTGCTTCTTAATTTGGCAAGTTTTCTTCAACAAATTGATTTGTTTGATAAATTCTGCATAACAACTTGGAAAATTCTGCACAATAATCTCAAATAATATTTAGTAGACTTAGTTCTACTAGGATTGGGTCAATGAATTTATTTTCATACATTTTTCTACCAAGTACTAATTAAAATATATTAACACATGGAAAATGGTGTCTTTACACATAAACCCTCTTATGTATAATATATTATAATAAATTCCTTTTTTAATATGAAAATGGTAGGAAAAATGTAATACAAATGTGCAGTTTTATCAACTGAACAAATACCCACAAACTTATCTTTGATCGTCCCGAGCAAACTAGTTTATTTAAGAGGAGAAAAAGAAAGGAGAAAACTAAGCACACTTTTGTAGGCAGACACGATTGCACTGAGCACGTGCAACAAGCCGTTAAATCTCTAGGTGTCCCTAGTAGGAGGAGTGTTGTCTCATGAGGGTTTTCAGCGGATTACATCCACAAAATCCAATAACAAAAGAAAGATGGTGAGATTTACATATAAAGATAAGAATCATAGAAGAAAGGCCTTGAAAAGAAGAGTTTCCAACTATACTAGCTTTTCAGTTGTCATGTGCCCTATCTTAATAGTCATGAAAAAATTTTAGAAATCACATCATCCCTCAATAAAACATCGTTTTTATTCTTCATTCCTACTTTTCATCCAAACATTGATCATATAACCTCACGTATGTGTAAAGAACATCCCTACACTCGGAGAATTCAATTCAAGCTATCATACTCTTGTCCATCTACCTCAGTACTTTTTAACTTAATGAATATTTAGATTTGCTCACATATTTTCATGCGACCGTTAATACTTCTTGAGGTACTAACCGACCGATTACTCATGTGCTTGCTGATTAGGGGATAATATTTTCCTCGTCTTGCACCACCTAAGGCTTAGCAGTGACTCCCAGACCAGTTGGCCTTAGGGCACTAGGTGAAGAGGCACCCTCGTTATATTTTTTTTATTGCTGCCTTGGCGATATCAAAACCAGTGTTCATTTTTTTTCTTTTCACCATTTTATATTTTCTTCATTTTTTTTCATTTCCTTCATAGTTAGGCTTTTAGACAAGAGCATTTCAAGGTATCCTCTACTATCCCGAGTTTCAAGACGTGTGTAAGTGCATATAGTAGGGTATCAACATTGAAATGTTTGGCTTCCAGAATAGAAACTATTTTTCAAACTTATTTTTATCCTCAGATTAGTGACTTCCTTTATCTTACTAACCCTTGGGACAACGGCTCATAACTACTTATTACTAGTTCGTTTAAGAAAACTTCTAATTTTCTTGGTTTTCTTAAACTATTCCTATCTTTTTGATGTAATTTTTCACTTTCTACTCTTTTGTTATAAAAGAATTTTTTTTTAAAATTTTTGAAAATGTTGTGCTTATACAAAATATGATGCAAATTGATGTGTGAATAAGCATAAACCTCCCCCAAACTTGTTTTCAACAGTGTCCTCACTGTTGCTATCCGCTGGATCACAAAAACCTGTAAGCTTGGAAGGACGTTATTAATGGGGAAAAGAATATATGAAAGTGAAAATCCTCCCCCAAACTTATTTTTGGCTCACAAATTTGAGGACAAAAGTTATGTTCAAGAGCCAAAAATATACCCCCCCTCAAACATAAGTTAGACAATACGAAGCATTTTAAGAGGGGGTGAGTCTTTTGATCAAAATAAAGCTTTACAAAGACCAAAAGTTAACACCAACCATTCAAATATTTTATCAGTATATCGTATAGGTTGGTGGAAGAATGTATTGTATCAAGTCAAGAAAAAGTGGGGAAGGGATAAGAGGTGGTCTGGAAAAGGTTTAAAATTAGAGAAAATAAAGAATGAGGATGAATGTGAATGATTAGGAAGAAAGAATGGTGACGGTTCAACCTCTATAGGTGGAGATTGATTAATCACAAAATCCGTATTGTTTAAAAATTCAAGTTCGTCAGCAAAAAGTTCTTCAAAACTTTTATCAATGGTGTGATTGAACATTTTGCTGTCAAAGAGTTTTGTGCCAGAATTTATTCTACTTGATTCATCAAAAATCATTGAGGTAGAGGACTCGAAAAACTTATCTACCTTATTTTCAAAAATATCCAAATCAAGTTGAATTTATGGTATTATTGAACTTGAATTAACGGATTGTGATTCATCAAAACTCACTGAAACTATAGGAATAGAAGAAGAACCGGAGAAAGTAGAAGGTGAAATGGGTAAACAAATTGGTGTGTGGAGTGTTGCTGTACAAGATGTGGAAGGTGGAGGCTGTATTTCGGTCTGATCTTCGCGTATGCCATTATTATCAACTTCAAGACATATTTGGGGTTCGGGAAGAATTAAAGGCTCAAGATGGTGACCACAAGGAAGTGAAAGGATTTGATGAATTGGTGGGACAAAATCATCCAAAATTTCGGGTTCATCAATCAATATATCCCCAACGTCAATCATCTCATTCAAGTGAAGGTTAAAATTCTCAAACGCCTCATCAAAAGTATGGTTTTCAATCAGTTTTGGTTCAAGAGTGGAGGTGTAGAGATCACAAGGGTTGGGTATGCTTTCACTTGAATTGGACCCTTCACAGTCGGGTAAATCAAACACTACAAAGCCACACAACTTATCAGACATTATACTTGATGAATCTATGAAATTGGAGTTGTGGATTTTAGTTTGGAATGGGGAGGTTTGATTAGGAAGGGTGTACAGTTCTGTCTTACTACCCAAATCCTTCATAATTTGATTCGTCAGTTCCGTAAATTTTTCTAATGTCTGCTCCAGACTAGTCTTGGGTTGATAAGGGGTTTCAGTATAAGATTGAAATTCCTGTGGATAATTAAAACTCCCAAATGACTGATTAGAAGAACTGTCTAGAGTAGGTGAAAAAGTCGGATTGGATTAATAGGTACAGAATGGTTGCTCAACTTGGGTAGGAGTAGGATCAATATTATGATAAGAAGAATATTGATATGGGTTGGTTGGTTGGCTATATACAAACCGCATATCAAACTCTTCTCTGGACAGTGGTGGTGATGGTTGATATTGGTCCGGGTTGAAACTTTGGCCTCTAGCCCTAGCTATATTCTCAGCAATGGACATTCTTCTAGGGGCTTCCTCACTCTGGGTATCAACTGAAACAGGTGTAGGATTAGGATACGGTTGATAAGACCTAGACTGAGGTGGCCAACTGTTTCTTCCTGCTTGTTCTATATGATCTCTTAAGGACATGGAAGAGCCGGACGGTATACTGAAGGGATTTCGAAAACAAGAGATATCTGGTTGTAGACAGTAAAGCTCGGCAAGTGTTCTTTTGTTTAGGTCACCCATTATAAGAAGAGAAGAAGGGGGAAGGGGTAAAAAAGGAGAGAAAGTAATTGGTTTGTTTTGAAAAATGACGGATTAAGACAAATCACACAAAAATGCACAACCCTAGAACTATGGTTACCTAGGTCCAGTCTCTAGACCGCTCCTAGACTTCCAAAGGACAAGCCGCAGGATAAATCCTCTACCGCCTCTGTACTACCCTTGTAGTCAGGTAAGTGCCAGGTAAGTGGGAAGGAACCACAGTAGTGGGCCTAATTAAAAACCACTAGCCTTTGACACACTTTCCTAGACACTACAAAAGTAATGCGGATAAGCGATAGATTACCCACGACCTTCCTCTATCCTTATTGAGTGCGACAGTCCTTAGAGTCTGGTCTAGATATTTTTTTAATTAATGAAGGGTTGATCTATATGCTCGGTTTGTGATTTGTGGGGCTTAGTAAGGGTGATGAAATCCCCACCTAATCTTGATTTGGTCTTTGCCCCTTAAAGTCCATATTAAAATATGCAAAACAAAACCAATCACAAAACTTTTGCAAAAAGATTTTTGAGCGGTGCGATAAAGAATCCTGCAGAAGATAGATTTTATTGGATTTGAGAGGAGAGAGATGGAGTTAAAAAAAATACCAGAGAAGTGTGAAACCTTAGATCTCCTGTTTCCTCAAGTCCGTGACTCCAGATTCCCTCGCAAAATTCATGCACAAATCGTTAAATATGCAATTTGCAGTTTTGTATTAATAATGATATGAATCGTCTAAGAATTCAACACAATTAGTAAAAATAAAAAATTACGCACGTATCCCCGGCAACGACGCCATTTGATTGGTGCGAAAAAGTGTGTTTGTAGTTAACCGCAATCAATAACGGTGTCACGTATAGCTAGACCGAGATGAGTACGGGTCATCCTCTGGGAAACGTGGAACCTTTTACTTTTACTTTAGATGTGTTGAGAAAGAGAGGAGGGATAAAGAATTTTATAGAAAGATTTCTAAATCTACGTTAAACAAGAATGTAAAATATAGATCTAGATTATTTTAAAGATGTAATTAATATAATAAGATGGCTTGTAGGGTTCGTTAGGATTTAGTAGTTTTGGACGATTAATTAAAAGTTACCCTTTTTATCCATTAATAGATTTAAAACTAGAACGACGATGAAGCGTGTAAATTAGGGTTTCTGGAGGGAAAAGGAATCCCACTCTTAACCCTTATCTCGACACGGAACTCCGTTCATATCTAGCCTTTACCAAAACAATTATTAATCTAATCTCTAATCGCGGTCGGAACTAGCAAAGAATTGCTAGCGCGCCCGATTAGGATGTTAATGATTCTTTCGATAAAGTTCCTAAACTTTATAGGACTTAAAAAAGGTTTAGTTATTTTCATAATTCATTACCCTACCATAATCCTACGAACCCTAACAAGCGGAGAATTACTCGTGCATGTTAGGAAAAGAAGATGAAAAGATAGAGAGGGAAAACATAATGTAAATGCAAAAAGAATTAAATAAAATAACTACCTTTATTAATTAACTGAACAATCTACACTTTTATTCCGTAGAAAATGATTACAAACTAGTTGCTTCTCGATCTTTCCTAAGGAGGTAGTCGAACAGTTGATGATCAGCCTGGATGCATGAGCATCAGGGGCTTCGTGATCTCTTCGGCTTAATAACCTTTCCAAGAGGCTCTCGATGCTCTTTTATAATGTAAAGCCAGAATCTTTTAGTTGGAAACTTGGTCAAATTCAGCAATGATTGATACCCTAAATTTTTACCAAACGATCTCTCTATATTGTCGTGGATCTGCGGCCAACAGGGAGGTTTGGCCGCGGTTCCGCGGCCAATGGTGGAGATCATTTCATCATTTTTCTTGGGCTTTGTAATTGTGACATTTGGCAATCCTAGGCACCTTCAGATTTCAGAAATCTTTTCTCGGTTGCTTCCAGACTTGGTCTCCAAGTTTTGCTTCTTAATTTGGCAAGTTTTCTTCAACAAATTGATTTGTTTGATAAATTCTGCATAACAACTTGGAAAATTCTGCACAATAATCTTAAATAATATTTAGTAAACTTAGTTCTACTAGGATTTGGTCAATGAATTTATTTGCATACATTTTTCTACCAAATACTAATTAAAATATATTAATACATGGAAAATGGTGTCTTTACACATAAATCCTCTTATGTATAATACATTATAATGAAGTCCTTTTATAATATGAAAATGATAGGAAAAATGTAATACAAATGTGCAGTTTTATCAACTGACCAATCGCCAAAATTGAATAAAATAATTTTTGTAATTTTTCAATTTTTCAATTTTTATGGGTTTTAAAATAATTATGCAAATGCAAAAATATGTACAAATAAATGTGAAGGAAAAAGACGTACCGAGCATACCCTCAAACTTAAACTTGATAGTGTCCTCACTGTCATGCTGCACCAAGAGGGTCAAAATGTCGGCACTCCCCTGTTTATTTATTTATAATTTTTTTATTTTATTGTTAAAAGAAAAACAAAAATATGTACGGAAAGGCCCCCAAACTTCAGTGAAACAATGTTAGACATTACTGCCAGACTTTGCACAGACCAAACATCAACACCAACCAGTCAAAAAATTTATCTGTAAAGAGTGTCGGTTGGTGGAAGAACATGTTGTACCGATCCAAAAAGAATTGGGGAAGATAGGAGTGATGGTAGTGAAAGTGTGGAAGTGAATAGATATGATGTGGTGATGAATCAAAATGAGAATGAGAATAATTAGCAGTCAGTGGAATATTGGCATTCTCATAGCTTATTAAAAGAAATGGGGGTGTTTCAACTTCTAAAGGAGGAGGTTGACTCACCACAATACCCCCAAAATATTTCTGTGGGTCCTTTATTGACTTGGCATCATCCATCAATTGCATATAATATTCAATTATGAGGGAACTAATCCCCTCGATGTCCGCCATAGTCCAACTGAAAGCTTGTCGCCTATCTTGTAAGACCTTTAAAATAGCGTTCTCCTGCTCGAAGGCTAGAGAGGCTGATATTATAATAGGAAAGGTCTCATTTGTTAGTTATATGTATGCCCTAGAGGCCATTACTGTACATACGATGTATATTGTGTTAGTGTATATGCCCTAGAGGCCATTACTGTATCATACTAGTTTGTATATTACTTAATGGATGCTTGGGATATTCACCTTGTATATACAATCTTGCTCAAAATAGTAGTATGCTACTTGGTTTGTTTCTACTTCAATGTGTACTTGTGTTTATTTCAGTATATCACTTATACGCATTAGTGGAGCCCTTAGGATCTTTGCTTGATTACCAGCGTTGTGATGGCAGTCACACTAGTGGGGGCTGGGTAATCTATAAGCACATCCTTATTCAGGTCCCTGGTCGCAGGACTATCGAGACAGGGCATCGATACTCCGGAGTAGACCAGCGCATGCGCTTCTCATCCCAGTGTGGGAGACGGTCTGTCCCACAGCCGTCAGTACGTCGTACTTGAGATAGTATGCGGGTGCTCGTTAGGTTACGGGTACACTGGACAGGACTCGTCGGGAACTGACTAGTTGGTATTATACCTATCGTCAGTTATCAGTTCCCAGGTGACATGAGTACAGCTTAGTCCGCTGACTTGACACTGTCGCTCCGCCTCGAGTGTGTTCCCACTGTACTTTGATCACTACCCTACCACGGCTCAAAGGAGTCGTGCAAACAGGTAGTGGTTGGGTGCAGTCCCGAAGCACTTGGAGGCAGTGACGGTTAGACAGGATTCGTCTCTCCCGGTATTGGGGGTTGACATCGCGCTGTGTCTAGGAGAGCCATTACACGAGTAGTCCCTGGCCAGGGCAATCGAGATATACTGGTAGGTTTCCAGTGTTGTCTCAGGGTGTTTTGGGCTTCGCTCCGGCACGACTTGTACCGCTATTGGGGGACTGACGTTTACCGCCCCCTAGGCCCGCCATGCGATGTATCAGACGAACAGACCGGACTGTACGGAGAATGTCACACTCAGGCTCAGTAGGAGTTCAGATGGGTTTCGCCTCGTCGGTCTTCTTGTCGGCACTACCTGGGGACCGTTACGCACAGCTAGTGCCGCTTGCGGTCTGTGGTTAAACCCACTGCCAGCGTAGTGTCGAGTCTTTAGAGTCCCACACAGAAAGCTTTT
The DNA here is from genome assembly GCA_030015575.1 of Agapanthus africanus. Lineage (NCBI taxonomy): Eukaryota > Viridiplantae > Streptophyta > Magnoliopsida > Asparagales > Amaryllidaceae > Agapanthus > Agapanthus africanus. Next base: position 428,135,761 of record JASDDO010000029.1, read on the forward strand.
CGCCTTTAGGCAAAAGAGTAGAGGTCGCATGGTATTGCGACAGGTCGCATGGTTTTGCGACAGGGTTCGGTCACATCCGTGCACTTGTGCACGTACAGTGTCCGGACAGTTTACACTAGCGGGCTTTGGTTTAAGCCAGATCCTAGTGTACCTTATGGGATTGGATTTATCCAGTTTGCATTCGTGTTCCTCGGAACGCGGATGCGGGTGTGTATGCACAGTTGACAGGGAGGCAGAGGCAGCGGATTCTCATTAGGGTTGTTGACAGTTGACCGTTGACTTTTTGACTTTATGCTCAACCCTAATGAGAATATGATATGTGATTAACTATTATATTAATTAAGTATTATGGTGATATGGTTGTTGACTTGTTGACTTTTGTTGACTTGTTGACTTTGGTGACTTGTTGACTTTTGTTGACTTGTTGACCGGTTGACTAGGCTTGACTAGTTGACCATCATGATAACCATGGTTATCATTTCATGCCAAAGACTTTTTCTTGCTTGTTCATTTGAGTAAAATGAGTGCATGACATGATAAGGTTATGGTTACTTCAACCATCACATAAGACTTTTGTTGATATGATGAGTTATCATTGCTTTGGATTATGAGAGGGTGAGAGACAAAATACTTGCTCATTCTTTCTTGCTCATTCTCTCTCTTGTTCTTGAGCTCTCCTCTTGCTCTCACCCTCAACCTCTTGCTCCCTCTCTTGATCTATGGTTCTCTTGTCTCATGAGTTGAGAATCAAGAACCATAGATAAAATCCCATTCTAAATCATCTCTACTCATTCTAGTTCACTAGGTTTAGCAAACCAAGTGAACTAGTTTCTTCAAAGAACGAAGAAGGAGCTAAAGGTTGGAGCTTTCAAGTGGATCTATCTTCGGCGTACGGAGACAACGAGAAGGAGCCATCGAACCATCATCGGAGCTTGAAGAGAAGGAGTTCAAGACAAGCTAGGTATAACCATCTCTATCCGAGTAGCTAAATATCTTTAGCTTAGTATGCTAGTTTTAGTTTAGGTAAAGATCCCGACCTAGCTTAGTCCATGTTGCCTCTTGCGTTAAAATTTTGATTTTATACCGTTTCCGCCTCCCCGTAAGAACCGGGGGTCGCAACGTGGACTTACAGTGGTATCAGAGCCTAACTAAACTTAAACTAGCTTAGTAGTGAAGTGTAACGAAGTTCGGAACCGAAAAAAAATCATAAAACCGGATAATCACAAAAACTGAGTTTCTGTTGAAATTTTTTCTGCTCAAAATGAAAAACTTTACACTTGTAAATTCGGCTCAGGGTTTTGTGTGAACACCCAAGAAAAACGATACAGTGATTCGCCTAAAGTGCCGCGCTTCCGCCGCGTGATCCTTCTTAGACGCCGCGGAACCGCCGCGACTTGGTGTCTTCTCTGCATCGTTTTTCGTGCAGTGTGTTTGTGTGTTGGTTTTGGGATTTTTAAAATATATTATATGTGCCCAGATTTTCCAGAAAAGAAATTTCCTTTTGGGGTCCTATAATTCCGTATTTTTTCCGAACTTCACTGCACTTTGACTATGATGGTTATATCTGTGATGCTTGCATGTATTGAACGTCGGCTAATCGCTATAAGTCGATTAGTCGGGGTTATACATGATCTGTAATGTGCTGGAATGTGTATATGAATGTGTTGGACTGTCGCGGGTGAATAGCCGGGGTGGATGTGAGATGAGCTTTTGTTTTTCTTTCATTCATTGTAAATGTAAATTGATGTAATAATTATTATTTGTTTGACCGCACAACCGGGTCGGGGTTGTAGCCGTCATTGTATAATTCTTTTTACTGTTTTTGCTCCTAGGATAGACCCATGGAGGGGTGCACAAACTACCGAGTACTTGGCGGGTAGTTTGCCGCACCCGTAGGGGTCTTGGGTGGGGTATTTGGCTATTCACCGCGACCGTGTTATCCGCTTTTCGTTTCAGGCTCGAAAGGATTGCGGATTGCTAGTATATCCAATGCATTCATCTGTGATCTGTAATGTCTATCATTGCTTATTATTTAGGCGTTGCTTATGTTTTACAGACGCGCTAGCCCAGCCCCCGCTCTGTCGTTAGTTAAGTAACCTAACGGGTAATGACGGGGCCCAGTGGCGAATGCGAATGGCATAAGCGTACGTCATATTTTGGTTGTTTTCTGCAATGGTAGGGTTAAATGATGGGACGCATTAAAAGAACTAATGCAAGATAATAAACCAAGTTAAAGTCGTTGGAACACTTTCGAAAAACCACTCGGTTCTTTTCAAAACAAACTTTAAAAATACGGAGTTTGAGCCACTCCATTTAAAAGCTATCTCGTTCCATCGACCAAATCAAGTTCACTACGTTCACGGTTTTGCCAAAACCATCCGTAGCCCTCCATCATTTCAGTTAAATATTCGGTAGTATTCAAGCTATGTATTTTGACCTCACGCCAAGGCATAGTGATTGGTAGCTGCCGGATATTTATCTGTTGCATAGATAGAATGCGTTGGTTTGAGACAGTCGTACTGCCATTTTGGCCTACGTCAAGGGTATGTACGGGTGGATTCAAATTAACCTGGATAATGATGGGACGAACTTGACATGTGACTTATGACATTTTGACCTCACGCCAAGGTCATAAGAGCATGGGGCAAAAATCCACATCGGGAGTTTCATAAGTACTGAAACTTGCTAGATTTGCATACCATTTGGAGTGTGATGATTCTGGTAGGATTCCTTCAGTTTCGTCACGCGATGATATTTGGATCCCGATCCTACTGTGAGTATATGCTACTCCTCGGGAAATTTCTCACTTAACGATCAATGCTATAAACCTAGTAGGTGCCTAGAAAGGTGTTAGCGGGGCTACGCCCCCAGGGAAAAGAGGTTCTCTAATTAAGGAACTTCGCGAAAGCGTTGGAAAACCTCCCTCGAAGTACCGACACCGGCCTGGCTGAACGGTTAAGCAAGTATTGTGCGGTGGGATTGATCCCGGCTAATTCTTCCTTTATGGTTTGAGGAGGGATTCGAGAAACAGTGGGAGCCATCCTGTTTAGACAAACTAAAAACCACTCTAAACTTGCAAGAGCATCATGCTGAGTGTTTCTTCTTCTCTCTCCTAATTGCAGCGACCAATCAACATGACTGGACTTAAGTTACTCCTAGATAAAAACAAACTGACAGGGCCAAACTACAAAGATTGGCTCAGGAATGTCAAGATCGCAATCACTTATGACAAGCTGGGGTATCTTCTTACCACCAAAGCTCCCCCTGTCCCTGGTCCAACTTCCAGCGTCGCGGATAAGGAAATCTGCAAGACTTGGGAGATTGATAGCGCGAAGGCCAAGTGCCTCCTGCTTGCCTCGATGGACAACGAACATCAGAGGAGGCATGAGAATATGGACATGGAGTCCATATTGCTCCATACAAAAGAACTGTATGGAGAGCAATCACGTATCGCAAGATACGAAGCGTCGAAAAAGTTGTTTTCGACAAGAATGGCCGTCGGATCATCAGTAGCCGAGCACGTGCTAAAGATGATCGGCTTCATTGAGGAGCTCGCTGACCTAGGGATCACATTGGAGAGTGAGCTATATACGGATATAGTTCTCCAGTCCCTTCCTTCCACTTACGCCCAGTTTATACTGAACTTCAACCTACAAGAAAAAGAGGTTGAACTATCAGAGCTCCTCAACATGCTGAGGAGCGCAGAGGGCACCCTACAGAAAGGTAGGGAAACATCCACTTTGTTTGTAGGAGGATCATCTTCTTCTAGGTCCAAGGCGAAAGCCAAGGGAAAGAAGAAGAAGGCCCCCGCCAAACCAAGGGGCGGTGTTGGTAAAGTGGATACGAAAGGAAAAGGCAAAGCAACAAAGTTAGCGGGAAAGCTTGTGGATAAGGAAGAATGCTTCTATTGTCATAAGAAAGGACACTGGAAGAATGATTGCAGGGCCTGGAAGGCCAGAACACAGGAATTGAAGCAGGTTGCAGCTTCAGCTTCAGGTGTGTATGTTATTGAAAACTGTCTTTCAATAAACTCTACTTCCTGGGTATTGGATACCGGATCAGGATCTCATATCTGTAATTCTTTGCAGGCGTTGAGAAACCGTAGTGTTTTGAAAGCAGGTGACATGACCCTCAGAGTTGCAAACGGAGTTAGCATGGATGCTAAAGCCGTGGGGGACTATCACCTGGGAATGTCAGATGGACATGTTTTGGTTTTGCGTAATTGCTTTTTTGTACCCAACGCAACTTGTAATATCATTTCTGTATCTTTAGTTTCTAAAGAAGGTTATGAATTTGCGTTTGTAAGTAATGTTGTAAACATTCACCTTAATCAAGTATTGATTGGGTCAGGTACTCTGAGTAATGGTATATACGTGTTAAACCAACCACAGATTTTTAATGTCCAGAATACACACAAAAGAAAGTCTCCAGAAATAAATCAGACTTTCTTATGGCATTGTAGATTGGGTCACATCAATGAGAGAAGGTTGACGAAGTTACATACAGAAGGGTATTTGAATGCGTTCGAATATCAGTCGTATGCCACTTGTCAATCCTGTCTCAAGGGAAATATGACAAAGACTCCGTTTACTGGACATGGAGTAAGAGCGAGCGAGCTCTTGGGACTCGTACACAGTGACGTGTGCGGTCCAATGTCTACACATGCCCGAAGCGGACATTCTTACTTCATTACTTTTACGGATGACTTCTCAAGGTACGGTTATGTCTTCTTAATGAAACATAAGTCCGAGGCCTTTGGAAAATTCCAGGAGTATAAGAATGAAGAAGAGAAACAGACCGGCAAAAGTATTAAGATTCTAAGATCGGATCGAGGTGGAGAATACTTAAGTGCCGAGTTCCTGGACTATTTAAAAGAGAACGGAATTCTCTCTCAGCTTACTCCTCCATACACCCCGCAACATAATGGTGTATCGGAGAGACGGAACCGCACCCTATTGGATATGGTGCGGTCCATGATGAGTAACGCTGAGTTACCGCGATCGTTCTGGGGGTATGCGCTAGAATCAGCTGCATACCTTTTGAACCGAGTTCCGACTAAGACTGTGCCTACCACCCCATATGAAATGTGGAGTGGGAAGAAACCCTATCTTCAATATCTGAAGATCTGGGGATGTCCAGCTTTTGTCAAAAAGCAGCATGCGGACAAACTTGAGGCACGCTCAGTACTGTGCAAGTTTGTGGGATACCCAAAGAACACCAGGGGGTATCTTTTCTACTACGCAGAGGAACAAAAAGTCCTTGTTTCTCGTAATGCCCACTTTCTAGAACACCAGTTCTTGGAAAAGGAAATTAGTGGGAGCGCAGTAGAACTAGAAGAAATTCCAGAACCACAGACTATTACTGAAAGGTTAGTGGAACCAGAGGGTTCAACAGAACAGGACATTCCTACGCCGCTCCGCAGGAGTAGTAGGCAGTCTCATCCGCCCGAGAGATACTGCGGTTTTCTCATAGACGGGGATAGAGAGGATTGCATCATAGATTATGATGAGCCTACTAGCTTCCAGCAGGCCGTTCAGAGCGTTGACTCAATGAAATGGCTGGATGCAATGCGGACCGAAATGGAGTCCATGTACACCAACAAGGTATGGACGTTGGACATTGCTCCAGACGGGGTAAAACCCGTAGGATGCAAGTGGATCTTCAAAAGGAAGATTGGTGTAGATGGACAGGTTGAGACCTATAAAGCTAGGCTGGTAGCAAAGGGTTTTCGTCAAAGACCTGGCTTGGACTACGACGAAACCTTTTCTCCAGTAGCCATGCTGAAATCCATTCGGATCCTTCTTGCCATTGCTGCCTTCCACGATTATGAGATCTGGCAAATGGACGTAAAGACAGCTTTTCTAAATGGAAATTTAGAGGAGTGTGTCTATATGGACCAGCCAGAGGGTTTCATTCAGAGTGGGAGCAGCGGAAAGGTGTGCAAGTTGCTTAAGTCCATCTATGGACTAAAGCAGGCATCGCGGAGTTGGAACATCTGCTTTGATGAGACGGTCAAAGAATTTGGCTTTATCAAAAATCCAGATGAACCATGCATCTATAGTAGATTTGTAGCGAGAACTGTAGTATTCCTCGTTTTATACGTGGATGACATTCTCTTAATAGGAAATGACATTCCTATGCTACAATCTGTCAAGGGGTTCTTGTCACACAGGTTCTCCATGAAAGACCTGGGTGATGCCTCATACATTCTGGGTATCCGGATCTACCGTGACAGATCCAAGAGGATATTAGGACTTTCACAGTCCAGGTACATCGACACCATACTGAAGAGGTTCAGTATGGAAGATTCCAAGCGCGGTAACCTACCGGCTTGTCACGGGATCACCCTCTCTAAAGAGATGTCTCCCAAGACTGATTTGGAGAGGGATCGCATGTCTATTATACCCTACGCTTCTGCGGTAGGCTCTATAATGTATGCGATGTTGTGTACCAGACCGGATGTAGCTTATGCACTGAGTGTGGTAAGCCGGTATCAGTCTAACCCAGGGGAGAAACACTGGATAGCGGTAAAGAACATTCTCAAGTACCTGAGAAGGACTAAGGAGATGTTCTTGGTGTATGGCGGAAAAGACCTCCAGATCGAGGCCTTTGCTGACTCCAGCTTCCAGAGTGACAAGGATGATTCCAAGTCCATGTCGGGTTTTGTCTTTACCCTCAATGGAGGGGCGGTGTGTTGGAAGAGTTCCAAACAGGAAACCGTTGCAGACTCGACGATGGAAGCGGAATACATCGCTGCATCTGATGCCGCAAAAGAAGCTGTCTGGATGAGGAAGTTCTTGAAAGAACTTCAGGTGGTTCCGTCCATTGTTGATCCAATACCTCTGTATTGCGACAACAACGGGGCTATAGCTTTAGCGAAGGAACCCAGGTCCCATCAGAAATCCAGGCACATCTTAAGGCGGTATCACCTGATCAGGGAGATCGTAGATCGCCAGGAGATCGAGGTTCGGAGAGTCGCTTCAGAAGACAACACTGCAGATCCATTCACCAAGGCCTTGCCCCAGACTCAGTTCGAGCGGCTGATCGAGATGATAGGTCTTCGATACGCCAGTACATGGCCTTAGTGCAAGTGGGAGATTGTTAGTGTATATGCCCTAGAGGCCATTACTGTATCATACTAGTTTGTATATTACTTAATGGATGCTTGGGATATTCACCTTGTATATACAATCTTGCTCAAAATAGTAGTATGCTACTTGGTTTGTTTCTACTTCAATGTGTACTTGTGTTTATTTCAGTATATCACTTATACGCATTAGTGGAGCCCTTAGGATCTTTGCTTGATTACCAGCGTTGTGATGGCAGTCACACTAGTGGGGGCTGGGTAATCTATAAGCACATCCTTATTCAGGTCCCTGGTCGCAGGACTATCGAGACAGGGCATCGATACTCCGGAGTAGACCAGCGCATGCGCTTCTCATCCCAGTGTGGGAGACGGTCTGTCCCACAGCCGTCAGTACGTCGTACTTGAGATAGTATGCGGGTGCTCGTTAGGTTACGGGTACACTGGACAGGACTCGTCGGGAACTGACAAGTTGGTATTATACCTATCGTCAGTTATCAGTTCCCAGGTGACATGAGTACAGCTTAGTCCGCTGACTTGACACTGTCGCTCCGCCTCGAGTGTGTTCCCACTGTACTTTGATCACTACCCTACCACGGCTCAAAGGAGTCGTGCAAACAGGTAGTGGTTGGGTGCAGTCCCGAAGCACTTGGAGGCAGTGACGGTTAGACAGGATTCGTCTCTCCCGGTATTGGGGGTTGACATCGCGCTGTGTCTAGGAGAGCCATTACACGAGTAGTCCCTGGCCAGGGCAATCGAGATATACTGGTAGGTTTCCAGTGTTGTCTCAGGGTGTTTTGGGCTTCGCTCCGGCACGACTTGTACCGCTATTGGGGGACTGACGTTTACCGCCCCCTAGGCCCGCCATGCGATGTATCAGACGAACAGACCGGACTGTATGGAGAATGTCACACTCAGGCTCAGTAGGAGTTCAGATGGGTTTCGCCTCGTCGGTCTTCTTGTCGGCACTACCTGGGGACCGTTACGCACAGCTAGTGCCGCTTACGGTCTGTGGTTAAACCCACTGCCAGCGTAGTGTCGAGTCTTTAGAGTCCCACACAGAAAGCTTTTCGCCTTTAGGCAAAAGAGTAGAGGTCGCATGGTATTGCGACAGGTCGCTTGGTTTTGCGACAGGGTTCGGTCACATCCGTGCACTTGTGCACGTACATTGTCCGGACAGTTTACACTAGCGGGCTTTGGTTTAAGCCAGATCCTAGTGTACCTTATGGGATTGGATTTATCCAGTTTGCATTCGTGTTCCTCGGAACGCGGATGCGGGTGTGTATGCACAGTTGACAGGGAGGCAGAGGCAGCGGATTCTCATTAGGGTTGTTGACAGTTGACCGTTGACTTTTTGACTTTATGCTCAACCCTAATGAGAATATGATATGTGATTAACTATTATATTAATTAAGTATTATGGTGATATGGTTGTTGACTTGTTGACTTTTGTTGACTTGTTGACTTTGGTGACTTGTTGACTTTTGTTGACTTGTTGACCGGTTGACTAGGCTTGACTAGTTGACCATCATGATAACCATGGTTATCATTTCATGCCAAAGACTTTTTCTTGCTTGTTCATTTGAGTAAAATGAGTGCATGACATGATAAGGTTATGGTTACTTCAACCATCACATAAGACTTTTGTTGATATGATGAGTTATCATTGCTTTGGATTATGAGAGGGTGAGAGACAAAATACTTGCTCATTCTTTCTTGCTCATTCTCTCTCTTGTTCTTGAGCTCTCCTCTTGCTCTCACCCTCAACCTCTTGCTCCCTCTCTTGATCTATGGTTCTCTTGTCTCATGAGTTGAGAATCAAGAACCATAGATAAAATCCCATTCTAAATCATCTCTACTCATTCTAGTTCACTAGGTTTAGCAAACCAAGTGAACTAGTTTCTTCAAAGAACGAAGAAGGAGCTAAAGGTTGGAGCTTTCAAGTGGATCTATCTTCGGCGTACGGAGACAACGAGAAGGAGCCATCGAACCATCATCGGAGCTTGAAGAGAAGGAGTTCAAGACAAGCTAGGTATAACCATCTCTATCCGAGTAGCTAAATATCTTTAGCTTAGTATGCTAGTTTTAGTTTAGGTAAAGATCCCGACCTAGCTTAGTCCATGTTGCCTCTTGCGTTAAAATTTTGATTTTATACCGTTTCCGCCTCCCCGTAAGAACCGGGGGTCGCAACGTGGACTTACATATTGTAATGGATGCTTGGACATATATAGAGAGGACTTTCTTGCTCGACATGATAGTATGCTATCTGGTTGTACTTTATCTTAACATGTACTCTGATTGTCTCTATATTACATGTTGATAAAGCCCTTAGGATATGTACTCGACTACTGAGACTATGATGAGATCATACTAGTGGGGCCATGGTAGTCGACGAGTATATCATATAACTGTTCCTAGTCGAGGGTGTATCGAGACAGGGCATCGATGCACTAGAGTAGACTAGCGTATACGCATCTTGACCCATATGATGGGCGATGGATGATCCCATATCCATCGGTGTTTGAAATCAAGGGTGGTGTATGGGTGCTCAGTGGAGACTGGGTACACTGGACGGACTCGCTGAGAACTCCCAGATGGTATTATACCTCACGTCAGATGGCAGTTCTCCGTTGACACTGGTACAGAGTAGTCTGTTGACCCGAGATCGTCATAGAGTCTTGTGTGATTCCCATTGTGCTTTGATTTCCATCATACAACGTCCAAGAGTGCATGCAAAAAGGTGGCTTTTGGGTACAGTCCCGAATCACATGGAGGCAATGAGCGATAGGAGGGGATTCGTCTCTCCCGATATAGGGAGTTGATGTTGTGCTGTGTTCGATTGGCTATAACCTGAAATCCCTGGCCAGGGTTGCTGAGATCTACTGGTAAGTGTTATCAGTAGTTTCTCGAACAGTTATAGACCTTATATCGACACGACTTATCAAGCTACGGGGTCTGACGTTTACCACCCCTAGGCGAGATATACGACATATCAGACAACGAGACCGGACTGTACGGGAGTGTTACTGTTTGGATTCACAGGAGAATGTACAGGCTTGCTTGTTGATCTTCTGAGTGCTCAATACCTGGGTAGCTGTTACGTTTAGCTGACCGCTTGTAGCTTGTGGGTGTTTGATATGATCATCACCTACTGCCGGCGTATTGACGATTCTTTAGAGTCCTACACAGAGGTTTCTTGGCTCAGGCAAAACGGAGTAGGAGCACATATGTGATATGTGCGGGACCAAGGATAATGCGGTATGTGATATCATATTGTATTCTCGCGATATTTGATATCTGTCGGTTCATCGGATCAAGTGTCGATTCGGTGAATCGGTACGGATAAATATTAGTCGGTTATATGCGATATAGCCGGATTGTCGGATCAAGTGTTGATTCGATAATTTAATGTATAATAATATATATGATATATTAAATTGCATTAACTAATATTAGCTCACTAAAAGTTTCTTTTTCTCACTCGGGTAATACATTGATATATATATATATGCGATATATGTTAATTGTATTATTTTATTTGGTTACAATAAATATTATATATGTGATATATAATATTGTAACATGATATGATAACTAATGCAACATATTTAGAAAGATTAAACAAGATTAGGGTTTGATTTGGGTTAATTCTTTCTAGATGATTCTAAAAGGTTTAGTTTTGTTTTGTGAACGATATTTTGTTATGACTCATTTCTTAACCTAACCCAAACCCTAGCCTTGGTTAATTCTCTACAATGGTTTAGACAACCATGGTTGCATTATTGATCATTATCTTCTTTGCATTATTCATCACAAAAGGAATTCTATAATAATTCATCATCTTCTTCCTTCTTCTTTCTTCATGGAAAAAGCTTACTAGCTTTTTTCAAGTGATGAATAAATGCGAGAAAAAGATATATTAAGAGAGCAAAAACCCTACTTCATCATCCTCATCATCCCTTACCATTTAGATGAGAGTGTTCACTTCATATAATGAGTGTTAGGTTGTGTTAACGAAACTTCAAGGTAGATCATCTTTGTATCGAAGATCGGAAGCAAAGGTTGCATCATTCTCTTCGTGAAGCCTCTCGAGAGTCCAGAAAACGATGATCACAGCGAAGGGACCTCAACACGGAGCTTAAGAAGTGAAGGACCGGATCTACAAGGGTTGTAATCCCTCCGATTTAGTGTTAAAGTGTTTACATTGTTAGTTTTCTCCTATCTTTAGTTTAAAGATCCGGCTTTGGGTTGTTCGGTACGGCTAATTTTTTAATCGGGCATGGTTGATGCCTCGTAGACCCTTGTGCGCATGCCTAGCAACCCAACATCATTCTCACCTATGTAAGCATATTTAAGGTGAGACGGCAAGGACATGAATTCGAGTTTCGGAGGCGAAAGAATCATTAGGGAATCTACCTCAAACTCAAAGGACTCCAACACAGGTTCAAAATCACCGCAAACAACCAATTTGGATGGTTCAACTAATTCATCCAAAAATTTAAACGACTCATATTCGGGCTGTGAGTCGTCATCATCCGAAAAAGTGAAACTTTCATAATCAATATCGGTTGTGTCAACTGTGGTATGCTTAAGGAGGAACGCACTAGTGGCGTCAAAACTATTCTCATCAAACAAAAATCTTTCAAACTCGCAGTCCTCCTGCGTGATTTCGTGAATAGAGCAAACTTCTCGTGTACAAGTATTAGGCACGAGGGGCAGATTTCCTGACTTGTAAATATTGAACTCACTAGACGTCTTCCTGAAGGATAGAGTCATGGAGCCATTGCGACAGTTTATTACAGCATTGGAAGTGGCCAAAAATGGTCGACCGAGAATCACCAGAATTTGGTTCCGTGAGTTAGCAACAGGTTGTGTATCCATAACAATAAAATTAACGGGGAATATGAACTCCCCAACTTTGATCAACACATCCTCTAGCTCACCCCTTGGATGGGCGATTGATCGATCAGCCATTTGGAGAGTACAATGAGTGGGCTTAAGCTCTCCAATACCTAATTGCTCGTACACAGAATAAGGTAGCAAATTGACACTAGCACTAAGATCAAGTAGTGCTCTATTGATGTTCTTGTCCCCAATTGTTATCGAAATGGTAGGACAACCGGGGTCCTTTTGCTTTTGGGGTAAAGAATTGACAAGAGCATCGCTAATAGCACTAGCCACAAAAACTTTGTTTGGTACTTATGACTTTCTCTTTTTGGTGCATAAGTCCTTTAAGATTTTTGCATATGAAGGAACTTGTTGGATTGCATCCAAAACAGGGATATTTATGCTCACCTGTTTGAACAGCTCAACAATCTTCTCCATTTGTGGAGTTGGTTTATTGGATCTCAACCGGTTTGGAAAAGGAGCATTTTAAAATGTTGTTGAGTCCAATTTTTGCGAATCAGATTGTTGAGTTGGAACGGAACCCCGTGTAGTTGTGTTCGTGTTGTGAGAAGTGGGTCCGTTCGAGCTAGAAGGAGTAGAGCCTTGTGAATGATGGAGAATAGGCTCTAACAAAGAAGAAGAAGGTGAAGAAGAATGTGAAGAAGATGAAGAAGGGCCACCGGCAGGGGTATCATTGTTAATGCCCACATTGTTTTGCAACTCTTTTCCCGATCTCAACGTAGTCACAGCGTTAACGTTATGAGTTTGCTGTTGATTTGCAGCATGTGCGTGACCGGGGTTGGGCAGTAGTTGAGATAGGAGCTTTCCTTTTTCGCGCTCGCTCAATGCTGCATTGAGTTGTGTAATTTGTGCCTCAATAGATTTGATGTTTTGATCGTGTGAGGCACTGTTTTGCACCAAAGATTGAATAGAAGTCTCTAGTCTTGCTGTAGACTGTGTAGATTGCTTTAGGAATGCATCTAGACTTCTTTCGAGCGAGCTAACCTTGTCATTATTAGGTTGAACAAAATTTTTTGGCGGGTAAGATGTGTTAGGCACAAAATTGTTCACCTGATTAGGGTAAGGTTGCTGTTGGAAAGATTGTTGTTGAAATTGAGTTTGTGAGGGTGCTTGTTGTTGTTGTGGAGGAGGTCCTTGAAAATTGTTATTTCCTTGGAATTGTTGATTTTGGTTCCAAGCGAAATTTCGGTGACTCCTCCACCCCGGATTGTATGTTGAAGAGTATGGATCGTTTCTCTGTCGTTGCTGAAAGGCAGCATTGACTTGATCTTGTCCTTGAGTAGATGCATTGTAAGGACACTCTCCGGTGAGATGTGAAGGACTTAAGCAACAAGCACAAACAGTTCGTGGAGGCACAACAGGGGCAGGAGAAGATGATGAGATTTTGGTCTCAATCGGTTCTACCTTTTTCGTAAGAGCGGCCATCTCGGCCTTCATAGCGATTGACATTTCTACTTGATGTATGCCTGCCCTAGATTGATCACTAGAAGAAGATGATGTGGTCTTGGAGCTCTCCCACTGAATTGTTTGCTCACTAAGATCCTCAAGAAACAGCCACGCTTCGTCACTAGACTTGGAGAGAAAATGACCTTGACAGATGGTTTCTAGCAACTGCTTCATTACCGAGTTCAATCCCTCGTATAATATTTGGCAAAGTTGCCAACTTTCGATCCCATGATGAGGGCATTGAACGAGTAGGTCTGTAAATCTCTCGAAGCACTTCCAAAATGGTTCGGAAGGAAGCTGTGAAAATTGTATTATTTCATTACGGATTCTAGCAGTTTTGTGATGAGGATAGAACTTTTTAAGAAAAGCTTTCACAAACTCGTCCCAATTTCTAATGGAATGTGATGCGGTGCTGTATAGCCACTTCTCGGCTAGGTCACATAAGGTAAAAGGAATGACTCTTAGTCTTATAGGGTCATCACTTAATTGGGTCGTTTTCATCATAGCGCACACATTTGAGAATTTATTGATAAAGATATAAGCATCTTCAGATTCCAAACCATGAAGTTTTGGCAGCATATTGATGAAATGTGGTTTTATTTCAAAGTTGTCCCCATTTGTCGGTGGGGGTGAAAGACAGGTAGGTAAAGAAGTGCGGACGGGGTAAAGGAGATCCTGGAGCGCAATTCGTGCGGGAGCTTCAACAGGCAGTTGATTCCGGTTATTCGCACCAAACGGAGGTGGAATCATTCCCGTCGGTAAGGTATCATTGGGGTTGAATCCCGACATGCCTTCGGAAAAAGAATGTGAAGGTGGAGGTAAGAAAGTGGACGGAATGTCGACTTCGGTGTCAAAGGGTTCGTCGGTCGGTACCAACGAAACACGGACTAATCGGGCATTAATATCCCTAGTCCAAAGTGACATACACTAAAGGGGTAGTGTAGTCAGAAAAAAATGAAAGATAGAATGTGGAGGTAAGATAACGTCAATGAAAGGAAGTGGTGGAAGTGAGGTGCAAGTTTCCTTTAGCGACAAGTTGCAAGTTTTGAAAAGATTTTTCTTTTTTTTTATTATGTGAGAGTTTTGCAAAGAGATTTTTGAAAAGAGACTTGTGACACAAATGCTATCAACCACATATGCACAATCAGGCCAAGATCTAGGGTCACCTAGGTCTGCTAGACAGCTCCTAACTAGGGCTAGAAATAAGACCTCAAACCGCCTCTTCACCGTCAATTGCGGCCAGGTAAGTGCCAAGTAAGTGGGAAGGAACCACAGTAGTGGGCCTAATTAATAACCACTAGCCTAGACACACTTGCCTAGACACCGCAAAGTCAGTTAGGATAAATGGTCGATGCCTATACTAGTCCTTTTCCTATTGAGCTCGATATCCTTAGGGCCGAGTCTAGTATTTTTTAATTAATTGTGGTCAATGCAAATGCTTTAAAGTATTTTCTGGGGTCCTGGGAAGGGTGATGAAATCCCCACCCAATCTGAGTTTGGTCAGTTAGCCCCATAAAGTCTGATTAAATTATGCAAAACTATAAATTCACTTGCAATCAATTTTTTTAAGCGCGGCGCAAAGAAACCTACAGAAAATCTGTTATTTAGAAGGGGGAAGAAGAATTTTTAGCGCAAAGAAACCCTGCAGAAAGATTTCACAGAAAGATATATGGAGGTTGCAGAGGGGAGAATGAGAGATCTAACCATGCAAAATTGAGGACCTGAAGTGGCTAAAGCGCGGCGGGTTCGCGGTCTGGGGCGCTATAAAGCCGCGGTTCCGCGGTCAGTTGAGCAGATCAGTAGCTCAGAAAATTTGTGGTGCTTTGTTGGTTCAATCTACCTCTGTTGTGATGTGCACTTTACTGATTTGCCTTCTGTAAAATTCCAGATCCGCGATTCTTCGCTGTTCCTGCAAGATTCAAACAATAAACCCTTCAAACAGATAAAAATTGATAAAAATTTTTGTACATTTTTATATTTTCAGATTTTTATAATTTTTAAAATTTATATCAACCCGAAATCACACAAAAGAAATTTTACGCCATCCCTGGCAACGGCGCCATGTGATTAAGTGTAGATTTTTACGATCACCAAAAATAATTTACCGTAATCAGAAACGGCGTCGCTTTGCAGCTAGCCGGTGAATACGGGTCGATCCACAGAGATGTGTAATTTTCTTATGTGTTTTTACGAGTTGATTCGAATTGTGGTTTGATTTTTCTCGATTGATTTTAAAAACTAAGTTGTACGATATTAAGGGACTTGCTAGGGTTAGGTCTAAAGTGGGGTTTGATGAGATTGATCTTATCACCTCTTTAAATGCACTCGATTAAAACCTTTTAGAAGTCATAACAATTATTAGCAAAGGGGATTAGGATAATTGGGAAGAAACGAAGTTTCTTCCTCTTGATCCTTATCCGTCCTTTCCTACTAATTGCTATAACCTTCATGGACGTCATGCATGTCCGGTCCTTTATACTACGGTTTCACCGTTACCTTATGGGTAGGGTGCCGTAGGGAGCGGATCATGCATTCTTGCATAAAGTTCTACTTATAAAAATATTTGGCATTGAAAGAGATGAGAGATATTCATCTCTCAATCCCTCCTTTATTCCTAACCCTAACAAGCGAGAAAATTACTCGCTCATTAGGAAATCTTCTAAAAATGACATTTTTGTTATGTGCTTTGTTTTTAATCTAAGGAACTAATTATCTACTACAGATTAAAAAGTTCTATACTAGAATTACTTAGGGCAATGAAATGATTTATCTAAGGCAATAATTAAACTAGAGCTAGGGCAAGAAATGAATTATAAACTAGGACAGAAATTTAAAAGAACTTACAGTAAGGTGATGCTCTTCAATTCTCAAAACATTCTGAAATTTTATTGATTGAAAAGAGGCATAGGGTTTACAAATTTGTGATTACAATTTATAAGTAAACAGGGAAAACTAGGGTTACAAATTCTCGCGTATGTGATTTTACAGATATGCCCACGAAAAATCCCAACCCACACACCGACACGAGAAAATTGCACCGACACGGGCTTTAAATGGCCGTGGAACCGCGGCATTAGTGGGCTTAGGCCACGGTTCCGCGGCCTTTTGGTGAGATCATCTCACCAAACTTCCTGGGCTGCATACTGGGTATTTGGGCTTCTTTATTCTTCACTATTTTTCTCTGTTTGGCTTCTTATTCTTCCCCAGATCTTCAATGAAAATTTGTATTGGTCTTTTAACCGTTTCACTCTGACATGTTTGGACCTTGCGTTGCCTTGTACCTATGTGAACTGTTATTAGTCTAGGCTTGACTAGGATCCGTCTACTTGTTGGTTAAAATTCCCTTTTTTGTGTCTTCTTCTGTCTCATTCACTGTCTTCGTTTCAAGAGCCCGTATCCTGTAATATGCAGCAGACAAGCGTCAAAAGCACCTGTTTAGTTATAAAAAGAATAAGAATCGGGGAATATGAATTGCAATATTATGATATGAACAGCTAGGGCTGGGGCTGGGGCTAGGGCTAGGGCTAGGGCTAGGGGTGGGCTAAGGGTGGGCTTGGGCTGGGCTTAGGCTGGGGCTGGGGCTGGGGCTGGGGCTAGGGTTGGGGTTGGGGGTTGGGGTTGGGGTTGGGGGTTGGGGTTCGGGTTCGGGTTAGGGTTAGGGTAGGGCTAGGGTTAGGGTTAGGTTAAGGGTTAGGTTAGGGTAGGGTTGGGTCGGGTTCGGGTTCGGGTTCGGGTTCGGGTTGGGGTTAGGGTTAGGGTTAGGGTTAGGGTTTTAGGGTGCTGGGGGTTGGGGCAGGGGCAGGGGCTAGGGCAGGGGCTGGGGCTGGGGCTGGGGCTGGGGCTGGGGCAGAGGCGGGGCTGGGGCTGGGGTAAGGGTTGGGGTTGGGGTTTAGGGTTAGGGTTGGGGGTTGGGGGTTAAGGTTGGGGTTGGGTTGGGGTTGGGTTTGGGTTTGGGGTTTGGGGTTGGGGGTTTGGGGTGGGGGTGAGGTTGGGATTGGGGTTGGGGTTGGGGTTTGGGGGTTGGGTTTGGGTTTGGGGTATGGGTTTGGGGGTTTGGGGTGGGTGTTTGGGGTTGGGGTTGGGGTTGGGGATTGGGGTTGGGGTTGGGTTGGGGTTGGGTTTGGGTTTGGGGTTTGGGGTTGGGGGTTTAGGGTTGGGGTTGGGGTTGGGTTGTGGTTGGGTTTGGGTTTGGGGTTTGGGTTTGGGGGTTTGGGTTGGGGTGGGGTTTGGGGTTCGGGTTCGGGTTGGGGTTGGGGTTGGGGTTGGGGTTGGAGGTAGGGTTGGGGTAGGGTGGGGTGGGGTAGGGTTGGGGTTGGGGTTGGGGTTATGGGTTAGGGTTATGGGTTAGGGGTTAGGGTTAGGGTTAGGGTTATGGGTTAAGGTTAGGGTTAGGGTTAGGTTTAGGGTTTTGGGTTAGGATTATGGGTTAGGGTTGGGGTTAGGGTTGGGGTTGGGGTTAGGGTGAGGGTAAAGGTGGGGGTTGGGGTTGGGGTTAGGGTTGGGGTTGGGTTGGATTGGGTTGGGTGGGGGTTGGGTGGGGGTTAGGGTAAGGGGTGGGGTAGGGGTTGGGGTTAGGGTTCGGGTTCGGGTTCGTGTTCGGGTTGGGGTTGGGGTTGGGTTGGGTTGGGGTTAGGGTTGGGTTGGGTTGGATTGGGGTAAGGGTTAGGGTTAGGTTGGGTTAGGGTTAGGGTTAGGGTTAAGGTTGGGTTGGGTTGGGTTGGCTTGGGTTGGGGTTGGGGTTAGGGTTGGGTTGGGTTGGGTTGGGGTTAGGGTTGGGGTTAGGGTTGGGGTTGGGCTAGGGTTTGGGTTTGGGTTTGGGTTTGGGGTTGGGGTTAGGGTTGGGTTAGGGTTAGGGGTTAGGGTTAGGGTTAGGGGTTGGGGTTTGGGGTTAGGGTTGGGGTTGGGGTTGGGTTAGGGTGTTGGAGATAGTGCCCTCAGAGTCAATTATTGGATCACAGGCACGCGATTGCAATGATTGAGGGAGTACCAATCCCGGTAGGACAGTCTTACTGGAGATGATAGTATGCTATCTGGTTTATCTTTATCATCGTGTACTGCTTTAGGTGAACTGACAGGTCACTATTGCACGTTGATAGAGCCCCTAGGATTCTTGCTTGACTGCTAGCAGTATGAGGGCGATCATATACGTGAGAGCTAGTGGTCTATAAGCACATCCTTAAGAGGTCCCTAGTCATGGGAGTTTCGAGATAGGGCATCGATACTCCAGAGTAAACTAGTGTATACAGTAGAGACCCCGACGAGGGGCGGTGGCCGGTCTCACAAGCCACTGGTGTCAGTTGGTTCACCTAAGATGTATACAGGTGCTCATTGGGTTATGAGTACACCGGACATGACTCGCCGGGAACATGCTAGTTGATCTTATACCTGACGTCAGATAGCAGTTCCCTAGTGACATGTGTATAGGTTAGTTCATCGACCTGGGAATCGTCATTTCTCTTGTGTGACTTCCCACTGTACTTTGATTACTACCCTACCACGCTCAAAGGAGACGTGCAAACAGGTTTTAGTTGGGTACAGTCCCGAGCCACAAGGAGACAGTGAGCTGATCTTCGGGGGTTCGTCTCTCCCGGTATTGGGGGTGAGGTCGCGCTGTGTCTAGGAGAGCCAGAACATGAAAAGTCCTTGGCCAAGGCAGGAGATTTACTGGTAGGTATTCCAGTAGTATCTCAGGGTGTTCTAGGCTGATCTCTGACACGACTTGTACCGCTTTTGGGGGTCTGACTTTTACCAACCCCCTAGGCCTGCCATGCGATGCCCATAGATGAACGGACCGGACTGTACGGATATTGTCACTGACAGGCTCAGTAGGGTGTCAGGATGAGTTCGCTCATTGACGTCCCATTTGGTCAATACCTGGTAGCCCTTTACGTATTGGCTTATACCTCTGACGTGCTAGTGGTTAAATCCACAACCAAGGTGTTGACGAGTCTTTAGAGTCCCCCACATTCAGTTGCTCAAGTTTTTGGACGAAACGCTATAAAGGCCGTATGGAGATATGGCAGGGTTCGATCAAATACCTGTGGTATTGCACGGATCAGGATCGGACGGATAATACTAGCCGGCTTTGGTTTAAACCGGATCCTAGTATAGTACAGTGTAGATTTTGTCTCATTGCATTTGTATTCGGTCGGAATACAGATGCGGGTGTGTATACACAGTATCGGGGTTTTCCTGTAATTAATTATGGGATCAGTTTTCTGGAGTTGCCAGTTTGCTTTCCGTTTCGGCCATATTTCTTTGTATCTTTCAATGGCCGAAGATTGGTGGAGGAGGGCTTATTTGCATTTATGCAAATAAGAAATTTGGAAGGGGGTCTTTGCATATTATTGTATCATGATACTTGCACCATCATTGCTTGACTTTCTTTAGTCATCATAGCTTGACTTTTGTGAGTGATGATGGAGGGACATAATGGTTGGTTGAGTGTGGATGTGGTTGTGATCATTGCTTTTGATCATCATTCTTTTCATGCATCATTACCACACATCCCCTTGGACTTCAGTCACTCACTCTCTAATTTTCACTCCATTCTCATATGGCTATTGCCATGGCCGGCCAAGCTCATTAGAGGGCTTTCCCAAAATTTCTAGTGGGGATTTTTGTTCTTTTCATGTTAGAAAAATCCCCAAGTTCATCTAGAAAAAGTTCACATATCATTTCCTCCACCAAAGGCAATTCCATAACCCCAAATGAGACATGAGTTCTACACACATTCTACAGCAAACCTTGAACACGTCGACTCGCCAACTTCATGCCCGAGTTGCCTCGGTATAGAGGTGGGAGCCCGTAAAAGAAGCAGGCGACGTGGTGCCCTTCCGGTGAGGAGGTGGAGACCGGACATTCCGTGGAAGATCAGGACAACGGCGAGAAGACCGGAGGACACGGATCGCTCGGTATATTTCTCTTCCCCATCTTGTAGTTAGTTAGTACTAGTTTAATGGCACGATCCGGGTTTTTTTAGTGTGCGGTGGTGCCGATTTGAAAAATTAAAGTTAACCATCGCTTCCGCATTTGGCCTCGGGATGGAGGCCGGGGCGCCGCCGTGCACTTAAATTGGTATCAGAGCCTCGCCATTAACATAGTCTAGTTTTGTCTAATGTGTTTTACATTTCCGATCGAACAATTTTCCAAAAACCGTATTTTTCTTTGCAACAGTTTTCTGTCGAAATTTTTTTGTCTCGAAAATTTTTTCAGGTAGTCTCAGAATACTGTGCAGGAAAGTATAAGCCTAATGTAAAAATTTGGTTGCGAGATCTCATTATTCGACCGCGGAACCGCGGCCAAACCCATGCTTGGGCCGTGGTTCCGCCGCTATTTTGAGAGATCGGTACACCTTTTTTTACAGAGGCCTCCAGACTTGAAAATGTGGTTTCTGGAATGTTATTTTTGGGTCCATAATTTCTTGATGTGCTACAGTAGTACTTGGAGGCCCACTTGGTAAAATTTGATCGATCGGATATTTTAAACACATTAGTTCACAGTATTTACATTATATCTGCGACCGTAAATATCACTTGATCGGTAAATCCTGTCTAACTGCTATAGCCCGGTTAGACGGATTTGCGAACGTGACTTTCACGTTGATGTTCTGTGTTATGCTGTGATGTTGCGGATTGGTCGTGGGGGATAGCCAGGATGCAATGCTAGTACAGTTGTGGTTGTATTATGTACATTTGATATTGCGGGGCGAGCGTCCGACATGTGGACTGCCGTCACTGCCTGTTTGTATTATTATTTTGGGGCACGACCAGGTTGCGGTCGATGTACCTGTTGTATGTATATTTTACTTTCTGTACTAGGATTGCCCCGCGAAGGGGTGCACGGATAGCCGGGTTCTAGAGGGAAACAAACCCGCATCTCATGGCATTGGGACGAAGGGGGCTTCACTCTAGAATTGGCGGGCTATTCGCCGCACTCATAGGGGGTACAGGTTGACCCAGGAGGGGTGCCCAAGTTACCGGATTCCATGAAGTGCTGGGTGGTCCATTCACATTGCTGAAGGGGGCTGCCTCGCTTCAGGTTTTGGCGGGTAACTTGCTGCGCCCGTAGGGGTCTAGGATTTCATTGCACAGGCTATCCACCCGACCAGAGGAACGTCGGGTTTCAGTAGTTGCTCTGTGAAACCCGGGGATCCCAGATATCTGTATTGTTCTGTGATGCTGTATATTTCTGTGATGTTACATTTTATCACGCCTTGAGCGAAAAT
Source organism: Agapanthus africanus (assembly GCA_030015575.1). Classification (NCBI taxonomy): domain Eukaryota; kingdom Viridiplantae; phylum Streptophyta; class Magnoliopsida; order Asparagales; family Amaryllidaceae; genus Agapanthus; species Agapanthus africanus. Next base: position 428,157,426 of record JASDDO010000029.1, read on the forward strand.
TATATATTGATATATATATTAGTAGATGTTGTATATGTTTTGCTTCCGCGCTAGTCCAGTCCCCGCTCTGTCGTTAGTTAGCTAACCTAACGGGTAATGACGGGACCCAGTGGCGAATGCCGATGGCATATACATGCATCAGTATATTTTCGTTCTTTGTGGTGTGATCAATTGATGGGACTGCGTTGATTCAGATCAATGCAAGTTAAAAACAAACCTATTCTGATGTTGTTGGAACACTTTTCAAAAAGCTGTTATTGCAAGGACGTTTTCTTTTGTTTTGCATCGTGGTATTCAGTTGGAATATCCTGCTCCACAGTCGACGAGGCAAGGGCCGAGATCCCTTCACCGGGAGTGACCCCTTAGACAAAAAGTTTGCGTCAGGGTAATAACTTCACTATAGCCGATTACTTTTGCTTTGCACCATGGTATTTGTAAGTGCACGGCGGCGCCCCGGCCGTCAATCCGACGCCAAAATGCGGAAGCGAAAAACTTTAATTTTGTAAACTAGCAAACCGGTACCACCACGCACTAAAACCCGGATCGAACCATTAACAAGTCCTAGCTAACTACAGGATAGGGAAGATAGATATACCGAGTGATCCGAGTCCTCCGGTCTTCTCGACGTCGTCCCGAACTCCCGCGGAATGTCCGGTCTCTACCTCATCGCCGGAAGGGCACCACATCGCCTGCATCTTTTACGGGCTCCCACCTCTATACCGAGGCAACTCGGACGCGAAGTTGGCTAGCCGACGCGTCCAAGATTTGCTGTAGAATGTAGTGTAGAGGCTATGTCTCATTTGGGGTTCATGTAGTTGCCATGGTGATGGAGGGATGGAATGAAAATGAACTTTCAAGTGGAGCAAGAATTTGTGTAGCATTAAAAAATGAGATGAACAAATTATTCTCCTCAAAAATGAACCCCTCATCCTCCCTCAAGTGGCCGGCCATTTCAAAATATGGTGGAGGAAAAATCAACACAAGAAGGGAGGTGAGTGTAGGAAAAGTAGAGGGTGACCACATCCAAAGCAAACCTCACATCAACTCCTAATCAATTCTAATCACCATTAATGCAAAAGAAGTGATGTAAAGAGAATCAAATGATGGTGGAAAAGAATGGAATATAAAAGATGCTCTCATAATCAATCCATATGCAAGAAACCCTTCCACAATAAATTATTTGCAAACTTGCAAATAACCCCCTCCATCGAAAAGGTCCGGCCGGGAAATAACAAAGGAAAACCGGCCGGAACGGAATGCAAACTGGCAACTCCAGAAAACTGGTCCCTTAATAAATTACAGGAAAAACCCCGATACTGTGCATACACACCCGCATCTGTATTCCGACCGGATACAAATGCAAAAAGACAAAATCTACACTGTACTATACTAGGATCCGGCTTAAACCAAAACCGGCCAATAATATCCGTCCGATCCTGATTCGTGCAATACCGCACGTATCTGATCGAACCCTGCCATATATCCATACGGCCTCTAGTACTAACCGTCCAATCCTGATCCGTGCAGTACCACACGTATCTGATCGGACCCTGCCATATCTCCATACGGCTTCGACAGCGTTTCGCCCGAAAGCTTGAGTAATTGAATGTGTGGTGGACTCTAAAGACTCGTCAATACTATGGCTGTGGATTTAACTACTAGCACGTCAGAGGTATTAACCATACGTGACGGGCCACCAGCTATTGACCAAAAGGGACGTCGATGAGCGAACTCATCCTGACACCCTACTGAGCCTGCCAGTGACAATATCCGTACAGTCCGGCCCGTTCGTCTATGAGCATCGCATGGCTGGCCTAGGGGGTTGGTAAAAGTCAGACCCCCAAAAGCGGTACAAGTCGTGTCGGAGTGTAGCCCAGAACACCCTAAGATACTACTGGAATACTTACCAGTAAATCTCCTGCCTTGGCCAAGGACTTCGTGTAATAGCTCTCCTAGACACAGCGTGAACTCACCCTCAATACCGGGAGAGACGAACCCCAGAAGATCCGCTCACTGCCTCCATGTGGCTCGGGACTGTACCCAACTAAAACCTGTTTCCACGTCTCCTTTGAGCGTGGTAGTGTAGTAATCAAAGTACAGTAGGAACTCACACGAGACAAATGATGATCCCCAGGTCGATGAACTAACCTGTACACATGTCACCAGGGAACTGCTATCTGACGTCAAGTATAAGACCAACTAGCATGTTCCCGGTGAGTCCTGTCCGGTGTACTCATAACCCAATGAGCACCTGTATACATCTTAGGTGAACCAACTGACACCAGTGGCTTGTGAGACCGGCCACCGCCCCTCGTCGGGGTCTCGACTGTATACACTGGTCTACTCTGGAGAAACGATGCCCTGTCTTGAATCTCCCACGACTAGGGACCTTTTAAGGATGTGCTTATAGACTACCAACTCCCACGTATATGATCGCCCTCATACTGCTGGCAGTCAAGCAAGAATCCTAGGGGCTCTATCAACGTGCAATAGCGACCTGTCAGGTCACCTAAAGCAGTACACGATGATAAAGGTAAACCAGATAGCATACTATCATCTCGAGTAAGACTGTCCTACCGGAATAGGTCCTTCCTCAATCATTGCAATCACGTGCCTGTGATCCAATAATTGACTCTGAGGGCACTATCTCCAACAATCTCCCACTTGCACTCAAGGATAATGATTGCGATGTCGCATACTCAAAGCCCGTGTGATACCGAACACCCAACTCCTCTACTAGTCAGTCTCACAAATCTCGTTTGAGAAACTATTGTGTTCGAGGAATAGCCTTAGTGAGTGGATCCGCCTTGATGTTTCTTTCTATGTCTCTCTATATCTCAAGTTCGCGGAGAAAGCCATCTCCCGAAATGAGCAATACCTGTCTTAGAATGTCTGGATATCTGATGGGACCTAGTTCATAAACGAACTTCAAATCCAAACTTCTTAGACTGTACCATCAACTGAACTTAATCAGTATTCTGCGCTATGCCTCCCTCAGTATTGCTTTGGACCACCTGTCCAAAATACCGCCCCTCATCAGAAGGAATGACTATAACTCTGACAACCTCCTTGTCGTCCAGGTCACCTTGGAAGCCTGGAATGATAACTGTCTCTCGAATGAGGCTGTCGTTATCATGTCCCTAGAACATCCACTTATGTTCTAAAACTGCTTCCGACTGTTTCTCCAGGATTGGATCAATATCAACTTATTGCATCTAGTGCAAGAACAACATCTGGTGTGGTACTTGACATTTCATGATTGACTCAATTGCCTAAGCAAGTGATCTGCCAATCATGCACATCCCTCTCCACTTTAGTCTGTAAGACACCTTTAGAGAGGGTGACTCCATCACCTGCAGGTACACTACCGTGCCAGAAGTCGTCCATTCTAAATACTCTTAGAATGCTGTCAAGGTACCCTTATTGGGAAACCACCCAAATCTAGATCTAAACCCATAGATCTAGTAACCAGTATGTCTGATATGAGATCCAAGTCATGTGTGGAGAAGCTACTGTGTGACAACCAAAGTATAACTGATCGTAGTATAGGAGTTTCCTTTCCTACTCTGTGTATGTCATCCAATACCAGGATATCACACCCTACTACCTTCTCAACAGATTCATCCCCTATTCTGGTGAAGTCAAACCTATGACTGTCACATCAGAAATAGATGATCTATCTCCACTATATCTGCTTTAGTCTATAAATATACATAAGCCACCTGTCCACCAATGCTTCCGCTGCTCCCACTGACTACGACAACCCTCTGGCAGAGTCATATAGACATACACTTCTGAAGCAAGTTTAGAACAACTCTATATTCATCCTCCTTCCGGGTCTCACAGTCCGGAACAACAGCAATGGCAAGTCTGGGTAAACAAGAACTTCTTTGTCACCGTCCTTGAGGCTACCGGAGTTCCTCTCGGGTGCCTGAAGTTACCCACCTTATCTGCAGAGTGGCCAATGGAATGTCAAATCAGATTGAATCTTTAGGTTCCTATCAAATCTTCAGTAATCGCTTGTGGTTCTGGAATCACTTCCAGTTCTACCATACTCCCACTATTGTTTTCTGAAAAAATCCATTTTTATTAAAACTATGGCGAGTCAAGAACAATATCACTATTGATCTTTCTTATGGTAGAAAATCAACCCTCGTCATAGCTTGGGTCAACCCACAAACAGCCATTACAGAAACGTGCCTTGAGTTATCCAGAGTCTGGTTTTAAGCATAAGCCGGACAACTCCCTGCATCTTAACATCGTTAAGATACGAACTGTTCTATATCCAATATAGGAACAGAGGCACTGATTTGATTGAACCAGATTCAAATCATGCAGCTATCTCCAGTGCATGTCAACTAAATGGAAAGAGGCCGATCAGCGTTACCCAACTTAGGAGTGCTTCCAATTAAGAGTACCCTGAAAGAGAAGCAAGTTCTCTAAATCATTACTATCAACTGAATACCATACACAAGTATCTACATCTTCGATCACCTTGAAGAATCCCGATACTTGCAATATATGACTCTTTACTTTATTCAAATACCTAAAACTTCTCAAAATTCGGACCCTGTGTTTCCACGAAACACCTGTCTAAAAACTAGAGAAGTCATAAGTAAACCGAATATAGTACGAGGACCAACCCCTTTGTCCTGATGGACCCTGGACAACATACAATACTCTGTATAAGTCCCTTGAGTCTGATAACTCATTCACTGTGTGTCGTAGGTTGAAAAATTACTTATGGTTAAGAAGAATTACACCGCTGTTCAATGCTCCTTACCTAACCATCTACTGATATAGGTAAATGTCATAGACATAATTTCAAAGGGTATATCTCACTCTATAAAAATAGACGTACAGATATATCAATTTGAAATTGGTGCATAACAGCGGATATTCAAAACCAAATGTTTGCCGTCCGGCAAACAATCCAGGTGACTTCCTCAAATATCACCAATTACAATGAATTCCGATATAATGAGGATGATCACCTAATTCCCAATAACTTACTCCCACTCATCATCTGTAAAACCATACATATGTGAGAATCATGCCTGGTAAAAACATACCCTGGAGCAAGTGTCTAATCGGGAAATCAGTTTTCCTTTAACTGAACACAGTGAAACTGAAATATTGAAATGTTTCGATGGGGTATCCTGGTATTCCTAGTAATGCCACTTCCATTATCTAGATTCACAACTGTAACCGTGCATTTCTTTGCCATTTCTCCAAATCCCTTTATATGACTTTAGTCGTTACCTTCTGCACACCCTTTTAGGCCAAATGGTTTTCTTCCTTCCCTACCGTTCGGCACCAGCCTATGGTTTGGAAGAAGACTATCCAATAAGCATAATGGGTGTACTGTCCTAATCCTAGGAACACTCGCAATGCGAGAGAAGGTGAAGATAAAAGACAACCGAATAAGCCTTATTCCTATTTCTCCTGGACCAGAATCCATCCCCGAACTGGAACAAGTTCCTTTCGAGTTCGTATATAACCATACGATGGAGTATCCAAATATCTGTGGATCTTCGTAGTGATATGGAGTGTCCTGGAGAAATACAAAGGTGAAGTGGGAGTGGTAATGAAATACTTGGTTTGGTCGTGAATATCAGTCGCAATTTACTTTGCCCTCTTACTAATCCCTTGTTTTGTCTTAACTTAATACCTTCTGCACACCATCGTTATGCTAATTGGTTTTCTTCATTCCCCACCGGTCGGCACCTGCCTATGGTTTGGAAGAAGACTGTTCAATTTGCGTAATAGGTGTACTATCCCCTAAACAAAGGAGTACTCACAACTTGAGAGAAGGTAAAACGAAAAGACAACTGAATAGTCCTATTCGTTTTCTCCAGAACCGGAAACCATCCTCGAATCTGGAATAAGTTCCTTCAAGTTCGTATATAACCATACGATGGTTTTGTCCAATGGAAGTGGACGTTCGTAGTAATACGGGGTGTCCTGGAGAAAAGGGTAAATGTAGAAGTGGCAATGAGGTCTGCAACTCTGACAATCCAAAAGCCAGTGTTAAAGAAGGTTCGGTTAATTTTGGTTTCTGAGTCATAGTCTAGGGTCGGGTCAATGGTCGCTGCCAAAGAGAGAGAGAAAAGAAACACTCAGCGTGCACACTAACCTTGATCAGAATGGTTACCAATTTATCTAATCTGGAAACCTCCCACTGTCACCTCAAATTCTCCTCCAAACCTGAAAGAAGAACTAGTCGGGATCACCCGAGGAGTAAACCAACTCATCAGTGGGAATCGGGATCCAACTATCATCACATGATAACGTGACAGAATCCGCTCACGGTATCACACTCCAGAAGGTATGCACATATCTGGCAAGTTTCAGTTTATTTAGAAACTCCCGATGTGATTTTTACCCCATGCTCTTATGACCTTGATTTTGGCCAACAAATTATAAGTCACATGTCAAGTTCTACCCGTCATTCTCCAGGTTGTTTTGAATCCACCCGTACCTACCCTTGACTTTGGCCAACAAGGCAGTACGACTGTTCCAAACCAACGCATCTTTCTATGCTGCATATGAATAACCAACAGCTACCAAACACTGTGCCTTGACTTTGGCCAACAAACACAGCTTGAATACTATTGACTACTCATATGAAATGACGGAGGGCTACGAATGGTTTCTGGCGAAAACCTTTAACGTAATGAACTTGATATCATTGAAGGAACAAATAGCTTTATAGAAAATATAGTGACGAAAACCTTTACTAAAGAGGTCACTCCCGGTGAAGGGATCTCGGCTCTTTCCCCGTAGGATGGGGTGCAGGATATTCCAACTGAATACCACGATGCAAAGCAAAAGTAATCGGCTATAGTGAATTTAATGCCCTGACGCAAACTTCTGTCCAAGAGGTCACTCCCGGTGAAGGGATCTCGGCCCTTGCCTCGTCGACTGAGGTGCTAGATATTCATAGCCGAATATCACTGTGCAAAACAAAAGAGAACGCCTTTGCACTAACAGCTTTTTGAAAAGGTGTTCCAACAACATCAGATTAGGTTTGTTTTTAACTTGCATTGATCTGAATCAATGCAGTCCCATCAATTGATCACACCACAAAGAACGAAAATATACTGATGTACGTATATGCCATCCGCATTCACCACTGGGTCCCGTCATTACCCGTTAGGTTAGCTAACTAACGACAGATCGGGGACTGGACTAGTGCGGATGCAAAACATATACAACATCTACTAATATATATATACCAATATATTATATTCGCTCAAGGCGTGATAAAAATGCAACATCACAGAAATGTACAGCATCACAGAACAATACAGATATCTGGGATCCCCGGGTTTCACAGAGCCGCAACTGAAACCCGACGTTCCCCTGGTCGTGTGGATAGCCTGTGCAATGAAATCCTAGACCCCTACGGGCGCGGCAAGTTACCCGCAAAAACCTGAAATGAGGCAGCCCCCTTCAGCACCGTGAATGGACCACCCAGCACTTCACGGAATCCGGTAACTTGGGCACCCCTCCTGGGTCAACCTGTACCCCCTACGAGTGCGGCGAATAGCCCGTCAATCCTAGAGTGAAGCCCCTTCCATCTCAATGCCATGAGATGCGGGCTTGTTGCCATCTAAAACCCGGCTATCCGTGCACCCCTCCGTGGGGTAATCCTAGTACAGAAAGTAAAATATACATACAACGGGTACATCGACCGCAACCTGGTCGTGCCCCAAAAATAATAATACAAACAGGCAGTGACGGCAGTTCACATGTCGGACGCTCGTCCCGCAATATCAAATGTACATAATACAACAAAAACTATACTAGCATTGCATCCAGACTATCCCCACGACCGATCCGCAACATCACAACATAAACACAAAACATCAACGTGAAGGTCACATTCGCAAATCCGTCTAACCGGGCTATAGCAGTTAGACAGGATTTACCGATCAAGTGACATTCACGGTCGCAGATATAATGTAAATACTGTGAAATAATGTGTTTAAAATATCCGATCGATCAAATTTTAACAAGTGGGCCCCAAGTATTACTGTAGCACATCAAGAAATTCTGGGCACAAAATTAATATTCCAAAAACCCTAAAATCAACCCAGAAAGCAACTGCAAAAATTTGATGCAGTGATCTCAACATAGTGCGGCGGAACCGCGGCCCAAAGGGGAGTTTGGCCGCGGTTCCGCGCTCCCACTGTGGAGTCACTGTCTCGAATTTCTATAGTGTTCTTAGAATTTCCAGTACATCACTTTTCCACAACCTGAAAAAATTTTCGAGCAAGAAAAAATTCAATAGAAAACTAATGTTTGTGAAAACGCGGGTTTTTGGAATTTTGGTCGATCAGAAATGTAAACACATTAAACAAAACTAGACTATGTTAATGGCAAGGCTCTGATACCACTGTAAGTGCACGGCGGCGCCCCGGCCGTCAATCCGACGCCAAAATGCGGAAGCGAAAAACTTTAATTTTGCAAACTAGCAAACCGGCACCACTGCGCACTAAAACCTGGATCGAACCATTAACTAGTCCTAGCTAACTACAAGATAGGGAAGAGAGATATACCGAGTGATCCGAGTCCTCCGGTCTTCTCGCCGTCGTCCCGATCTCCCGCGGAATGTCCGGTCTCCACCTCGTCTCCGGAAGGGCACCATATCGCCTGCATCTTTTACGGGCTCCCACCTCTATACCGAGACAACTCGGGCGCGAAGTTGGCTAGCCGACGCGTCCAAGATTTGCTGTAGAATGTAGTGTAGAGGCTATGTCTCATTTGGGGTTCATGTAGTTGCCATGGTGATGGAGGGATAGAATGAAAATGAACTTTCAAGTGGAGCAAGAATTTGTGTAGCATGGAAAAATGAGATGAACAAATTATTCTCCTCAAAAATGAACCCCTCATCCTCCCTCAAGTGGCCGGCCATTTCAAAATATGGTGGAGGAAAAATCAACATAAGAAGGGAGGTGAGTGTAGGAAAAGTAGAGGGTGACCACATCCAAAGTAAATCTCACATCAACTCCTAATTAACTCTAATCACCATTAATGCAAAAGAAGTGATGTAAAGAGAATCAAATGATGGTGGAAAAGAATGGAATATAAAAGATGCTCTCATAATCAATCCATATGCAAGAAACCCCTCCACAATAAATTATTTGCAAACTTGCAAATAACCCCCTCCATCGAAAAGGTCCGGCCGGGAAAGAACAAAAGAAAACCGGCCGGAACGGAATGCAAACTGGCAACTCCAGAAAACTGGTCCCATAATAAATTACAGGAAAAACCCCAATACTGTGAATACACACCCGCATCTGTATTCTGACCGGATACAAATGCAAAAAGACAAAATCTACACTGTACTATACTAGGATCCGGCTTAAACCAAAACCGGCCAGTATTATCCATCCGATCCTGATTCGTGCAATACCGCACGTATCTTATCGAACCCTGCCATATATCCATACGGCCTCTAGTACTAACCGTCCGATCCTGATCCGTGCAGTACCGCACGTATCTGATCGGACCCTGCCATATCTCCATACGGCCTTGACAGAGTTTCGCCCGAAAGCTTGAGTAACTGAATGTGTGGTGGACTCTAAAGACTCATCAATACTATGGCTGTGGATTTAACCACTAGCACGTCAGAGATATTAACCATACGTGACGGGCCACCGGTTATTGACCAAAAGGGACGTCGATGAGCGAACTCATCCTGACACCCTACTGAGCCTGCCAGTGACAATATCCGTACAGTCCGGTCCGTTCGTCTATGAGCATCGCATGGCGGGCCTAGAGGGTTGGTAAAAGTCAGACCCCCAAAAGCGGTACAAGTCGTGTCGGAGTGTAGCCCAGAACACCCTGAGATACTACTGGAATACCTACCAGTAAATCTCCTGCCTTGGCCAAAGACTTCGTGTAATGGCTCTCCTAGACACAGCGCAAACTCACCCCCAATACCGGGAGAGACGAACCCATGAAGATCCGCTCACTGCCTCCATGTGGCTCGGGACTGTACCCAACTAAAACCTGTTTGCACGTCTCCTTTGAGCGTGGTAGGGTAGTAATCAAAGTACAGTGGGAACTCACACGAGACAAATGACGATCCCCAGGTCAACGAACTAACCTGTACACATGTCACCAGGGAACTGCTATCTGACGTCAACTATAAGACTAACTAGCATGTTCCCGGCGAGTCCTGTCCGGTGTACTCATAACCCAATGAGCACCTGTATACATCTTAGGTGAACCAACTGACACCAGTGGCTTGTCAGACCGGCCACCGCCCCTTGTCGGGATCTCGACTGTATACACTAGTCTACTCTGGAGAAACGATGCCCTGTCTCGAATCTCCCACGACCAGGGACCTTTTAAGGATGTGCTTATAGACTACCAGCTCCCACGTATATGATCGCCCTCATACTGCTGGCAGTCAAGCAAGAATCCTAGGGGCTCTATCAACGTGCAATAGCGACCTGTCAGGTCACCTAAAGCAGTACACGATGATAAAGGTAAACCAGATAGCATACTATCATCTCGAGTAAGACTGTCCTACCGGGATAGGTTCTCCCTCAATCATTGCAATCACGGCCTGTGATCCAATAATTGACTCTGAGGGCACTATCTCCAACAGTATTCAGTTGGAATATCCTGCATCTCATTCTACGGGGAAAGAGCCGAGATCCCTTCATCGGGAGTGACCTCTTTAGCAAAGGTTTTCGTCACTATTTTTTTATAAAGCTATCTAGTTCCTTCAACGATATCAAGTTCATTACGTTAAAGGTTTTTGCCAGAAACCATTCGTAGCCCTCTGTCGTTTCAGACGGGTAGCACGTAGTATTCATGCTATGTTTGTTGTCCTTCATCAAGGCATAGTGTATGGTAGCTGCTTGTTACCTTTCTGCTGCATAGATAGATGCGTTGGTTTGGGACAGTCGTATAGCCTTGTTGGCCTTCGTCAAGGGCTTGTACGGGTGGGTTCAAATTAAGCTGCACAATGACGGGTAGAACTTGACATGTGACTTATGATTTGTTGGCCTTCGTCAAGGTCATAAGAGCATAGGGCAAAATCACATCGGGAGTTTCTAAAGAAACTGAAACTTGCCAGATATGCGCATACCTTCTGGAGAGTGATGACGTGAGCGGATTCCGTCACGTTATCATGCGATGATAGTTGGATCCCGATTCCCACTGATTAGTTAGTTTACTCCTCGGGTGATCCCGACTAATTCTTCTTTTAGGTTTGGAGGAGAATTTGAGGTTACAGTGGGAGGTTTCCAGATTAGATAAATTGGTAACCATTATGATCTAGGTTAAAGTGCACGCTGACTGTTTCTTTTCTCTCTCTCTGGCAGCGACCATTGACCCGACCCTAAGACTATGACTCAGAGACCAGAATTAACCGAACCTTCTTAACACTGGCTTTTGGATTGTCAGAGTTGCAAACCTCATTGCCACTCCTACAAACGTCCACTTCCATTGGACAGAACCATCGTATGGTTATATACGAACTCGAAGGGATTTATTCGAGGATGGTTTCCGGTTCTGGAGAAAACGAATAGGACTATTCTGTTGTCTTTTCCTTTTACCTTCTCTCAGGTTGCGAGTGCTCCTTGGTTTAGGAGATAGTACACCTATTACGCAAATTGGATAGTTTTCTTCCAAACCATAGGCAGGTGCCGACCGGTAGGGAATGAAGAAAACCAATTAGCCTAACGATGGTGTATAGAAGGTATTAAGTTAAGACAAAGCAAGTGATTAGTAAGAGGGCAAAGTAAATTGCAACTGATATTCATGACCAAACCAGGTATTTCATTACCACTCCCACTTCACCTTTGTATTTCTCCAGCACACTCCGTATCACTACGAAAATCCAGAGTTTATTGGATACTCCATTATATGGTTATATACGAACTTGAAAGGAACTCATTCTAGTTCGGGGATGGATTCTGGTTTAGGAGAAATAGGAATAAGGTTTATTCGGTTGTCTTTTATCTTCACCTTCTCTCGTATTGCGAGTGCTCCTAGGATTAGGACAGTACACCCATTATGCTTATTGGATAGTCTTCTTCCAAACCATAGGTTGGTGCCGAATGGTAGGGAAGGAAGAAAACCATTTGGCCTAAGGGGTGTGCAGAAGGTAATGACTAAAGACATATAAAGGGATTTGAAGAGGTGGGAAAGAATTATATGGTTAAAGTCGTGAATCTGGAAGAGACATTACTAGGAATACCGGGATACCCCGTCGAAACATTTCAATGTTTCAATTTCACCGTGTACTGTTAAAAGAAAACTGATTTCCCAATTAGACACTTGCTCCAGGGTATGTATTTACCAGGTTTGATTCTCACATCTGTTTGGTTTTACAGATGATGAGTGGGAATTAGGTGATCATCCTCATTATTTCGGGATTCGTTGTAATCGGTGATATTTGAGGAAATCACCTGAGCTGTTTGCCGGTCGGCAAATATTTGGTTTTGAATATCCGCTGTTATGCACCAATTTCAAATTGATATATCTGTACGTCTAGATTCATAGAGTGAGATATACCTTTTTGAAATTATGTCTATGACATTTACCTATATCAGTGGATGGTTGGGTAAGGAGCATTAAATAGCGGTGTAATTCTTCTTAACCATAAGTACAGTTTTCAACCTACGACACACAGTGAATGAGTTATCAGACTCAAGGGACTTATACAGAGTATTGTATGTTGTCCAGGGTCCATCAGGACAGAGGGGTTGGTCCTCGTACTATATTCGGTTTACTTATGACTTCTCTAGTTTTTAGACAAGTGTTTCGTAGAAACACAGGGTCCGAATTTTGAGAAGTTATTGGTATATGGATAAAGTAGAGAACCAGATGTTGCAAGTATTGGGATTCTTCAAGTTGATCGAAGATGTAGATACTTGAGTATGGTATTCAGTTGATAGTAGTGATTAAGAGAACTTGCTTCTCTTTCAGGTTACTCATAATTGGAAGCATTCCTAAGTTGAGTAACGCTGATCGGCCTCCTTCCATTTAGTTAACATGCACTGGAGATAGCTGCATGATTTGAATCTGGTTCAATTAAATCAGTGCCTCTAGTTCTATATTAGATATAGAACAGTTCATATCTTAACGATGTTAAGGTACGGGGAGTTGTCCGGATTATGCTTAAAACCAGACTCTGGATAACTCAAGGCACGTTTCTGTAATGGCTGTTTATGGGTTGACCCGGGTTATGACGAGGGTTGACTTTCTACCATCTGGAAGAACAATAGCGATATTGTTCTAGACTCGCCACAGTTTTAAATAAAATGGATTTTTCAGAAAAAAGTAGTGGGAATATTTTAGAACTTGAAGTGATTCCAGAACCACAAACGATTACCGAAGATTTGATAGGAACCTAAAGATTCAATCTGGTTTGACATTCCATTGGCCACTCTGCAGTTATAGTGGATAACTTCAGGCACTCGAGAGGTACTCCGGTAGCCTCAAGGACGGTGATAGGGAAGTTCTGGTTTATCCAGACTTGCCATTGCTATTGTTCCAGATTGTGAGACCCGGCAGGAGGATGACTATAGCGTCGTTCTAAACTAGCATTAGAAGTGTACGTCTATATGACTTTGCCAGAGGGTTGTCGTAATCAGAGTGGAGCAGCGGAAGTATTGATGGACATGTGGCTTATGTCTATTTATAGACTAAAGCAGATGTAGCAGAGATAGATCATCCATTTCTGACGTGACAGTCATAGGTTGGACTTCATCAGAATAGGGGATGGATCTGCTGAGAAGGTAGTAGGTTGTGATGTCATGGTATTTGGATGACATACACAGAATTGGAAAAGAAACTCCTATACTACGATCGGTTATACTTTGGTCGTCATACAGTGGTTTCTCTACATAGGACTTGGACATTATATAAGACATACCGGTTACTAGATCTATGGTTTTAGATCTAGATTTGAGTGGTTTCCCAATTAAGCGTACTTAGACAGCATTCTAAAAGTATTTAGAATGGACGACTCCTGGCACGGTAGTGTACCAGCAGGTGATGGAGTCACCCTCTCTAAAGGTATCTTCCAGACTAAAGTGGAGAGGGATGTGCATGATTGGCAGATCACTTGCTCAGGCAATTGAGTCAATCATGAGGTGTCAAGTACCACACCAGATGTTACTCTTGCACTAGATGCAATAAGTTGACATTGATCCAATCCTGGAGAAACAGTCGGAAGCAGTTTTAGAACATAAGTGGATGTTCTAGGGATATGATAACGACAGCCTTTTTCGGGAGACAGTTATCATTCCAGGCTTCCAAGGTGACCTGGACGACAAGGAGGTTGTCAGAGTTATAGTTTTCCTTCTGACGAGGGGTAGTATTTTGAACAGGTGATCCAAGGCAATACTGAGAGAGGTATGGCGCAGGATACTGATTAAGTTCAGTTGATGATACAGTCTAAGAAGTTTGGATTTGGAGTTCATTTATGAGCTAGGTCCCATCAGACATCCAGACACATTCTAAGACAGGTATTGCTCATTTCGGGAGATGGCTTTCTCCGCGAACTTGAGATTAAGAGAGACATAGAAAGAAATATCCAGGCGAATCCACTCACTGAGACTATTCCTCGAACGCAATAGTTTCGCAAACAAGATTTGTGAGACTGACTAGTAGAGAAGTTGGGTGTTCGGTATCACACGGGCTGTGAGTATACGACATCGCAGTAATTAGCCTTGAGTGCAAGTGGGAGATTGTTGGAGATAGTGCCCTCAGAGTCAATTATTGGATCACAGGCATGTGATTTCAATGATTGAGGGAGGACCTATCCCGGTAGGACAGTCTTACTCGAGATGATAGTATGCTATCTGGTTTATCTTTATCATCGTGTACTGCTTTAGGTGACCTGACAGGTCACTATTGCACGTTGATAGAGCCCCAAGGATTCTTGCTTGACTGCCAGCAGTATGAGGGCGATCATATACGTGAGAGCTGGTGGTCTATAAGCACATCCTTAAAAGGTCCCTAGTCGTGGGAGTT
The DNA here is from genome assembly GCA_030015575.1 of Agapanthus africanus. NCBI lineage: Eukaryota > Viridiplantae > Streptophyta > Magnoliopsida > Asparagales > Amaryllidaceae > Agapanthus > Agapanthus africanus. Next base: position 428,172,432 of record JASDDO010000029.1, read on the forward strand.
TCGAGACAGGGCATCGATACTCCAAAATAGACTAGTGTATACAGTCGAGACCGTGACGAGGGGCGGTGGCCGGTCTCACAAGCCACTGGTGTCAGTTGGTTCACCTAAGATGTATAAAGGTGCTCATTGGGTTATGAGTACACCGGACAGGACTCGCCGGGAACATGCTAGTTCGTCTTATACCTGACGTCAGATAGCACTTCCATGGTGACATGTGTACAGGTTAGTTCATCGACCTGGGGATCGTCATTTGTCTCGTGTGAGTTCCCACTGTACTTTGATTACTACCCTACCACGCTCAAAGGAGACGTGCAAACAGGTTTTAGTTGGGTACAGTCCCGAGCCACATGGAGGCAGTGAGCGGATCTTCGGGGGTTCGTCTCTCCCAGTATTGGGGGTGAGGTCGCGCTGTGTCTAGGAGAGCCAGAACATGAAAAGTCCTTGGCCAAGGCAGGAGATTTACTGGTAGGTATTCCAGTAGTATCTCAGGGTGTTCTGGGCTGATCTCTGACACGACTTGTACCGCTTTTCGGGGTCTGACTTTTACCAACCCCCTAAGCCCGACATGCGATGCTCATAGACGAACAGACCTGACTGTACGGATATTGTCACTGATAGGCTCAGTAGGGTATCAGGATGAGTTCACTCATCGACGTCCCTTTTGTTCAATATCTGGTAGCCCGTTACGTATTGGCTTATACCTCTGACATGCTAGTGGTTAAATCCACAACCAAGGTGTTGACGAGTCTTTAGAGTCCCCCACATTCAGTTGCTCAAGTTTTCGGGCGAAACGCTGTAGAGGCCGTATGGAGATATGGCAGGGTTCGATCAGATACGTGCGGTATTGGACGGATCAGGATCGAACGGATAATACTAGCCGACTTTGGTTTAAGCCGGATCCTAGTATAGTACAGTGTAGATTTTGTCTCATTGCATTTATATTCGGTCGGAATACAGATGCGGGTGTGTATACACAGTATCGGGGTTTTCCTGTAATTTATTATGGGATCAGTTTTCTGAAGTTGCCTGTTTGCTTTCCGTTTCGGCCATATTTCTTTGTATCTTTCAATGGCCGAAGATTGGTGGAGGAGGGCTTATTTGCATTTGTGCAAATAAGCAATTTGGAAGGGGGACTTTGCATATTATTGTATCATGATACTTGCACCATCATTGCTTGACTTTCTTTAGTCATCATAGCTTGTGAGTGATGATGGATGTGTTAGTTATATGTATGCCCTAGAGGCCATTACTGTACATTGGATGTATATTGTAGTGGATGCTGGGACATATATAGGTAGGACTTTCTTGCTCGACATGATAGCACGGTATCTGGTTGCCCTTTATCTTAACATGTATACTTTCTGTCTCTCTGATTACATGTTGGTAAAGCCCTTAGGATGTGTACTCGACTTCCAGAACTATGATGCAAATCATACTAGTGGGGCCTGGATAGTCAATGACTACATCCTTCAAATGTTCCTAGCGGTGGGAATATCGAGACGGGGCATCGATATTCCAGAGTAGACTAGCGTATATCTTCTCGACCCATGTGATGGACGATGGATGATCCCATATCCGTTGGTATTTGACATCAGAGATGGTATGCGGGTGCTCAGTGGAGACTGGGTACACTGAACGGACTCGCCGAGAACTCTCAGATGGTATTATACCTCACGTCAGATGGCAGTTCTCTGGTGACACTGGTACAGCTTAGTCTGTTGACCCGAGATCGTCAAAGAGTCTTATGCGTCTCCCACTGTGCTTTGATTTCCACCCTACCACGGCTCTACTGAGTCGTGCAAATAGGTTGTTTTTGGGTACAGTCCCGATTCACATGGAGGCAATGAACGATAGGAGGGGATTCGTCTCTCCCGGTATTGGGGGTTGATGTTGCGCTATGCTCGACTGGCCATAACAGGAAATCCCTGGCCAGGGTTGCAGTGATCTACCGGTAAGTGTTATCAGTAGTTTCACACATGTTATGGACCTCACGTCGGCATGACTTATCGAGCTACTGGGGTCTGATGTTTACCACCCCTAGGCGAGATATGCGACATATCAGACGAATAGACCGGACTGTACGATAAGTGTTACTGGTTGGATTCACAGGAGTGTGAGCGGGCTTGCTCGTCGATCTTCTGATCGCTCAATACTCGGGTGGCCGTTACGTTTAGCAGACCGCTTGCGGCTTGTGGGTGCTTGATATGATCATCATCTGCTGCCGGCGTATTGACGAGTCTTTAGAGTCCTACACAGACGTTTCCTGACTCAAGCGAAACGAAATAGGAGCGCATATGAGATATGTGCAGGACCGAGAATAATGCATGTATGTGATATCATATTCCATTCTCGCGATGAATGTATCGATTGTTTATATGCGATATAACCTAGTTATCGAATCAAGGATTGATTCGATAAGCCGATACATAGGATACTAGTCGGTTATATGCGATATGACTGGATCGTTAAATCAAGTATTGATTTAATGATTTAATGTATAATTATATATTTGATATATTACTTTTCATTAACTAGTATTGGTTCACTTTAAATGGATTTTCTCACTTGAATTTCACAAGTTGTATATGTGATATACTTTTGTGCACAAGATTGTATCATGTTTGATGATATATGCTAACTTGGTTAAGTGTATGATTAAACCATGGTTAAGTTAATGATTAGGGTTTTGTTTATTTGATTATTTATCTATTTATTTATTTATTTTTTTATTTTGGAAATGATAAAGAAAGAATGGTGGACTTGTTCAAAGCTTCATGAAGCTTCAACAAGCAAACAAAGAAACCATTCTCTCTTTATCTTTTCCAAAATAAATAAATAAATAAATAGATAAATAATCAAATAAACAAAACCCTAATCATTAACTTAACCATGGTTTAATCATACACTTAACCAAGTTAGCATGTATCATCAAACATGATACAATCTTGTGCACAAAAGTATATCACATATACAACTTGTGAAATTCAAGTGAGAAAATCCATTTAAAGTGAACCAATACTAGTTAATGCAAAGTAATATATCAAATATACAATTATACATTAAATCATTAAATCAATACTTGATTTAACGATCTGGTCAGATCGCATATAACCGACTAGTATCTATGTATCGGCTTATCGAATCAATCCTTGATTCGATAACTAGGTTATATCGCATATAACCAATCGATACATTCATCGCGAGAATGGAATACTATATCACATACACGCATTATTCTCGTTCCTGCACATATCTCATATGCGCTCCTATTTCGTTTCGCTTGAGCCAGGAAACCTCTGTGTAGGACTCTAAAGACTCGTCAATACGCCGGCAGCAGATGATGATCATATCAAATACCCACAAGCCGCAAGCGGTCTGCTAAACGTAACGGCCACCCAGGCATTGAGCGATCAGAAGATCGACGAGCAAGCCCGCTCACACTCCTGTGAATCCAACCAGTAACACTTACCGTACAGTCCGGTCTGTTCGTCTGATATGTCGCATATCTCGCCTAAAGGTGGTAAACGTCAGACCCCAGTAGCTCGATAATTCATGCCGACGTGAGGTCCATAACATGTGTGAAACTACTGATAACACTTACCAGTAGATCACTGCAACCGTGGCCAGGGATTTCCTGTTATGGCCAGTCGAGCATAGCGCAACATCAACCCCCAGTACCGGGAGAGACGAATCCCCTCCTATCGTTCATTGCCTCCATATGAATCGGGACTGTACCCAAAAACCACCTGTTTGCATGACTCAGTAGAGCCGTGGTAGGGTGGAAATCAAAGCACAGTGGGAGACACACAAGACTCTATGACGATCTCGGGTCAACAGACTAAGCTGTACCAGTGTCACCAGAGAACTGCCATCTGACGTGAGGTATAATACCATCTGGGAGTTCTCGGCGAGTCCGTTCAGTGTACCCAGTCTCCACTGAGCACCCGCATACCATCTCTGATGTCAAACACCAACGGATATGGGATCATCCATCGTCCATCACATGGGTCGAGAAGATATACGCTAGTCTACTCTGGAATATCGATGCCCCGTCTCGATATTCCCACGGCTAGGAACATTTGAAGGATGTACTCATTGACTATCCAGGCCCCACTAGTATGATCTGCATCATAGTTCTGGAAGTCGAGTACACATCCTAAGGGCTTTACCAACATATAATCAGAGAGACAGAAAGTATACATGTTAAGATAATGGGCAACCAGATAGCGTACTATCATGTCGAGCAAGAAAGTCCTACCTATATATGTCCCAGCATCCACTACAATATACATCCAATGTACAGTAATGGCCTCTAGGGCATACATATAACTAACAATCTCCCACTTGCACTAGGGCCATCTGTAGCAGTGGTTGCAGTATCACATACTCAACCATCCCTTATAAGTCTCTCTATGGCAAAAGGCCTTTGTGAGTGGATCCGCCGTGTTGTCCTCTAAGTCTACTCTCCTAACCTCGATCACCCTGGAGATCATCTATCTCCATCATCAGGTGATGCTGCCTCAGAATATGTCTGGGTCACTGATGGGATCAGGGTTCCTGGGCCAAAGCCACACTTCCATTGTCATACAATGGTAGGAACCTACTTCATCTTATGAACCAATATACACCCAAACTTCCTCTTTCGTAGTATCTTTAATAGCGATGTTACCAGCCTTTATCATCTAGTTTGCCACGGTATCTAGCTTGGAAGTCTTCCAACATACCGTCCCTTTACCGAGGGAAAAGACAATGCCTGCGACTGACATTCAGTCATCCTTATCACTCTGGAACCTTTCCAGTGATTCACCTTTATCCTATTTGGAGAATCCTTGTGATAAGAGGAGATTGACCGTGCGTAGCATAAGAAACTCTTTCTTTATCAAGAGTATGTCATCCACGTACTCTACGGGGATCACTACCATACTCCCTACTACCATTTTGTATATACAAGGTTCATCTACCATTTTGATGATGTCAAACTGTTTGAATAACTCATCAAAACAGAAGTTCCAACTTCGCGATGCCTGCTTTATCATATAAAACATCTTGCACACGTTTCCGCTGCTCCCACTGTTTACGAAGCCCTCTGGCTGTGTTCTTATAGACGTTCTCTTCTAAATCATTATTTAGAAAAGTAGTCATGGCACCTAACCATCAGATATCATAGTCATGGTATGTAGCAATGGCAAGTAGGATCTGGATGGACTTAAGCATAGTCCCCTGAAAAGATTTCACCATTATCCACGCCTGGTCGATGATGAAAACCTTTAACAAGTCTAGCTTTGAAAGTCTCAACTTTTCCATCTACACCAAGTAATCTTCTCAAGATATACTTGCTCCTGATGGGGATTTAACCCTTTAGATATAGCAACCAAAGTCCATACTTTGTTGGTGTATCAGGATTCCATCTCAGATCGCTAAGCATCCAGCCACTCTTACAGAGTCCCACTCCTGATGGCCAGTTCGAAACTAGTTGGGTCATCATCTCATGATGCAATCCTCACTCCCACTGTCATAGAGGAACCGAAGTATCTCTCAGGTGGGTGAGGAACCCTACTAGATCGGCGGAGAGGCTGAGGTTCGTTAGAATCTACTGAATCCTTTGGTTCTACCAAATCATCCGCTGTAGTTTGTATAGCTGGAACATTTCCAGTCCTACATAACAGCCCTTGACTCGAGCTTGTCTGGATTTTGCATTTAGACATAGGCCAGACAACCCCAAATCTTAACCAACTTAAGATATGGGCTCTTCCCTTTCCATATCACATATGAAGCGGTAGGCAACTGATTTGATTGGAACCCTATTCAATAGGTATGCAACTTCTCAAGTGCATAACTCCCAAAAGAAAATAAGAAACTCAGTAGTACTCATCATAGAGCACACCATATCACATAGGGTGCAATTGCTCTGCCCCGATATACCATCGTGCTATGGTGTATACGGAGGAGTAATGCAAAGAGAGAATCTCATTCTCCTTTTAGAACAGTCCAGGATTTCCGTGCTCAAGTATTCACCTCCTCGATCACATCAAAGGACATAATACTTATACCCGTATTTTGGTTCTCTACATCTAACTTATATTCTGTGAATATCTCAAAAGGTTCGGACTTGTGTTTCAACAGGAACATATGTCTGAATCTTGAGAGATTATCAGAGAACGTAATGAAGTATAAAGAACCAGTCCTGGCATGTGTAGACAGGGGACCTTACATACATCATCATGTATCAGTCCCAAGAGTTTACTAACTCTTTCTCTGTTTCCAATAAACAGAGCTATGGTCATATTATCTTTGTGACATGACTGGCAAGTTTCACAAGATGTAAATTCAAACTGATTTAAATATGCATCTAGAATGTAACTTAAGCCAGTCGGGTCGCATTGATATGACCTAGTCTACAATGCCTCAAGAAGGATTCGTTCATTTCTGAACTCTTCCTCTTGTATGTACTCTATAAACTAGGAACTGTAGTTTGATTTAGAACTTCAATGCTTTTAGATAACGTGCCTCAACCGATCAACTTTTGATATAGGAAATGTTCAAAACATTATCCAACAATACAAAATTTTATCATTTCTTTACTGATAAAGAGACTGATATGATTTTGTATATCAGGTTCGATATTTAATAGCATTTGTTAAGAGGGATTCTAGTTGTAAGATAGCTAATGAAACCGTAGCTGGAATTGAGTGTTAGTAATATGTATGCCCTAAAGGCCATTATATGGATAGTGGAAACTTGGACATATAATCTATGGAGATAGATGACTTTCTTGCTCAACATGATAGTACACTATCTGGTTTACTTTATCTGGATATGTAGATTTAATCATTTACACATGTTGATAAAGCCCAAAGGATATTTGCTTGACTACTGTGATTATGATGCGGATCATACTAGTGGGGCACGTATAGTTTATAAGCATATCCTTGAACTGTTCCTAGTCGAGGGTGTATCGAGGCAGGGCATCGATATTCCAGAGTAGACTAGCGTATACCATTCTTGTCCCATATGATGGGCGATGGATGATCCCATATCCATCCGGTGAGGAGACACCAAAGATTGTATGCGGGTGCTCAGTGGAGACTGGGTACACTGAACGGACTCGCCGAGAACTCCTATGTGGTATTATATCTATCGTCGGATAGCAGTTCTCAGGGAACACTGGTACAGGTTAGTCTGTAGACCCGAGATCGTCATAGAGTCTTGTGTGTCCTCCCACTATACTTTGATCTCCACCCTACCACGGCTCTGCTGAGTCGTGCAAACAGGTGGTCTTTGGGTACAGTCTCGAGTAGCATGGAGGCAATGAGTGATAGGAGGGGTTTCGTCTCTCCCGGTATTGGGAGTTGATGTTGTGCTATGCTCGATTGGCTATAACATGAAGTCCCTGGCCAGGGCTGTTGAGATTTACTGATAAGAGTTATCAGTAGTTTCTCGATCTGTTATGAGCCATACACAAGCATGACTTATTGAGTTACTGGGGTCGACGATTCCATCCCTGGACTCGATATGCAGCATATCAGACGAAGAGATCGGACTGTACGGTAAGTGTTGCCAGTTGGCTCGACGGGAGTTTTTACAGCTTCGCTGGTTTTCTTCTGATCGTTTCAATACCCGGGTGGCCGTTATGTTTAGCTGACCTCTTGCGTCTTGTAGGTGTTTGATATGATCATCATCTACTGCCGGCGTATTGACGAGTCTTAGAGTCCCACAATGAAGTTTCCTGGTTCAGGCAAAAAGATGTGGTGTGCATATGAGATATGCGCAGGACCCGATTAAATACGGTTATGTGATAACGTATATTAATCAGGCATTTTCTACTGATCGGGTCGTATGTGATATGACCGGTTTGCTAAATCAAGTGTTGATTTAAAAAATTACATTTAGATTAATTCTTTAATTAAATCCTTTTGTATGCAAGCATGCATGCACATGATGATGTGCATGGACACATACATACATACATAGTATCATGGTTGATGATACAAGAATGGTGGCAATGCGAGACTTATATTGAAGCTTTTATTTATATCTTTTCATTTTAAGTTAATGTAAAGAAAACCCACACATGCTCCTTTATTCTTTAGTGGGTAAGCTTTATTTAACTTAATGAAAAGAATTTCCACCCATGCTTAATTCTTTATGAAAAGAATTTGCACCCATAATTATAGTGGAGGTGGAATAATGATGATTATTCCTTTCTCATCACTATAAATAGCTTCATATGTGATATGAAACAAGATACAACATAACAATGAAAAACACAAAGAGAAAAAACAACAAGGGTGTGAAAACAAGCTATCATATGTGATATGATAGAAAGCTCAAGCTTAGCCACCATTATCTTCTTCTTCCTCTCTTGATTTTTCTTTTGAGTGAAGTTGATAAAAAGAAAGGGTTTCAATTGTTGAATATAAACCACATCATCATACTACACACATCTAGCCGATTTGTGTAGGGTGTTTGCTCTACTTCGTTTGCGAAACAAGTAAGGCAAGGAGCTTTGGGCAAAGGGACTTTGGGTGGATCATCGTGGACAAGGAGGGCTTCCATCGATCCGTTCCAAATTCTCATAGTGCCAAGGAGTCACCAAAGGAGATCTACAAAGGTTGTAATCTCTACTCTTAGTGATAGTTTTACATTTGCATGTGATGCTTAGTTGTATGAATCCCTAAAACTTCTAGTTTCGATTCTTGTCGAGTTAACTTAACACCTCTAAAATTTTGAATATGGCATATGTGATGCTACCACACCCTTGACGAGGTGCTAGGCCAACCCAACAGTGGTATCAGAGCCAGGCTAGAGCTTTAGGCGATGCGTAGGCGATGTTAAAAGTCCGATCGAACCACGAAACACCAATTTGAACCGCTCTCTGGAAATTTTTTGAAAATTGGATTTTTCCAAATTAAAAATTCTTAAAAAATTCAGCAGGCTTTTGTAGAAGTTACCATATAAAAAAAATTTCATGATCACTCCAAAGAGCCGCGGATCCGCGGCACAAGCATGCCTTTGGCCGCGGATCCGCGGTCGTATAAGGGGAACAGGGAAAAATTTTTGGTACAGTGAACCTGATTTAATATGTACATGCCTCTGAGATATTTTAAAAATACTCAAGTGTTGAGTTTTCTGGAGATATATTGGTTTTGGTGATTCGATCGGAAAGGTTTAACTTCGTTCAGATTTTCAGATTTTTTAGAACGTGTTAAAATGTTTGAACGAATATTAGAAACACATTTTTTCCCGTATTGGAAAAATTCCAAGTGTTAGATTTTTCCCGAATTCAAAACTTTCGAAAGCCATGTTCTAGAAATTTTGAACTCGGCTCAAGTGTTGTGCAATTAGGGAAATCTAGGGTGTTTGTTTATTCGATTGAAAAGTTTAACATTGTCTATTTTATCTGAAATGTGATACAATATGTGGAATTCATATAGTTAGGCATGAAATACGATGTATGTGATATTTCGAATTTATGATGTCTAAGGTGATTGTGGATTCCAAATGTTGTAGTTTTTCATTTTATTTTCTGCGACCGTAAGTGTAGTATGTGGTGTATCGCCGTTTTCGTTGCTATACGTCAACGACAATCGGGATACGCATACTTACTTACGTTGATGATATGAGATATTATGTGTTGCTGAGATATGATGAGTAGGATTGTCGCGACTGAATAGCCGGGGGTTTTTATTTGAGATGAGAGTTTTATTTTCATTCATGTATAAATCAATTGTATATTATTTACTTTTCCGCATTAGGATAGACCCAAGGAGGGGAGCACAAGTGACCGGGTTCTAGGGTTCAGTGGGAGGCCATCTCGAGGAGTCGAGACCGGGTCTCCTAAACTCTAGAATTGGCGGGATCACTTGCAGCTCTCGTAGGGGTCTAGGGGTGTGGGCTTGGCTATTCATCACGACCGTGGAATCCGTATTTTCTATTGTTGGCTCGATACAAAATACGGACATCCTAGATATCCTTTTATATGCTTCTGCTGTTGATATTCTGTAATGTGATTACTTAGTATCTGAGACGAATGGATTATTATTATATATATGATATATAATAAGCGTTGCTTATATTTTACACCCGCGCTAGTCCCGCCCCGCTATGCCGTTAGTTAAGTAACCTAACGGTGCATAACGGGACACTGTGGCGAATGCGGATGGTATAAGTGTACGTTCTATTCTGTGATGGCTTAGGAACTTAAATGATAGGATCACATTAATGAGATTAATGTAAAGAAAAGAAACCTAATGATGTTGTAGAATCATATTTGAAACAAACTCGGCTTTTTATGAAAAATGCAAGTTTCAAAAGGACGCGGAGCTTAAGCCACTCCTTTTCTTAATTGTTTTGATTCTACAACGAGATCAAGTTCAAAGCGTTAAAGGTTTTCTTAAAAACCATCCGCAACCCTCCGTCATTTTAGGAAGCAGAGTACTTAGTATTCGTGCTGCGTATGTTGATTATAGTCAAGGCGTAGTGTACGGTAGCTAAGTGATGTCTTCCTACAAAGCATATGATACGATTAGTTAGGACATTCATGTGATTATGTTGATCATAGTCAAGGGTCATATGGGTGGGTCTAGTTAAATAACGAAATGACGGGTAGAATTTGACTAGTACTTATGATATGTTGACCATAGCCAAGGTCATAAGTGACTAGGGGTAAAAACCATATCGGGAATTTCAAGAGTTGAAATTTGCAATGAGATTGCATACCATCTATATGATAGTTGGATCTCGATCTCACTGTGAGTAAGTGTTACTTCCAGGAGAATTTTGCACTTTACAATTGGCTAATCCAGTGGGTGTCTAGAATGAGTGACCGGTTAGCGAAACTGTAGAATGTAATTATTCCTGGCTAGTTTTCTTTTCAGGTTTTGAAAGAAAATTTGATAAAAACAGTAGGAGACATCGATTAGATAAAATAATAACCAATCTAATTCTTTGCTAGAGCATTTCGCTAAGTGTATCCTTTTCTCTCTCCGAATGGCAGTTACAGATGTCAGGACTTAAGCTACTACTTGAGAAAAATAAACTGACAGGACCAAATTATAAAGAATGGTTGAGGAACTTGAACATTGCATTTTCATATGATAAGGTATCATATGTCCTCAATACCGAAGCCCCACCCGTCCCAGGACCTGAATCATCTGTCGTGGATAGGGAGATCCGAAAAACTTGGGAAAATGACTGCAACACGGCTAAGTGCCTCGCGCTCGCTTCTATGGACAATGTCCATCAGAAGTAACACGAGAATATGGATGTGCAATCCATATTTCTGCACACAAAGGAGTTGTATGAAGAGCAATCTCGTACTTTGAGATACGAGGCATCTAGAAAGCTGTTTCAGATGCGAATGGCCCCTGGTGCATCAGTTGGAGACCATGTTTTGAAAATGATTGGTCTTATTGAAGAACTTGAGGAACTGGGATGGACTATGGATAATGAGCAATATGCGGATATTGTTCTGCAGTCTCTCCCACCTGCCTTTGCTCCGTTTATAGTAAATTTCAATATGAATGATTTGGAGAAATCATTGCCTGAACTTCTCAATATGTTGAGAAGTGCAGAGAACACATTGAAAACGGCAAGGACTCCCGCTCTGCTTGCTGGGCCATCTTCCTCTTCATTCCTAAAAGCTAAGGCCAAGGGAAAGAAAAAGAAGAAGTCCATCAAACAGACAGGTGGAGTTAGAAAGGCAAAGGGGAAAGACAAAGCTGGGGCTGTGGGAAGCAGGAAAGGAGAATGTTTTTACTGTAAAAAGTCAGGACATTGGAAACGAAACTGTGCTGCATATCTTGCTGATCTCAAGAAGAAGAAGCATGCTGATGCTTCCACTTCAGGTGTGTTTGTAACTGAAAACTGTTTTTCTTTAAACTCTGCATCCTAGGTATTGGATACCGGTTCTGGTTCTCACATCTGCAATTGTATGCAGGGATTGAGAAATAGTAGAGTTTTAAAAATTGGAGATCATACTCTACGGGTTGGAAATGGTTCCAATATACATGCTGTATCCGTGGGAGAGTATCATCTAGGGTTGCCTTCAGGAAGTATTTTGGTTTTGAACCCGTGTTATTTAGTACCAAGTATGCTGTGTAATATTATATCCGTTTCTTTGTTGGACAATGAAGGATATCATTTTATATTGCAAAATAATGTTATGAACATTAACCTGAATCAAGAGTTGATTGGGCATGGTACACTAAATAACGGTATATACGTCCTGAACCAACACACAGTTTTCAACATACAACATACTAGTAAAAGAAAGTTTTCAGATATAAATGAAGCTTTTATTTGGCATTGTAGACTTGGTCATATTAATGAAACAAGACTAAACAAGCTACATAAAGATGGATATTTAAATCCGTTTGAATATAAATCTTATGCGACTTGCCAGTCTTGTATCAAAGGTAAAATGACCAAAACTCCGTTTAGTGGACACGGAGAGAGAGCTGGTGAACTCTTAAGCCTCATACATAGTGATGTATGCGGACTAATGTCTACACATGCAAGAGGTGGTTTTTCATACTTCATCACTTTTACTGATGATTTCTCAAGATTCGGACACGTGTTTTTGATAAAGCACAAATCCGAAGCCTTCGAGAAATTCAAAGAGTATAAACTTGAAGTAGAGAAGCAAACAAGCTTGAGCATCAAGAAAGTTCGATCGGATCGAGGTGGAGAATATTTAAGTACAGAGTTTCTAGACTTCTTAAAAGAGAATGGGATTCTCTCTCAGCTCACTCCTCCTTACACACCACAGCACAATGGTGTGTCAGAACGGAGGAATCGTACCCTATTGGATATAGTACTATCCATGATGTGTGATGCTGAGTTACCGCTTTCCTTTTGGGGACATGCATTGGAGACAGCAATGTATCTATTGAACAGGGTTCCAACCAAGACCGTGTCTACCACTCCATATGAGATGTGGAATGGAAAGAGACCATCTCTTAAAAGGTTTAGGATTTGGGGTTGTCCAGCTTTTGTTAAAAAGCAGAATCCAGACAAACTCGAGACACGATCGATCTTGTGTAAATTTGTGGGGTGTCCAAAACATTCGTATGGATATCTATTCTACCACAAAGAGGAACAAAAGGTGTTTGTTGCTCAGCATGCCACAATTTTGGAAAATGAGTTCTTTACGGAAAATACTAATGGCAATGCGGTAGAACTAGAAGAGGTTCTAGAGACACAAATTACTCAGGAGAAATTGGTTGAAACAGATGTTGCAGTAGAACTTCAAGAACCTCAGCCGCTCTGGAGGTCTAGTAGAACTTCTCGCCCACCAGAGAGATACTATGGGTTTCTCATAGATGGTGATAGAGAAGATTGCATCATGAATGATGATGACCCTACTAGTTTTCAGCAAGCTATCACGAGTGGTGACTCGGTGAAATGGCTGGAAGCAATGAGATCCGAAATGGAGTCAATGTACACCAACAAAGTATGGACTTTGGACGTTGCGCCTCCTGGGATAAAACCCGTTGGGTGCAAATGGATCTTTAAGAGAAAGATTGGTGTAGATGGACAGGTGGAGACCTATAAGGCAAGGCTTGTAGCGAAAGGTTTTCGTCAAAGACCAGGCTTGGACTATGATGAAACTTTCTCTCCGGTAGCAATACTTAAATCCATTAGGATCCTACTTGCTATTGCTGCTCACTATGATTATGAAATATGGCAGATGGACGTGAAAACTGCATTTCTAAATGGTGATTTAGAAGAATGCGTTTTTATGGATCAGCCAGAGGGCTTCATTGATAGTGGGAGCAGCGGGAAAGCATGTAGATTGCTTAAATCCATTTATGGATTAAAGCAGGCCTCAAGGAGCTGGAACATCTGCTTTGATGATACAATCAAAGAGTTTGATTTTATCAGAAATGAAGATGAACCATGTATTTATAAGAAGATTGTAGGGAGTACTGTCACATTCCTCGTATTGTACGTAGATGACATTCTCATGATAGGAAATGATGTTCCTATGCTACAATCGGTCAAACTATTCTTATCACAAAAGTTCTCCATGAAGGACCTGGGTGATGCCTCGCGCATTTTTGGCATTAGGATCTATAGAGATAGATCCAAGAGGTTGTTGGGACTGTCCCAATCAAAGTACATAGACACCATTCTAAAGAGGTTTAGTATGGAAGATTCCAAGCGTGGTGCCTTGCCTACTAGTCATGGAATCACTCTCTCCAAGGACTTCTGTCCGAAGACTGATGAAGAGAGAGCTCGCATGAGCGTTATACCCTATGCTTCAGCCGTAGGATCTATAATGTATGCAATGTTGTGTACTCGCCCTGATGTGGCTTATGCATTGGCTGTAGTAAGCAGGTATCAATCCAACCCAGGGGAGAAACATTGGATAGCAGTGAAGAACATTCTTAAGTACTTGTGAAGGACTAAAGAATTGTTCTTGGTGTATGGTAATGGGGATCTCCAAATGGAGGCCTTTACCGATTCAAGCTTCCAAAGTGACAAGGATGACAGCAAATCAATCTCAGGGTTTGTATTTACCCTAAATGGAGGAGCGGTTAGTTGGAAGAGTTCCAAACAGGACACCGTTGCAGACTCCATGATGGAAGCTGAGTATATTGCTGCAAGTGATGCTGCTAAGGAAGCCGTCTGGATGAAGAAGTTCATTGCGGAACTAGGAGTAGTTCCAACCATTGTTGATCCAATACAATTGTATTATGATAATAATAGAGCTATAGCATTAGCGAAAGAACCAAGGTCCCATTAGAAAACCAGACACATCCTAAGGCGATATCATCTGATCCGGGAGATAGTAAATCGCCAGGAGATCGAGATTCGGAGAGTAGATACAAAGGATAACACAGCGGATCCATTCACCAAGGCACTTTCACAGCCTCAGCATGAGCGACTGTTTGAAATGTTGGGTATGAGATACGCCAATAACTGGCCTAAGTGCAAGTGGGAGATTGTTAGTAATATGTATGCCCTAAAGGCCATTATATGGATAGTGGAAACTTGGACATATAATCTATGGAGATAGATGACTTTCTTGCTTAACATGATAGTACGCTATCTGGTTTACTTTATCTGGATATGTAGATTTAATTATTTACACATGTTGATAAAGCCCAAAGGATATTTGCTTGACCACTGTGATTATGATGCGGATCATACTAGTGGGGCACGTATAGTTTATAAGCATATCCTTGAACTGTTCCTAGTCGAGGGTATATCGAGACAGGGCATTGATATTCCAGAGTAGACTAGCGTATACCATTCTTGTCCCATATGATGGGCGATGGATGATCCCATATCCATCCGGTGAGGAGACACCAAAGATTGTATGCGGGTGCTCAGTGGAGACTGGGTACACTGAACGGACTTGCCGAGAACTCCTATGTGGTATTATATCTATCGTCGGATAGCAGTTCTCAGGGAACACTGGTACAGGTTAGTCTGTAGACCCGAGATCGTCATAGAGTCTTGTGTGTCCTCCCAC
This sequence comes from Agapanthus africanus, assembly GCA_030015575.1. Lineage (NCBI taxonomy): Eukaryota > Viridiplantae > Streptophyta > Magnoliopsida > Asparagales > Amaryllidaceae > Agapanthus > Agapanthus africanus. The sequence continues at coordinate 428,187,913 of JASDDO010000029.1, forward strand.
TATACTTTGATCTCCACCCTACCACGACTCTGCTGAGTCATGCAAACAGGTGGTCTTTGGGTACAGTCTCGAGGAGCATGGAGGCAATGAGCGATAGGAAGGGTTCCGTCTCTCCCGGTATTGGGAGTTGATGTTGTGCTATGCTCGATTGGCTATAACATGAAGTCCCTGGCCAGGGCTGCTGAGATTTACTGATAAGAGTTATCAGTAGTTTCTCGATCTGTTATGAGCCATACACAAGCATGACTTATTGAGTTACTGGGGTTGACGATTCCATCCCTGGACTCGATATGCAGCATATCATACGAAGTGATCGGACTGTACGGTAAGTGTTGCCAGTTGGCTCGACGGGAGTTTTTACAGCTTCGCTGGTTTTCTTCTGATCGTTTCAATACCCGGATGGCCGTTATGTTTAGCTGAACTTTTACGGCTTGTAGGTGTTTGAATGATCATCATCTACTGCCGGCGTATTGACGAGTCTTAGAGTCCCACAATGAAGTTTCCTGGTTCAGGCAAAAAGATGTGGTGTGCATATGAGATATGCGCAGGACCCGATTAAATACGGTTATGTGATAACGTATATTAATCAGTCATTTTCTACTGACCGGGTCGTATGTGATATGACCGGTTTGCTAAATCAAGTGTTGATTTAACAAATTACATTTAGATTAATTTTTTAATTAAATCCTTTTGTATGCATGCATGCATGCACATGTTGATGTGCATGGACACATACATACATACATAGTATCATGGTTGATGATACAAGAATGGTGGCAATGCAAGACTTATATTGAAGCTTTTATTTATATCTTTTCATTTTAAGTTAATGTAAAAAAAACCCACACATGCTCCTTTATTCTTTAGTGGGTAAGCTTTATTTAACTTAATGAAAAGAATTTCCACCCATGCTTAACTCTTTATGAAAAGAATTTGCACCCATAATTATAGTGGAGGTGGAATAATGATGATTATTCCTTTCTCATCACTATAAATAGCTTCATATGTGATATGAAACAAGATACAACATAACAATGAAAAACACAAAGAGAAAAAAACAACAAGGGTGTGAAAACAAGCTATCATATGTGATATGATAGAAAGCTCAAGCTTAGCCACCATTATCTTCTTCTTCCTCTCTTGATTTTTCTTTTGAGTGAAGTTGATAAAAAGAAAGGGTTTCAATTGTTGAATATAAACCACATCATCATACTACACACATCTAGTCGATTTGTGTAGGGTGTTTGCTCTACTTCGTTTGCGAAACAAGTAAGGCAAGGAGCTTTGGGCAAAGGGACTTCGGGTGGATCATCGTGGACAAGGAGGGCTTCCATCGATCCGTTCCAAATTCTCATAGTGCCAAGGAGTCACCGAGGTAGATCTACAAAGGTTGTAATCTCTACTCTTAGTGATAGTTTTACATTTGCATGTGATGCTTAGTTGTATGAATCCCTAAAACTTCTAGTTTCGATTCTTGTCGAGTTAACTTAACACCTCTAAAATTTTGAATATGGCATATGTGATGCTACTACACACTTGACGTGGTGCTAGGCCAACCCTACATTGAGATGGTGACAGTGACCAACAGACTTGGCTGCAACACTTGCCCCGTTTTCTGTCTCATGAATTTTATCACCCGTTCTCAGTTTTTCTACCTTTCTATAGCCCTATATAACAGATTACATATCTGGGATCCTGATCCGGTATCAAATACCCAGGATGCAGAGGATACTGAGAAACAGTTCTTTGTAATGAACACACCCGAAGGAGATGTATCATATGCACTTTCTTCGTTTAGGCGGCATAGGAATTCTGGTATTCCCCTATTTCCTGCTCTGTCTTATAACAATTATAAGTTGGAGCGGGACCAACGTTCCCCAGCTCAGTATAACAAGCGGGTTCGGTCAATATCCGTATTATTATCTTGATTAAGGTGTGATATGGTCGCTACATGGAGAGAGAGAAGAAAACACTCAGCGTGCGCTCTTGCAAGATCAGATTGGTTTTTATTTTATCTAATCAGGATGGCTCCCACTATTTTTATCAAATCTTCCTTCAAACCTTAAAAGGAAAGACTAGCCGGGATTAATTACACTCTACAAGTTCGCCAATCTTTCAGCCAAGCCAGTGTCGGTACTTTGAGGGAGGTTCCCCGTGCTTTTGCACGGACCTAATTACAGTAAACCTCGTTTTCCCAGAGGCATAACCCCGTTGACACCTTTCTAGACACCTACTTTATCGGCTAATTGCAAAGTGCAAAACTCTCCCAGGAGTAAGAATTACTCGCAGTGGGTATCGGGATCCAACTATCACATAGAAGGTATGCAATCTCATTGCAAATCTCAACACTTGAAACTCCCGATAAAGATTTTTACCCCTAGCACTTATGACCTTAAGTATGGTCAACAAATCATAAGTACTAGTCAAGTTCTACCCGTCATTTCATGATTAATTAGACCCACCCACATGACCCTTAACTAAGGTCAACAAAGTCACGCGACTGTCCTAACTAATCGCATCATATGCAGTGTAGGAAGACATCACTTAGCTACCGTACACTGTGCCTTGACTATGGTCAACAAACACAGCACGAATACTAAGTACTCTACTTCCTAAAATGACGGAGGGTTGCGAATGGTTTTTATGAAAACCTTTAACGCTTTGAACTTGATCTCGTTGCGGAATCAAATGCTTTTTAAATGGAATGTTTTTGAAGCTTTTCTAGTTTTGCTAAAGGGTTCACTCCCGGTGAAGGGATCGTCGGCCCTTTCCTCGTCGAATGAGGTGCGGGATATATCATATATATCACTGTGCAAAGCGGAAACTATAGAAGCGATCAAAGGACAAACCGAGTGTGTAGCATCTGCCAGTTAATGCTAAAGGAGTCACTCCCGGTGAAGGGATCTCGGTCCTTTCCTCATCGAATAAGGTGAAGGATGTTCTATAATGAACACCGCGATGCAAGGCAAGAACTGTAGCTATCTGTCTTATCTTGCATTGAATTTGGCACAGTAATTCATAATTTGCAGTGCTGGTTTTCCTGGGAATGTTTAATCTGAAATCAAGAGTTGAAGTTTTCTGGGTTGTATTGGGGACTCGGTGTTTCGACCGGATTGTCTAATTTTGTCAGTGTGTCTTTCCGGTTAATTTTAGAATATGTTAAAAAGTTCGACCGGATATGTTAAAAATTTTAGAACATTTGTCTCATTCTTAACCCTAACCATTAAAGCTAACCATGGTATATTCTCTACACCTAACCAAGGTTAGTATATGATAAGTGTTGAGATTATTTTCTATTATAATAACACTTATTATATTCTTTCATCTTCATCTTCTTCATCTTGAACAAGAAGAAAACCTAGCCACCATCAATGGCAACTAGTGAAATTGAGTGAGAAATCCAATTCTAAAGTGAACCCACCTCCTATTTCTTCATCTTCTACCTTTTGCCAAGTAGTATAGGGTGTTTTCTTCACAAATTTCATGACTTGGTGAAGTGGGAACTTGATCTTGTGATACCTCGACGTAGATCATCTTCGGCATCGAAGCCGACGACCAAGTCCGCTCATTTTTCCGATGAAGCCGATGCTAGAGTCATGGATTCAATTTGGATAGCGGAGGGACGTCATCACGGAGCCTAGGAGGTGGAGGACCGGATCTACAAAGGTTGTAGCCCCTTTCCTTTAGAGTTAAAGTTGTTTACTTGCATCGCATAACCTGTAAATCTAGTTAACGATCCGTATTAGGGTTTGTAGGCACATGAAAATTTTGAATTGAGCATGTTTTGATCACTTGTGAGACTTCATTAGTGTGCCTAGGAACCCTACAGGATGGACATGATGGTTGGTTGAGTGTGAATGTGGTTGTGATCATTGCTTTTGATCATCATTCTTTTCTTGCATCATTGCCACACATCCCCTTGGACTTCACTCACTCACTCTCTAATTTTCACTCCATTATCATATGGCTATTGCCATGGCCGGCCAAGCCATTAGAGGGCTGTCCCAAAATTTCTAGTGGGGATTTTTGTTCTTTTCATGTTAGAAAAATCCCCAAGTTCATCTAGAAAAGTTCACATATCATTTCCTCCACCAAAGGCAATTCCATAACCCCAAATGAGACATGAGTTCTACACACATTCTACAGCAAACCTTGGGCACGTCGACTCGCCAACTTCGTGCCCGTGTTGCCTCGGTATAGAGGTGGGAGCCCGTAAAAGAAGTAGGCGATGTGGTGCCCTTCCGGCGAGGAGGTGGAGACCGGACATTCCGCGGGAGATCGGGACGACGGCGAGAAGACTGGAGGACATGGATCGCTCGGTATATTTCTCTTCCCCATCTTGTAGTTAGCTAGGACTAGTTTAATGACACGATCCGGGTTTTTTTTAGTGCGCGGTGGTGCCGGTTTGAAAAATTAAAGTTAACCATCGCTTCCGCATTTGACCTTGGGATGGAGGCCGGGGCGCCGCCGTGCACTTGCATAGGGTTGGGGTTAGGGTTAGGGTTAGGGTTGGGGTTGGGGTTAGGGTTAGGGTTCGGGTTGGGGTTGGGGTTGGGGGGTTGGGGTTGGGGTTGGGGTTAGGGTTGGGGTTGGGGTTAGGGTTAGGGTTAGGGTCAGGGTCGGGGTCGGGGTTCGGTTTCGGGTTGGGGTTCGGGTTGGGTGTTGGGGTTGGGGTTGGGGTTGGGAGTGGGGTGGGGTGGGGTGGAGGTAGGGTTGGGGTTAGGGTTAGGGATGGGGTTAGGGTTGGGGTTGGGGTTTGGGGTTGGGGTTGGGGTTAGGGTTAGGGTTAGGGTTTGTAAGTCAATGTACAACACCCCACGGCTTGCGGGGAGGCGGAAATATGAAAAACGATCTTGTTCTTTGCTTAAATATCGACTAACCGCATGAATCGAAGCTAAACGATAACTAATATCAAACATAGAAGTTCTAAACTACTATGTGAAGTGATTATACCGAAAAATCCGAGTCATTCGCCTTGTCGTTCTCCACGTCCTCTCCGGCCTTCTCTAAGTAGTAGAAGATCCACCTGAGAGCTTTACTACAAGCTTTGCCTTTAAACTTGAGGCAACTAGGTTTCTTTAAGTGCTAATTAAAGTACCTAGATGATATAGAGAGAGGGTTATAGTTTAATTAGTGTAACTAATCCTTGTACTCAACAAATGAGAGGGGAGGATTAGGGTTTGAAGAGAGAGAGCTTGAGGAGAGAGAATATGAACATAATAATGAGAAGAGAAAATGTGTTATCATAATATATATCAAGCATTTTTATTTATCAAGAAAAGAAAAGAAAATGATTTACAACCATGCTTGATAAATATCTAATGGTGATTCATCTCCATGAGTCATTAAGCAATTATGAAGCATTAAAGACATGGATGAATCATCCATATGACTCACTAATCTCATTCAATGTATATGCCACCTAAACCTCCTTAGTCACCATCTTCTAGAAGCTTCTCGCGCAATTACGAGAACGCCCCTCCTATCCGTGAAAACACGGAAAAACTTTAGACTGTATAAATCCAATAACCGGATACTAGTAACTGGCTTAAACCAAAGACGACTAGTAAAACCTGTCCGAATGTCGTACGTGCGTAAACACACGTATGCGTCCGAACCCTTGTCGTAAAACCATACGACCTCTATATCGTTTCGCCTGGAGTAGGGAAACTCTCTGTGTGGGACTCTAGAGACTCGACTACTACGCTGGCAGTGGGTTTAACCACAGACCGCAAGCGGCACTAGCTGTACGTAACGGTCCCCAGGTAGATGTCGATAAGAAGGCCGATGAGGAAACCCATCCGAACTCCTACTGAGTCTGATGTGACAATCTCTATACAGTCCGGTCTGTTCGTCTAAGACTATCGCATATCGGGCCTAGGGGCGGCAAACGTCAGTCCCCTAATAGCGGTATAAGTCATGTCGGAGCGAAGCCCATTACACCCTGAGAAACTACTGGAACCTACCAGCAAATCTCGCTTGCCCTGGCCAGGGACTTTTCGTTATGGCTCTCTGACACAGCGCGATATCAACCCCCAATACCGGGAGAGACGAATCCTGTCTAACCGCTACTGCCTCTAAGCGCTCGGGACTGCACCTAACTGCTACCTGTTTACACGACTCCTTTGAGCCGTGGTAGGGTAGCAATCTAAGAACAGTGGGACACACTCGAGGCTAAGTAGCAGTGTCAAGTCTGCGGACTATGCTGTACTCATATCACCTGAAAACTGTTAACTGACGACTGGTATAAAACCAACCAACAGTTCCCTGTGAGTCCTGTCTGGTGTACCCGTAACCAACGAGCACCTGCATACTATCTCCAGTACGACGTACTGACGGCTGTGGCACAGACCATCTCCCCAACTGGGATGAGAAGCGTACGCACTAGTCTACTCCGGAGTATCGATGCTCTGTCTCGATAATCCAACGACTAGGGACCTGAATAAGGATGTGCTTATAGACTACCCAGCCCCCACTAGAGTGACTGCCATCACAACGCTGGTAGTCAAGCAAGATCCTAAGAGCTCTATCAATACTTATGCTCACATATTAAGATAGAAAAACCAAGTAGCATACTACCATGTTTAGCAAGACTGTTATATACATGTGAATATCCCAAGCTTCCATTAAGTAATATACAAACTAGTATGATACAATAATGGCCCTAGGGCATATACACTAACAATCTCCCACTTGCACTAGGGCCATGTACTGCATATCGAAGACCGATGATCTCGAGTAGCCTCTCGAACTGAATCTGAGGTAGGGCCTTCATGAATGGATCAGCAATGTTCTCTTCAGAAGCAACTCTCCGAACCTCGATCTCCCGACGATCAATGATCTCCCTGATCAGGTGATACCGCCTTAAGATGTGTGTGGACTTCTGATGGGACCTTGGTTCCTTCGCTAAAGCTATAGCTCCGTTGTTGTTACAATACAGAGGTATTGGATCAACAATGGTAGGAACCACCTGAAGTTCTGTTAGGAACTTCTTCATCCAGACTGCTTCTTTTGCGGTATCGCAAGTAGCTATATACTCCGCTTCCATCGTCGAGTCAGCAACGGTATCCTGCTTAGAGCTCTTCCAGCACACCGCCCCTCCATTGAGGGTAAAGACATAACCCGACATGGACTTGGAATCGTCCTTATCACTCTGGAAGCTGGAATCAGCAAAGGCCTCCAACCTGAGGTCTTTTCCGCTGTAAACCAAGAACATCTCCTTAGTCCTCCTCAGGTACTTGAGAATGTTCTTTACTGCTATCCAGTGTTTCTCCCCTGGGTCTGACTGACACCGGCTTACCACGCTCAGTGCGTAAGCTACATCTGGTCTGGTGCACAATATCGCATACATTATGGAGCCTACCGCAGAAGCGTAGGGTATAATAGACATGCGTTCCCTTTCCAAATCAGTCTTGGGAGACATCTTTTTGGATAGGGTCATTCCGTGACAAGCCGGTAGATTACCGCGCTTAGAATCTTCCATACTGAATCTTTTCAGTACAGTGTCGATATACCTGGACAGTGAAAGTCCCAACATCCTCTTGGATTTATCACGATTGATCTGGATCCCCAGAATGTAAGAGGCATCTCCCAGGTCTTTCATGGAGAACCTGTGTGAAAAGAATCCTTTGATAGATTGTAGCATAGGAATGTCATTTCCTATCAATAGAATGTCATCCACGTACAAGGCGAGGAATACGACACTTCTGGCTATAACTTTACTATATATACATGGTTCATCTTGATTTTTGATAAAGTCATATTCTTTGACTGTCTCATCAGAACAGATGTTCCAACTCCGCGATGCCTGCTTTAGTCCATAAATGGACTTAAGCAACTTGCATACTTTCCCGCTGCTCCCACTCTGATTGAAACCCTCTGGGTGATCCATATAGATGCACTCTTCTAAATTTCCATTCAGAAAAGCCGTCTTTACGTCCATTTGCCAGATTTCATAATCATGGAAGGCAACAATAGCAAGAAGGACCCGAATGGATTTGAGCATAGCTACTGGAGAAAAAGTTTCGTCATAGTCCAAACCAGGTCTTTGACGAAAACCTTTTGCAATAAGTCTAGCCTTATAGGTTTCCACCTGTCCATCTACACCAATCTTTTTCTTGAAGATCCATTTTCATCCTATGGGTTTTACCCCATTTGGAGCAAAGTCCAAAGTCCATAATGTATTGGTGTACATGGACTCCATTTCGGTCCGCATTACATCTAGCCATCGTACCGAGTCGCCGCTCTGGATGGCCTGCTGGAAGCCAGTAGGTTCATCATCATCTATGATGCAATCCTCTCTATCCCCATCTATGAGAAAATCGTAGTATCTCTCAGGCAGATGAGACGGCCTACGACTCCTGCAGAGGGGTGCGGGAACGTCCTGTTCTTCTTGAACTACTTGTTCTACCAAACTTTCAGTATTAGTTTGGGGTTCTGTAATTTCTTCCAGTTCTATTTCGCTCCCACATATCTCATTTTCTAAAAACTGTTGCTCCAGAAAATGGGCATTACGAGAAACAAAAACCTTTTGTTCCTCTGCGTAATAGAAATAATATCCCTTAGAGTTCTTTAGATATCCCACAAACTTACATTTTACTGATCGTGCCTCGAGCTTGTCCACATACTGCTTTTTCACAAAAGCTGGACATCCCCAAATCTTCATATGCTGAAGATGGGGTTTCTTCCCACTCCACATCTGATATGGGGTGGTAGGCACAGTCTTAGTAGGAGCCCTGTTCAGAAGATATGCTACTGAATCTAGCGCATAACCCCAAAAAGATCGCGGTAACTCAGCATTACTCATCATGGATCGTACCATATCCAATAGGGTTCGATTTCGTTTCTCCGATACACCGTTATGCTGTGGAGTGTATGGAGAAGTAAGCTGAGAGAGAATTCCTTTCTCTTTTAGGTAACCTAGGAACTCGGCACTCAAGTATTCACCACCTCGATCAGATCTTAGTGTCTTGATACTTTTGCCGGTTTGGTTTTCTACTTCATTCTTATACTCTTGGAATTTCTCAAAAGCCTCGGATTTATATTTCATCAGATAAATGAATCCGTACCTTGAGTAATTATCCGTGAAAGTAATGAAATAGGAAAAACCACCTCTTGCATGTGTAGACATTGGACCACATACATCACTGTGTATGAGTCCTAAGAGCTCGCTTGCTCTTACTCCATGTCCAGTAAATGGAGTCTTTGTCATCTTTCCTATGAGACAAGATTGACAAGTGTCATAAGTTTGATATTCAAATGAGTCCAAATATCTTTCTCTATGCTACTTAGTCAACCTTCTCTCATTGATGTGACCCAGTCTACAATGCCATAAAAAAGCTTTATTTAAATCTGGAGACTTTCTTTTTAGTGTGTTCTGGACATTGAAAATTTGGAGTTGGTTTAACACATATATACCGTTTTCCAGTATACCGGACCCAATCGAACTATGATTAAGGTGGATGTTAACAACACCACTCCAAACGTGAAATCATAACCTTTATTTGATAACAAGGAAACAGGTATGATATTACACGTTAAGCTGGGTACACAAAAACAGTTATGTAAAACCAAAATGTGTCCACTCGTCAATCCCAGGTGATAATCCCCTACGGACACAGCTCCCACGCTAGCTCCGTTAGCAACCATCAGGGTCATATCACCTTCCTTCAGCACTCTACGGCTTCTCAGTGCCTGCAATGAATTGCAAATATGAGATCCTGATCCGGTATCCAATACCAAGGAAGTAGAGTTGATTGACAGACAATTCTCAATTACAAACACACCTGAAGTCGAAGCCACAGCTTGCTTCGGTTCCCGGTTCTTGGCGTTCCACGCCTTGCAATCCTTTTTCCAATGCCCTTTCCTGTGACAATGGAAGCACTCATCCTGGCCCACTACCGGTACCGCAAACTTTTTCTTTTCCGTCCCTCCCACCTTACTAATACCTCCTTTAGGTTTGGTGGCGGCCTTCTTCTTCCTTCCTTTGGCCCTAGCCTTGGACCCGGAAGAAGATGCGCCGCTAACAAACATTGTGGGTATTTCCCTTGCTTTCTGCAAGGTGCCCTCTGCACTCCTTAACATGTTCAGGAGTTCCGGAAGTTCATCTTCTTTTCTTAGAATGTTGAAGTTCAGGATAAACTGGGCGTAGGTGGAAAGAAGGGACTGGAGAATAAGGTCTGTATAGAGCTTATTATCCAAAGTCGTCCTAAGATCTGCGAGCTCTTCTATATAGCCGATCATCTTTAGGACATGTTCTCCTACCGATGACCCGACAGCCAACCTCGCTCGAAACAAGTTCTTAGAGGTCCCGTATCTTGCTATACGAGATTTCTCTCCATAAAGTTCCTTTGTATGGAGAAATATGGCATCTAGTTCCATATCCTCGTGCCTCCTCTGATGTTAATTGTTCATCGAGGCAAGCACGATGCACTTGGCTTTCGCGCAATCGAAATCCCAGGTTTTGCGGATTTCCTTATCCGCATTACTGGATTTGGGACCAGGGACAGCAGGTGCCGTAGCGGTGAGGACGTACCCCAATTTGTCATAGGTCAAAGCCATTTTGACATTCCGTAGCCAATCTTTATAGTTTGGCCATGTCGGTATATTTTTCTTTAAAAGTAACTTAAGTCCAGTCATTTTCAGGGTCGCTGCAATTAGGAGAGAGAAGAAAACTCTTTAGCATGATACTGTTGCAAGTTTAGAGTAGTTTTTAGTTTATCTAAACTGGATGGCTCCCACTGTTTCTCGAATCCTTCCTCAAACCATAAAAGAAAAATTAGCCAGGACTATTCTCACTGTACAATACTTGCTTAACCGTTCAGCCAGGCTAGTGTCGATACTTCGAGGGAGGTTTTCCAACGCTTTCGCGAAATTCCTTAATTAAATAACCTCTTTTCTCTAGGGGCGTAACCCAGCTGACACTTTACACATACTTGGTTTATAGCATTGATCGTTTAAGTGATGAATATCCTGATGAGTAGCATATACTCACAGTAGGATCGGGATCCAAATATCATCGTATGATAATGTTAAAGGAATACTACCAACCTTCATCAAACTCCAAATGGTATGCATTCCTTTGCAAATTTCAGTTTCTTTAGAAATTCCCGATATAAGTTTTTGCCCCATGCTCTTATGACCTTGGCTTTGGTCAAAATGTCATGAGTCACATGTCAAGTTCTACCCGTCATTATCTTGTCAATTTGAACCCATCCTTATATATCCCTGACTTTGGTCAAATGATAATACGACTGTCCCAAACCAACTCATTTATCTTATGCAACAAATGAAAACCCAGCAGCTACCAAATACTATGCCTTGATTTTGGCCAAAATCCATAACTTGAATACTACTGAATACCCAAATGAAATAACGGAGGGCTACGAATGGTTTTGGCGAAACCGTGAACGTAGTGAACTTGATATAACCGAAGGAACCTGATAGCTTTTAAAAGGAGTGGTTAAAGCTCCGCATTTAAAAATATCTATTTTTAAAATTAACCGAGTGGTTTCTTTTAAATTGTTTCAACGATTAAACTTTTTGGTTTATTTTCTTTGCATTATAAATAATGTGTCCCATCATTAACCTATCATTGCAGAAAACAACGAAAATATAACGTCCTCTTATGTTATCCGCATTCGCCACTGGGTCCCGTCATCACCCGTTAGGTTACTTAGCTAACGACAGAGCGGGGGCTGGGCTAGCGCGGGTGTAAAACATAAGTGACGTCTAAATAGCTATCATATATATAGATATTTTACATTCGTCGGACGCAATAATATTCATTCCAGACCACAGATGAACTTTATTGGATTTACAAGCAATCCGTATTTGTTTTGAGCCTGCAACAGAAGATGGATTACACAGTTGTGATGAATAGCCATTACCCCACCCAAGACCCCTACGGGTACGGCAAACTACCCGCCCGACAGTTTGTGCACCCCACCTTGGGTCTGTCCTAGGAGCAAAAAACAGTAAAATGAAATAATACAACGGTGGCTACAACCGCAACCTGGATATGCTCCGCAAAATAATATTATAACAAATTACATTTACATCAAATGAATTAAATAATAACCCATCACATAACCCCGGCTATACATCACAACAGTCCAACACGGTTCATATACAGAAACAGATAAAATCCTTTACAGAAATGTGCAACCCCCTGCCAACCGACATACTAGCAGTTAGGGGAGATTTACGAACACATTATACAAACACGGATATAATCCAACAAGCAAATACCGTATAATTTCGATCGATTAAACACATTTAATTTTGCTCCAATACTTCTCTGTAAATCTGAAATCTGAGCAAAAATTAAAATATTCCAGAAAATACCAAATATCACAGAGAACCAACACAGGAAAATTGGGCAGATGAATCTGCAACTCGGCGGCGGAATCGCGGCGGTTCGGTGGGATCCGCCGCGGTTCCGCGGCGCTTTAGCCGATTCATGAGCCCAGTTTTCTTGGGTGTTCTAATAATATCATTTAGGGCTTTCTGAATGTAATACCCCAGGTATTATCTGGTATACCCATTTATACCAGATAAGCATGGGGACCCACTGTAGAACATGGGGAATCTTCGGAAAACATTCCGAAAGAGGTCAGATCTGTACTATAAATGGAATGATACCTCTCTTCAATACAGAGGCGCCTTTTAAGTGAACTGGCACTATAGGAGTTTGAGAACTCCGTAGTTAAGCGTGCTCGGGCCAGGGAAGTTCTGGGATGGGTGACCTCCTGGGAAGTGGCCCCTGGTCGGGTCCAGTTCACCCCGAAAGACAAAACCGTGCGGCTTCGACCAGAGCGGACAATACTCTCTGTATTGGGGGTGGGTCGTGACAAGTTGGTATCAGAGCGTTAGGTTTTACCTTTCGGAGTGTAGGATGACCTTAGTATGATGGAGTAGGTAGCTTAAGCAGAGTAACATAGTGTGTGTATGTCTGCAGCATACCCACAGCGCGGTACTTTGTATTAAGTGACCTGAGTACAATTTGCTTGACATTCCTCCCTTGATGATTCATATCTTTGAGATTCGATTTCCTCATTCTTATCGAATCTCATCTTATATCTATTTATAGCCTTGCCGCCGATGACTATGGGGACTCAGAGTGATGCAGCGAGGGCCGAGGTCAGAGTTAGCTCGGGTGAGACGAGTACTGACCAGGATGGCACTCTAGTTGCACAGGTGCAGACGGATCAGCCTACGACCTATACTATAGATAGACTGTTGGTAGAGATGCAGGAGTTCCGCCAGACGATGAGTTCGTTAGTTGACGTCGTTCGGGAGCTACGACAGGAGGTTTTCACCCCCGTTACTCAGCTATCCCTTACGATCAGTATGCAGCAGTCCGTCACCTACATAGCACCAGTGGTTGCAGCTCCAGTTGACGAGGCGCATATTCCAGAGGCTCAGAGAGTTCCAGGACAGTGGAGGACTCGTACCAGTGTACCAGCCAGAGTCAGAGGTTCGGTCGTCGAGACAGATTTCGTGGCCGTCGCGGGAGTAGCAGAGGCTTAGGACGAGGACAGTCGTTCAGCTCTCATCCCCAGGATGGTCAGCAGTCAGCACGTGGATGTTTTCGATGCGGAAGCCTTCAGCACTTCGTCAGGGATTGTTCCTCAGCACGGCGTCAGGATCGTATTCAGAGAGGCCGTGGACGTGGAAGATTTGCTCAGAGGGCTCAGGCTACCAGAGGAGTTCATCCAGCTGCGAGTAGAGGGCAGACACAGGAGTTTGCTTCTACTCATCGGGACGCGCAGACGTCCAATGTGGAGTTTTCAGGTACCCTTGAGTTATATTTTCTCTTGGTGTATTTGTTTGTTTCTTGTTTGTACCGTGGTTGGGTAGATTAGTAGTAGTTGTTTTAACTTCTGTCAGCGATTCTTTTGCTGCGCGACACGTATTTCAGTTGTGTGCCAATCGGATAGGAGATAGAGATTTCGTCCGTCGTTTTGATCCTTCTAGAGATGTTGGATTTGACGTTCTCCTGGGCACGAACTGGTCAGCTACGTGTTAGGCGTCTGTGGACTACCGTGAGGAAACAAGTTTGGTTTTGTTTTCCCCGGCAAGTCAGTTCTTGTTGTGCAGGTGGATAGTTGTGCCGCCTCTCACAGCTTGAATTCAGCCTTTTTCGCTAGTCGGCTTCTGAGGAGATGTCGTGGATTCTTGACGTTCATTCGTGATACCGGAGCCGCAGTGGGATTGTTGGACCGGGTTCCTTTCGTGCGAGAGTTTTTCCGACGTTGTTCCAGATGGGCCAGCGAAGCTTGGGAGCTAAAGGATCAGCTGCAGAGTTTTGGTTTGGGGAGTTTTGTGCGTCTGAGTGTTTCGCTTTTGGGAGCTCCTATTTCTGTTCGTCAAGGAGAAAGACGGCAGTTCGAGGTTGTGTATCGACGGATCGTCAATTGAACCGGCTTACGGTGCTGATAGGTATCCTTCACCTCGCCGTGGCGGTTTCTTCGATCAGCTCCAGAGTGCGAGACATTTTTTCTAAGTGTGCTTGGGATCAGGTCATCATTATTGCGGATTCGGAGTGACGGCATTCCGAAGACTGCCTTATGCGTGCTATGGGCTTTGTATGTATCGGTGAGTCGTTGGACTCCCTGATGCCCTAGCAGCATTCGTAGATATGATGAACCAGATTTCTGCAAGCCGTTCCTCGACCAGTTTCTGTTGTGTTATTTACGACTCTGGTCTACTTATTGTGTCTTGAGGGACAGGAGTAGCACTTGAGAATTTGTTATGCAGATGCTGGGAGAGCACCAGCAGTTGCTAATTCTCAGGGTGTTTCTTCAGGCTTGTTGTGTTGACTCCTAGGTCTTGTAGTCACGGGAGACGGTTCCGTATGGTTCCGAGGGAGATCGTGGCCGTACAGCTTAGGCCCAGACTTGTGTGCAGGACGGAGATCCGCAGATTGTTGGGCTTAGCAGGTTTTTGCCGCCGTTTCATGCAGGATTGCTAGAGTAATGCTGCACCGTCGACTGAATGGACCGGAAGGGAGGTTTCTTTTCTTTGGACTGAGGCATGCGTACGGAGTTTTCAGCAGTTAAAGATTCAGTTAGCAACTACATCAGTCTTTCTTTGCTTTTGGTTCGGGCGACCTTGTTGTTTAACTGTAATATTTCTTGAGTGGGCTCGAGGGTGTACTGAGATGACACTATAGAGATATCGCTTTTGCTTTCCCTACATTTGGAGGAAGTACGAGGAGGATATTCCACTCATGATCTGGAGATGGCTGCGGTGGTTTTGCGTTGGAGATTGGGAGACACTACTTACTTGAGAGTCGTGTCTGATTTTCCACGGACCACTAGAGCTTAATGTACATCTTCCTACAGCAGATTTGGATTGTTGTGATGGTCTTCTGCAGATTTACAGTTCTTGTGTGATCGTCGAGTATAGCTTAGTTCGTCTCTACGGAGGGGACAGCTTGCTCATGTCCGCGCCCGACCACTTTCCTTAAATCGTTTTCACGAGACACTGCCCGTCGAAGCTCATACGTCAGAGATACTTGAGCATATTCGGCTGGGTAATGATTCGGAGACCTTGATTGTGACAATGATGTGCTAAGTTAGGGACACGTTTGTGTACTTACCATTATCAGGTAGAGGCGTGTAATCCTAGAACATGCACATCTGTCAACTCTCTTTATTCATTCAAGTTCCACCAGTTTTGGCGTGACTTGTGAGGTAGTTACGAGTGGATAAGGGATATAATGAGAAGTTGCAGGTTTCGTTTCAAGGTGTCAGTCTTGTTGTGTGCTTGGGTCGAGCATCTGAGGCCGGCTGGAGAGTTGCAATCTTTTTACCGTTCCGAAGAAGGAATGGGAGCAGATCTCCATGAATTCCGTTATGGTTTCTACCCAGTTAGTTAGGGTGTGACTTCCTTCGGATTCTTGTCATCCGGTTATACTCAGTTTGCTCAGTTGTTTTGTTTAAGTTGTGTATTTGTTTTGCTTGGTCGTCAGCAGCTTGGGATCGTCACTCGCCATCGTTAGGGTTCTCCTTCGATAGCTGTTATCAGGAGACACTCCAATTGGCCACCCTTAGGCTTAGGGGTTAGGTCGTGTCGACCACCAGCCTGCTGTTTTTCTGACTCTGCGTAAGTAGGACTTTGGACCTCAGCTAGTCTAGAGACTTCGGAGACGGTCCAGTTGTGTTAGGTCAGGATGGGGATTGTCCATTTCGAACTGAGGTCTTATGACGACGGTGTTGGTCATAGACTCGAGTTCGTAGGACAGATCATGTATTCCTATGGACTTTCCGATGGATGACGTGTTGGATGTTGGGAAGCTTATCCCAGGATCTTAGGTCCTTTTAGATCCTATAAGCGAGTTAGTTTCGTTGCCTTTAACTTGGCACTTCCGCCCAGATTATTGGATTTTCACCCCGTATTCCTTGTGATGATACTTTACAATTACCTTCTTGACCTTTCTCACATGTTTTGCACCAGACCTTTTAGCTGGACGCGATCTTTCGTTCACCAGCAGCCATGTGTGTTAATGGCTCAGCAGGTGGAGGAACGTCGGTCAAAGTTCTTGCCATCTGTGAAGGGTTTTCGTGGGCGTAGCCGCACAGTGAGATAGTCACTTGGGAGGCTGCGAGCGAGATTTGAGGATTTTAATCTTCTCTTTGAAGGTATGAGTATCAGTATATTTTTAAATTCGGGGACGAATTTCTTTTAAGGGGGGGAGATTGTAACACCTTAGAATGTGTTTAGTAGCTAATTATATTTTAATATATGGTTTTTAATAAAAAAGTTTACCAAATTGGTTTTTAAATATTTTATCCTATTTAATGTGTATTTTATTGGAATTTTGTTAGGCACACACACACTTGTGCATGATAACTAGACTTGTTTTTGGGGTTAGACCATGTTTGGCAAGCATGATAAACTAACCCATTCTCTTTAGGTTAGTTTCATGATTTGTTGTTAAGTGCTTTGGGTTTATTAGTGTCATGGTTGTTTTAATGAAAATGAACTTTAAAAAGGGTTTTAAAGTTGTTTTGAATTGTTGACTTGGGTGAGAGAGAGGGCATGGTGAGCATGGGGTGAACCATGCCTCATTAATGATGAGAGAGAAGGAGAGAGGGAGGGGTTGTAGCCTTGCACTCATTCTCATTCTCTTTTCCCTCATTCTCTCTCTCACAAACACACACACACTCACAGCTAGAGAGAGAGAGAGCAGCAGAAGCAGCAGCTGCCCCAGCAACAGCAACACAACAACAATAACAACAGCAATCATCATCCTCATCATCTTCAACAACACCACCACCACAACAACAACAATAGCAGCAGCAACAGGATCAGCAAGAGCAGCAGCAGCAGCTGCAGGCATCATCATCTTCACAACAACAACAACACAACAGCAACAACAACAGCAACAATAGCAGCAACAGCAGCAACAGCAACAGGGGGCAGCAGCAGCAGCAACAGGGACCCCAGCTCTCGCAGGAGCTCTTCTCCACACCTTCACCTGCCTTCTAGGGTTCAGTGGGTATATTTCCTTAACCCCATTTCATGGTTTGCTTAGTTGTGCATCGATTTCTTCGATTAGTGCTAAATTAGCTAATTTGTGCTAAATTATGGCGTTTAAGTGGAATTGTGGTTGATTGTTGATTGTGTTAGTTACTTTAGCTTAATTAAGTGCTAATAGGGCCACCTCAACTGAGAAATCCCCAGATTTCACTAAAATACCATAAGATTTCTAATTTGTGCAAAATTGGTGAATTTTAAGCGATATTGTGATATCTGGAACCTGCTGTGACCCGAGTTGTGTACTGGAAATTAAAGCAGTGTGATATTGTTGTACTAGATACCCTGGAGCACCACCTAGGAGACGGACCCCAGCCCACCGGCCAGGGCCGGCGACATATGAAGGAGGGGCCGGCGACGCCGGCCTTGTAGATGAGTTAGGGTTTGGGTTTTTGCCTGTAGGTGTGTTCTATTGGTTGGGTCCCTCTAGTCTTGTTTATTTGATTAGTTTTCACAGTAGGCAAAATCTGGGATCTTATATCGCTTTTGTGTTTCGTTGTGTTTGCGCGATACGCGCGATACGTGAGTGAGTTCTGTGATCCAGCGTATCGCGGCGTGTCGCGATAGTTTATAGACGCGTACACACACGATTCAGCGTATCGTGCACACGCGCGTTTAGTTCGCGACGCGAGTTTCTCGTTTCGATTCGATATCGCGTTTCGCGAGATATTTGGCTTATATGTGATTTCCATGTCTTATTTGCAGGTTTGCAGACAGGGACTACAGACGCCACCACAGAGGGAGCAGACGATAGGATTCACCCAGCGTGGAGTGTAGGTGAGTAGATATAACATCTACAGGGGAATCGCCCGCATGGCGTTATGCGTCTGGGCTAGGATTCATTTACCTGTCGCACATTCTACGTCATTGTAGAATTGCGCCTTACTGCATTTCCTTAGATATTGTTATACTGTGACTAGCAGCCGTAGGACACTGCACACATTATTGACGGTCCATGTTGCACGAGCACGGATTCCATGCTACACACACACCGTCAATAATTGCCATGTCACACACTACCCCTTATAGCTACCATTGCTTGCCACACTTGACATCTAGCTTATCGGTATACCTATAGTGTATCATACCTTTAGTGATAGGTATATTTTCACTTTGCGATACAGCTACAGGTATACCTCCTACATATTTTACCTATACCGGGAGGGAGTTCCTACATATGTTACTTATACCCAGGGGGGTATACGACATCAGTTCCTATAGGTAGATACCTATACTTTGCTACACCTATATGTCAGATACATATTCAGTTGTTGTCGCATATTCACATTTACTGATGTTACTTAGCTGTACCTTATCTTGATATCACATACATCTGGTTCAGCTTTATACTTGTGTTTACCTGCTCGCATTCAGATATATCGCATACATTCATTCCTGGATTTGCATATTGTTTATCTGGACTTTATATGATGTTTTCTGGATTTGGAAACCGCGGGAGTTCATGAAATTATGCATACATTGAAAAACCCGGTTTCCTTGATATGATATTGCATCCACCATGAGCTTTATCGGTGCTGATTATATATACCCCTACGAGGAGGCGTCGAGGCCGTGGAGGGTACATGGTGGGGCCCGGTATGGTTCCCCTCGGCAAGAAGATCGATGGATTTTGCCGATTGAGCCTGGAGACGGGCTAGTACCTACCGGTGACAGTATTGATGACTCGGCGGGGGATCACGGAGACACCGCTTGGAGCCATGTACGTATGCATAAGTCGAGAGGCGATGGTCAGAGCTAGGCACTCGTGCTTTCGAGATAGCGTATGATACGTGGTCAGGATTTCTGTGTCGATGCTTGGCACACTGTTTTCATGATATTTCTTTAACCCCTTTTTTGTATATATAACAGGGGATTTAGCCGTTGTTATATATACCCTTACACCAATATTAGTGGTATGGGACGCTAATATATGTGTATTGCCCCCATCATATCATTTCTGTACATACATTTACCTTTAGGATGCTAGAAACTTACTTGAGATTGGATTTGGGATACTAGGTGATTCATTGGGATTGGACATTGGATATACCTATGTGATTGGTGATTTGTACATTCGGGATATAGGAGATTACTCGATATTGTACATTGAGGAGATGTGAGACTTATGTGATGTGAGTGCCCAATGTGGGGGCTGGTTGAGGATTTGGGATTGGAGTATCTTGATGGATTTTGATCCTGCCATGACGTCAGGTTTCCGTGGGAAATGACATATTCCATCCTATACCTCACCCTTACCTACCTTATGCACAGATTTATATATTGGTAGTACCTGTAGTGTACCCTTATGATAGTTGCATATTTACTTTCTCATATCCCTGCTGCATGATTATTGCATACTATTGCTTCACATATTGATTGTACCTGCTAGTGTACTCTCCTTATTTCAGCATTGCATGACATATTATTATTATTGTAATCGCATATCTTAGATTCATGCTGTACGTGCATTCCTGCGATTACCTGCATATGTTTTATACTATTCACGAGTTGGCAACTCACCCCCGTTGTGCCACAGGTGTTTCAGGTTTTTCCCCAGAGTAGTCGAGGCAGGCTATTCCTTTATTCAGCTATCCAGCTACCACCTTTTGCTACAGATACCGCATCAGCTCACAGTACCTTTTTGCTTAGGTGGGTTAGACGGTTATCTGTATTTCATATTGTACCTTCATGGTATATTGTACTCTCTCTCTCCATCTACTATTGTATTTGTGGACATAGAGACTTGGTGAGGACGTTAGTGTGTATTATTGTGGATTTGGTGTCTTTTATATACAGCTTTTCTCTACTGTCTTTATTTCTTCGCTACGGCGTCGTATATTTGTATTGTATTCATCTTGGCTGGTTTTTACAAAAAGGGGTGTTGCTAAAATTTTAAAGAAGGAAAATAAGACTTTTTTTAAAGAATTTGGGTTGCGATTTCAATGGTTTCAAAACTTATATTATCTTTTCCGTATTTCTCATGGTTTAGATTTCTGGGTTTGGCTTTCTTTTACTACGTTGCGTCTTTAGGCGTTGCGTAGTATTAGGGCCGTCACGGGCTAATTCTGGGTCGTGACACTGAACCTCCCTGAAAAATTTTTGGACTTCATTTAAAAATCGACAGAAACTCATGATATCGGGGTTTTCTGGTTTTGTTTCTTCCGTTCGAAATTCATACAATTTTGCAAGTGAGTTATTTATTGTTTAGCGAGGCTCTGATACCACTGTAAGTCGATGTACAACACCCCACGGCTTGCGGGGAGGCGGAAATATGAAAAACGATCTTGTTCTTTGCTTAAACATCGACTAACCACATGAATCGAAGCTAAACGATAACTAACATCAAACATAGAAGTTCTAAACTACTATATGAAGTGATTATACCTAAAGATCCGAGTCCTTCGTCTTGTCGTTCTCCACGTCTTCTCTGGCCTTCTCTAAGTAGTAGAAGATCCACCCGAGAGCTTTACTACAAGCTTTACCTCTAAACTTGAGGAAACTAGGTTTCTTTAAGTGCTAATCAAAGTACCTATATGATATAGAGAGAGGGTAATGGTTTAATTAGTCTAACTAATCCATGTACTCAACACATGAGAGTGGAGAATTAGGGTTTGAAAAGAGAGAGCTTGAGGAGAGAGAAGATGAACACAATAATGAGGAGAGAAAATGAGTTATCATAATATATATCAAGCATTTTTATTTATCAAGAAAAGAAAAGAAAATGATTTACAACCATGTTTGATGAATATCTAATGGTGATTCATCTCCATAAGTCATTAAGCAATTATGAAGCATTAATGACATGGATGAATCATCCATATGACTCACTAATCTCATTCAATGTATACGCCACCTAAACTTCCTTAGCCACCATCTTCTAGAAGCTTCTCGCGCAATTACGAGAACGCCCCTCCTATCCGTGAAAACACGAAAAAACTTTAGACTGTATAAATCCAATAACCGGATACTAGTAACTGGCTTAAACCAAAGCCGACTAGTAAAAACTGTCCGGATGTCGTACGTGCGTAAACACACGTATGCGTCCGAACCCTTGTCGTAACACCATACGACCTCTATATCATTTTGCCTGGAGTAAGAAAACTCTCTGTGTCGGACTCTAGAGACTCGACTACTACGCTGGCAGTGGGTTTAACCACAGACCGCAAGCGGCACTAGCTGTACGTAACGGTCCCCAGGTAGATGTCGATAAAAAGGCCGATAAGGAAACCCATCCGAACTCCTACTGAGTCTGATGTGACAATCTCCGTACAGTCCGGTCTGTTCGTCTAAAACTATCGCATATCGGGCCTAGGGGCGGCAAGCGTCAGTCCCTTAATAGCGGTATAAGTCGTGTCGGAGCGAAGCCCATTACACCCTGAGAAACTACTGGAACCTACCAGCAAATCTTGCTTGCCCTGGCCAGGGACTTTGCGAAATGGCTCTCTGACACAGCGCGATATCAACCCCCAATACCGGGAGAGACGAATCCTGTCTAACCGCCACTGCCTCCAAGCGCTCGGGACTGCACCCAACTGCTACCTGTTTGCACGACTCCTTTGAGCCGTGGTAGGGTAGCAATCTAAGAACAGTGGGACACACTCGAGGCGAAGTAGCAGTGTCAAGTCTGCGGACTATGCTGTACTCATGTCACCTGGGAATGGTTAACTGACGACTGGTATAAAACCAACCAACAGTTCCCTGTGAGTCCTGTCCGGTGTACCCATAACCCAACGAGCACCTGCATACTATCTCCAGTACGACGTACTGACGGCTGTGGCACAGACCATCTCCCCAACTGGGATGAGAAGCATACACACTAGTCTACTCCGGAGTATCGATGCTCTGTCTCAATAATCCAATGACTAGGGACCTGAATAAGGACGTGCTTGTAGACTACCCAGCCCCCACTAGTGTGACTGCCATCACAACGCTGGTAGTCAAGAAAGATCATAAGAGCTCTATCAATATGTATGTTTACATATTAAGATAGAAAAACCAAGTAGCATATTACCATGTTTAGCAAGACTGTTATATACATGTGAATATCCCAAGCTTCCATTAAGTAATATACAAACTAGTATGATACAATAATGGCCCCTAGGTTATATACACTAACAGGGTTAGGGTTAGGGTTAGGGTTGGGGTCGGGGTTCGGGTTCGGGTTCGGGTTCGGGTCGGGGTTCGGGTTCGGGTCGGGGTTCGGGTCGGGGTCGGGGTCGGGGTCGGGGTTTGGGGTTGGGTTTGGGGTTTGGGTTGGGGTTGGGGTTAGGGTTAGGGTTGGGGTTGGGTTAGGGTTAGGGTTAGGGTTCAGGTTAGGGTTGGGGTTGGGTTGGGTTAGGTTGGGTTGGGTTTAGGGTTGGGTTTGGGTTGGGGTTGGGGTTGGATTTTGGATTTGGGTTTGGGTTTGGGTTAGGGTTTGGGTTAGGGTTAGGGGTTCGGGTTAGGGTTAGGGTTAGGGTAGGGTTAGGGTTAGGGTTAGGGTTTGGGTTTGGGTTAGGGTTAGGGTTAGGGTTTAGGGTTTAGGGTTATGGTTAGGGTTAGGGGTTGGGGTTCGGGTTCGGGTTCGGGTTGGGTAGGGTTGGGTGGGGTTAGGGGTGGGGTTAGGGTTCGGGCTGGGGCTGGGGTTAGGGCCGGGGCTGGGGTTAGGTCTGGGGCTCGTGTTAGGGCTGGGGCTCGGGTTAGGGCTAGGAGGGCTAGGGCTAGGGCTAGGGCTAGGGCTGGGGCTGGGGCTGGGGCTGGGGTTAAGGTTAGGGCTAGGGGTTATGGGTTAGGGTTATGGGTTAGGGTTAGGGTTAGGTTTGGGTTGGGGTTGGGTTGGGGTCGGGGTCGTTGTCGGGGTTGGGGTCTCGGGGTCAGGGTCAGGGTCGGGTCAGGGTCGGGGTTGGGTCGGGGTTGGGTGGGATGGGGTTGGGGTTAGGGTTGGGGTTGGGGTTGCGGTTAGGGTTCGGATTGTAGGGTTCCTAGGTACACTAATGAGGTCTCGCAAGTGATCAAACATGGGCAATTTAAATTTTACAAGTGCCGAGAAACCCTAATACGGATCGTTAACTAGATGTATAGGCGATGCAATGCAAATAAACGAATTTATAGCTAAAGGGAAGGGGCTACAACCTTTGTAGATCCGGTCCTCCACCTCCATGGCTCCGTGATGAAGTCCCCTCGCTGTCCATATCGGATCCCGGACTCTAGCATCGGCTTCATCGGAGAAATTAGCGGGCTAGGTCGTCGACTTCGATGCCGAAGATGATTCATTTTCACAAGTTGCCATTGATGGAGGCAAGCTTTCTTCATTGTTGAAGATGAAGAAGAAGAAGAAAGAATATGATAAGTATTATCCAAAATAGAAAATAAAATGAATACTTATCATATACCAACTATGGTCAAGTGTAGTGAGTAAACTAGGGTTAGGTGAATGGTTAGGTTTAGGGAAGCAAACAAAAATGGTCAAGCTTTCAACTCTTCATGAAGCTTCATGAAAGAAACAAAGAAAGACACCATTTCTATTTATCTTTTCCAAAATAAATAAACAAAATAAATAAATGAATAAGTAAACAAAACCCTAACCATTCATATAACCATGGTTTAATCATACACACAAACTCAAGTTAGCATGTATCATCAAACATGATACAAACAAGTGCACAAAAGTATATCACATATACAACTTGTGTACTTCAAGTGAGAAAATCCATTTAAAGTGAACCAATACTAGTTAATGCAAAGTAATATATCAAATATATAATTATACATTAAATCATTAAATTAACATTTGACTCAATGATTCGGTCATGTCGCATATAACCGACTAGTATCCAATGTATCAACTTATCGAATCAATCTTCGATTCGATAACTAGGTTATATCGCATACAACCAATCGATACATTCATCGCGAGAATGAAAAATGGTATCACATACACGCATTATTCTCAGTCCCGCACATATCTCATATGCGCTCCTATTTCCTTTCGCTTGAGCCAGGAAACCTCTGTGTAGGACTCTAAAGACTCATCAATACGCCGGCAGCAGGTGATGATCATATCAAACACCCACAAGCCGCAAGCGGTCTACTAAACGTAACGGCCACGCGGGTATTGAGCGATCAGAATATCGACGAGCAAGCCCGCTCACACTCCTGTGAATCCAACCAGTAACACTTACCGTACAGTCCGGTCTGCTCGTCTGATATGTCGCATATCTCGCCTAGGGGTGGTAAACGCCAGACCCCAATAGCTTGATAAGTCATGCCGACGTGAGGTCCATAGCATGTGTGAAACTACTGATAACACTTACCAGTAGATCACTGCAACCCTGGCCAAGGATTTCTTTTTATGGCCAGTCGAGCATAGCGCAACATCAACCCCCAATACCGAGAGAGACGAATCCCCTCCTATCGCTCATTGCCTCTATGTGAATCGGGACTGTACCCAAAAACCACCTGTTTGCACGACTCGGTAGAGCCGTGGTAGGGTGGAAATCAAAGCACAGTGGGAGACACAAGACTCTATGACGATCTCGGGTCTTCAGACTAAGCTGTACCAGTGTCACCAGAGAACTGCCATCTGACGTGAGGTATAATACCATCTGGGAGTTCTCGGCGAGTCCGTTCAGTATACCCAGTCTCCACTGAGCACCCGCATACCATCTCTGATGTTAAACACCAATGGATATGGGATCATCCATCGCCAATCACATGGGTCGAGAAGATATACGTAAGTCTACTCTGGAATATCGATGCCCCGTCTCGATATTCCCACGACTAGGAACATTGAAGGATATACTCATTGACTACCCAGGCCCCACTAGTATGATCTGCATCATAGTCCTGGAAGTCGAGTACACATCCTAAGGGCTTTATCAACATGTAACAGAGAGACAGAAAGTATACATGTTAAGATAAAGAGTAACCAGATAGCGTACTATCATGTCGAGCAAGAAAGTCCTTCCTATATATGTCCCAGCATCCACAACAATATACATCCAATGTACAGTAATGGCCTCTAGGGCATACATATAACTAACAAGGGTTAGGGTTGGGGTTGGGGTTGGGGTCGGGGTCGGGTTGGGTTAGGGTTAGGGTTAGGGTTAGGGTTCGGGTTTAGGGTTAGGGTTAGGGTTAGGGTTAGGGTTTAGGGTTCGGGTTAGGGTTTAGGGTTTAGGGTTTAGGGTTTGGGTTTAGGGTTTGGGTTTGGGTTTGGGTTTAGGGTTAAGGTTAGGTTAGGGTTAGGTTTAGGTTTAGGGTTAGGGTTAGGGTTAGGGTTTAGGGTTTGGGGTTGGGTTGGGGTTGGGGTTGGGGTTGGGGTTAGGGTTTGGGTTGGGGTTAGGGTTTGTGTTCGGGTTCGGGTTGGTGTTGGGGTTGGGGTTGGGGTTAGGGTTAGGGTTAGGGTTTGGGGTTTTGGGTTAGAGTTAGGGTTAGGTTTAGGGTTAGGTTTAGGGTTTAGGGTTTAGGGTTAGGTTTAGGGTTGGGTTTAGGTTTGGGCTTAGGGGTTTGGGTTTTAGGTTTTGGGTTTAGGTTTTGGTTTAGGTTTAGGGTTGGGGTTTAGGGTTGGGGTTGGGGTTGGGGTTAGGGTTAGGGTTAGGGTTAGGGTTGGGTTGGGTTAGGGTTCGGTTAGGGTTAGGGTTAGGGTTGGGTTAGGGTTGGGGTTGGGGTTGGGGTTAGGGTTAGGGTTAGGGTTAGGGTTGGGTTGGGTTAGGGTTCGGTTAGGGTTAGGGTTAGGGTTGGGGTTAGGGTTGGGGTTAAGGTGGGGTTAGGGTTGGGGTTAGGGTTAGGGTTATGGTTTGTTAGTGTATATGCCCTAGGGACCATTATTGTATCATACTAGTTTGTATATTACTTAATGAAAACTTGGGATATTCACATGTACATAACAGTCTTGCTAAACATGGTAGTATGCTACTTGGTTTTTCTATCTTAATATGTGAATATATGTATTTATAGAGCTCTTAGGATCTTGCTTGACTACCAGCGTTGTGATGGCAGTCACACTAGTGGGGGCTGGGTAGTCTACAAGCACATCCTTATTCAGGTCCCTAGTCGTAGGATTATCGAGACAGGGCATCGATACTCCGGAGTAGACTAGTGTGTATGCTTCTCATCCCAGTTGGGGAGATGGTCTGTCCCACAGCCGTCAGTACGTCGTACACCGGACAGGACTCACGGGGAACTGTTGGTTGGTTTTATACCCGTCGTCAGTTAACAGTTCCCAGGTGACATGAGTATAGTATAGTCTGCAGACTTGACATTGCTGCTTCGCCTCGAGTATGTTCCCATTGTTCTTTGATTGCTACCTTACCACGGCTCAAAGGAGTCATGCAAACAGGTAGCAGTTGGGTGCAGTCCCGAAGCATTTGGAGGCAGTGGCGGTTAGATAGGATTCGTCTCTCCCGGTATTGGGAGTTGATATCGCGCTGTGTCAGAGAGCCATTACGCAAAGTCCCTGGCCAGGGAAAGCGAGATTTGCTGGTATGTTCCAGTAGTTTCTCAGGGTGTAATGGGCTCCGCTCCGACACGACTTATTCCGCTTTTTGGGGACTGACGCTTGCCGCCCCCTAGACCGGATATGCAATAGTCTTAGACGATCAGACCGGACTGTACGGAGATTGTCACAGCAGGCTCAGTAGGAGTTCGGATGGGTTTCCTCATCGGCCTTCTTATCGACATCTACCTGGGGACCGTTACATACAGCTAGTGCCGCTTGCAGTCTGTAGTTAAACCCACTGCCAGTATAGTAGTCGAGTCTCTAGAGTCCCACACAGAGAGTTTCCTACTCCAGGCGAAACGATATAGAGGTCGTAAGGTTTTACGACAAGGGTTCGGACGCATACGTGTGTTTATGCCCGTACGACTTTCGGACAGTTTTTACTAGTCGGCTTTGGTTTAAGCCAGTAACTAGTATCCGGTTATTGGATTATACAGTCTAAAGTTTTTCCGTGTTTTCACAGATAAGAGGGACGTTCTCGTAATTGCGCGGGAAGCTTCTAGAAGATGGTGACTAAGGAGGTTAAGGTGGCATATACATTGAATGAGATTAGTGAGTCATATGAGTGATTCATCCATGTCATTAATGCATCATAAATGCTTAATGACTCATGGTCATGATTCACTATTAGATATTTATGAAGCATGATAATTCATCATTTGATTTTCTTTTATTGATAAATTTTAATGCTTTATATATATTATGATAACTCATTTTCTCATATCAATTATTATGTTCATCTTCTCTCTCTTCAAGCTCTCTCTCTTCAAACCCTAATCCTCCCTTCTCATGTGTTGAGTACAAGGATTAGTTAGACTAATTAAACCATAACCCTAACTCTATTTCATCTAGCTTCTTTGATTAGCACTTAAAGAAGTTTAGTAGCCTCAAGTTTAGAGGCTAAACTTGGAGTAAAGCTCTCGGGTGGATCGTCTACTACTTCAAGAAGGCCGAGGAGGAGGTGGAGTTCGCAAAGACGAAGGACACGTTTCGCTAGGTATAATCCCTAAACATAGTAGCATAAAACTTCTATGTTAATTGTTAGTTATCGTTTAGCTTCGATTCAAGCGGTTAGTCGATGTTTGTTCTTTAAACGAGTTCGTTTTTAAAATTTTCGCCTCCCCACAGTATTGGGGTGTTGCACATCGACTTACAATGGTATCAGAGCCTCGCTAAACAATAAATAACTTACTTGCAAATTTTTATGAATTTCGAACGGAAAAAACGAAACCGGAAAACCTCGAAATCACAAGTTTCTATCGATTTTTAAATGAAGTCTAAAAATTTTTCTGGGAGGTTCAGAAAGCTTGAAATGACAGTAGAAGAACACCCAAGAAATTTGGGCACATGATTCGGCTAAAGCGCCACGAAAACGCGGCGGATCCCACCGATCCGCCGCGGTTCCGCAGCCGAGTTGCCGAATCATGAACCCAAATTTCCTGTGTATGTTCTCTGTGATATTTGGTATTTTCTGGAATTTTTTAATTTTGCTCAGGTTTCAGATTTACAGAGAAGTATTGGAGCAATATTAAATGTGTTTAATCGATCGAAATTATACAGTATTTGCTTGATTGGATTATATCTGTGTTTGTGTAATGTGTTCGTAAACCTCCCCTAACTGCTAGTATGTCGGTTGGCAGGGGGTTGCACATTTCTGTAATGGATTTTATCTGTTTGTGCATATGAACTGTGTTGGACTGTTGTGATGCATAGCCGGGGTTATGTGATGGGTTATTATTTAATTCATTTGATGTAAATGTAATTTGTTGTAATATTATTTTACGGGGCACATCCAGGTTGCGGTTGTAGCCACCATTGTATTATTTCATTTTACTGTTTTTGCTCCTAGGACAGACCCAAGGTGGGGTACACAAACTGCCGGGCGGGTAGTTTGCCGTACCCGTAGGGGTCTTGGGTGGGGTAATGACTATTCATCATAACTGTGTAATCTGTCTTTTCTTGCAAGCTCAAAAGAAATACAGATTACTTGCAAATCCAATAAAGTTCATCTATGATCTGGAATGAATATCATTGCGTCAGACGAATGTAAAATATCTATATGATAGCTATTTTAGACGTCACTTATGTTTTACACCCGCGCTAGCCCAATCCCCGCTCTGTGGTTAGTTAAGTAACCTAACGGGTGATGACGGGACCCAGTGGCGAATGCGGATGGCATAAGAGGACGTCATATTTTCGTTGTTTTCTGCAATGATAGGTTAATGATGGGACGCATTATCTATAATGCAAAGAAAATAAACCAAAGTTTAAATCGTTGGAACAATTTAAAAGAAACCACTCGGTTATTTTAAAAAAAGATATTTTTAAATGCGAAGATTTAACCACTCCTTTTAAAAGCTATCAGGTTCCTTCGGTTATATCAAGTTCACTACGTTCACGGTTTCGCCAAAACCAGTCGTAGCCCTCCGTCATTTCATCTGGGTATTCAGTAG
Source organism: Agapanthus africanus (assembly GCA_030015575.1). NCBI lineage: Eukaryota > Viridiplantae > Streptophyta > Magnoliopsida > Asparagales > Amaryllidaceae > Agapanthus > Agapanthus africanus. The sequence continues at coordinate 428,217,388 of JASDDO010000029.1, forward strand.
TATTCAAGCTATGTATTTTGACCTAACGCCAAGGCATAGTGTTTGGTAGCTGCTGGGTATTCATTTGTTGCATAGGTAGATGAGTTAGTTTGGGACAGTCGTATAATCATTTTGGCCAAACGTCAAGGATATATACGGATGGGTTCAAATTGACAGGATAATGACGGGTAGAACTTGACATGTGACTTATGACATTTTGACCTAACTCCAAGGTCATAAGAGCATGGGGCAAAAACTTATATCGGGAATTTCTAAAGAAACTGAAATTTGCAAAGAGATGCATACCATTTTGAGTTTGATGAATGTTGGTAGCATTCCTACAACATTATCAGACGATGATATTTGGATCCCGATCCTACTGTGAGTATATGCTACTTATCAGGATATTTGTCACTTAACGATCAATGCTATAAACCAAGTAGGTGTCTAGAAAGATGTCAGCGGGGTTACGCCTCCAGAGAAAAGAGGTTCTTAAATTAAGGAACTTCGCGAAAGCGTTGGAAAACCTCCCTCGAAGTATCGACACTGGCCTAGCTGAACGGTTAAGCAAGTATTGTACGGTGAAAATAGTCCTGGCTAATTCTTCCTTTTTGGTTTGAGGAGGGATTCGAAAAACAGTGGGAGCCATCCAGTTTAGATAAACTAAAAACCACTCTAAACTTGCAAGAGCATCATGCTAAAGTGTTTTCTTCTTTCTCTCCTAATTGCAGCGACCCTGAAAATGACTGGACTTAAGTTACTTTTAGAGAAAAATATACTGACGGGGCCAAACTATAAAGATTGGCTGCTGAATGTCAAAATGGCTTTGACCTACGACAGATTGGGGTATGTCCTCACCACTAAGGCACCTGCAGCCCCAGGTCCAAAATCCAGTAATGCGGATAAGGAAATCCGCAAAACCTGGGATTTAGATTGCGCGAAAGCCAAGTGCATCGTGCTTTCCTCAATGAACAATGAACATCAGATGAGGCATGAGGATATGGAACTAGATGTCATATTTCTCCATACAAAGGAACTTTATGGAGAGCAATCTCGTATAGCAAGATACGAGACCTCAAAGAACTTGTTTCGAGCGAGGTTGGCTGTCGGGTCATCGGTAGGAGAACATGTCCTAAAGATGATCGGCTATATAGAAGAGCTCGCAGACCTTGGGACGACTTTGGATAATGAGCTCTATACAGACCTTATTCTCCAGTCTCTTCCTTCCACCTACGCCCAGTTTATCCTGAACTTCAACATTCAAAGAAAAGAAGTTGAACTTCCGGAACTCTTGAACATGTTAAGGAGTGCAGAGGGCACCTTGCAGAAAGCAAGGGAAACACCCGCTATGTTTGTTAGTGGTGCCTCTTCTTCCGGGTCCAAGGCTAGGGCCAAAGGAAGGAAGAAGAAGGCCGCCCCCAAACCTAGAGGAGGTGTAAGTAAGGTGGGAGGGAAGGGAAAGAAAAAGTTGCCGGTACCAGTAGTGGCTCAGGATGAGTGCTTCCATTGTCATAGGAAGGGCACTGGAAAAAGGATTGCAAGGCGTGGATCGCCAAGACCCAAGGACCGAATAAAGCTGTGGCTTGGACTTCAGGTGTGTTTGTAATTGAGAATTGTTTGTCAATCAACTCTACTTCCTGGGTATTGGATACTGGATCAGGATCTCATATTTGCAATTCATTGCAGGCACTGAGAAACCATAGAGTGCTGAAGGAAGGTGATATGATCCTCAGGGTTGCTAACGGAGCTAGCGTTGGCGCTGTGTCCGTCGGGGATTATCACCTAGGATTGACCAGTGGACACATTTTGGTTTTGCATAACTGTTTTTGTGTACCTAGTTTGACGTGTAATATCATATCTGTTTCCTTATTATCAAATAAAGGTTATGATTTCACATTTGTAAGTGATGTTGTCAACATCCACCTTAATCATAGTTTGATTGGGTCCGGTACACTAGATAACGGTATATATGTCTTAAACCAAATCCAGATTTTCAATGTCCAGAACACACTAAAAAGAAAGTCTCCAGAATTAAATAAGTGTAAGTCCACGTTGCCATCCCCGGTATTTACGAGGAGGCGGAAACGGTATGACAATCAAAATTTTGGCGCAAGGAGCAACATGGACTTAACGAGGTCGGGAACGTTACTAAACTAAACTAGCAAACATGCAAAGGAGAGTTAACTACTCGGCAAAGTGGTTATACCTAACTTGAACTCCTTCTTCTTGAAAACTAGTAGAGGTTGATGGTTCTTTCCTCGTTGCCTTCTTCCGTCGAAGATGGATCCACCTGAGGGTTCAACCTTCGGGCTCTTTCTCGAACTTAGAGTGAACTAGGATCTCCGGCTTGCTAAACCTTGAACCCTAGAGATAGTAGAGAGTATCTATGGGGTGTTTTTCTTTCAAGGAGAGGGATTCTCAACACATGAGAAGGATTCTCCTTGAGCTTGAGGAAGAAGAAGATGAAATGAGGAGAGCGAATCAATATGATAGAATGAGCTCATTTTCCTTTTGCAACCATAACAATAGGAAAAAGAATTATCTAATTAATAATAATAATTCCAATGAAAATAGTTGATGGTTGGTTTTGGAATGACTACTATCATCACTGCATTAAAATGAATGTAAGCTAGAATCAAGGAGTATCCTTGCAAAGTAATGATGATGGTCAAACATTCAACCATGGTCAACAAGTCAACCATGGTCAACAAGTCAACAAAACCAACCATGACACAATTTCATTTAATTACTATTATTAATTGATATTTTATAAATCCATTAGGGTTTGGAAAAAGACGACTGTCAACTGTGCATACGCACCCGTTCCGAAACCCTAATGAAAGTCCTCTTCCTCTGCCTCAAACAACTGTGCATACACACCTGCATTCTCGTTCCGAGGAACATGAATACTGAGAGATAAAAGCAACCCCAAAACATATACCAGTATCTGGCTCAAACCAGAGCCTGCTAGTATAATCCGTCCGGACTCCAAACGTGCACAAGTGCGCGGATGAGAACGAACCCTGCCGCAAAACCATGCGACCTCTACTCAGTTTTGCCCAGAGGCGAATAGCCCTCCGTGTGGGACTCTAAAGACTCGACACTACGCTGGCAGTGGGTTTAACCACAGACCGCAAGCAGCACTAGCTGTGCGTAACGGTCCCCAGGTAGATGCCGATAAGAAGACTGACGAGGTAAAACCCATCTGAACTCCTACTGAGTCTGAATGTGACATTCTCCATACAGTCCGGTCTGTTCGTCTGATACATCGCATGTCGGGCCTAGGGGGCGGTAAACGTCAGTCCCCAATAGCGGTACAAGTCGTGTCGGAGTGAAGCCCAAAACACCCTGAGATAACACTGGAAGCCTACCAGTATATCTCCCTTGCCCTGGCCAGGGACTACTCGTGTAATGGCTCTCCTGGACACAGCGCGATGTCAACTCCCAATACCGGGAGAGACGAATCCTGTCTAACCGCCACTGCCTCCAAGTGCTTCGGGACTGCACCCAACTACCACCTGTTTGCACGACTTCTTTGAGACTTGGTAGGGTAGTAGTCAAATTACAGTGGGAATACACTCGAGGCGAAGTGGCAGTGTCAAGTCAGCGGACTAAGCTGTACTCATGTCACCTAGGAACTGATAACTGACGATATGTATAAAAACCAATTAGTCAGTTCCCGACGAGTCCTGTCCAGTGTACTCGTAACCTAACGAGCACCCGCATACTATCTCAAGTACGACGTACTGACGGCTGTGGGACAGACCGTCTCCCACACTGGGATGATAAGCGCATGCGCTAGTCTACTCCGGAGTATCGATGCCCTGTCTCGATAGTCCTACGACTAGGGACCTACATAAGGATGTTCTTATAGATTACCCAGCCCCCACTAGTGTGACTTCCATCACAACGCTGGTAAACAAGCAAAGATCCTAAGGGCTCCACTAATGCGTATAGGTGATATCGCAAAATAAACACATGTACACATTGAAGTAGAAACAAACCAAGTAGCATACTACCATTTTGAGCAAGATTGTATATACAAGGTGAATATCCCAAGCTTCCATTAAGTAATATACAAACCAGTATGATACAGTAGTGGCCTCTAGGGCATATACACTAACAATAAGGCTTTTTTATGGCATTGTAGACTAGGTCATATCAATGATACAAGATTAACTAAGTTACATAAAGAAGGATATTTGGATCCGTTCGAATATAAAATTTATGCCACTTGTGAATCATGTCTCAAAGGAAAGATGACAAAGACTCCATTCACTGGACATAGAGAAAGAGCAAGCGAGCTCTTAGGACTCAAACACAGTGATGTATGCGGTCCAATGTCTACACATGCAAGAGGTGGTTTTTCCTATTTCATTACTTTTACGGATGATTATTCAAGGTTCGGATTCATTTATCTGATGAAAAATAAATCCGGAGCTTTTGAAAAATTCCAAGAGTATAAGAATGAAGTAGAAAACCAAACCGGCAAAAGTATCAAGACACTAAGATCTGATCGAGTTGGTGAATACTTAAGTGCCGAGTTCCTAGGTTATCTAAAAGTGAAAGGAATTCTCTCTCAGCTTACTCCTCCATACACTCCACAGCATAACGGTGTATCTGAGAGACGGAATCGAACCCTATTAGATATGGTACGATCCATGATGAGAAATGCTGAGTTACCGCGATCTTTCTGGGGTTATGCGCTAGAATCAGCGGCATATATTTTGAACATGGTTCCTACCAAGACTGTGCCTACCACGCCATATCAGATGTGGAGTGGGAAGAAACCCCATCTTAAGTATATAAAGATATGGGGATGTCCAGCTTTTGTTAAAAAGCAGCATATGGACAAGCTCGAGGCACGATCAGTAAAATGTCAGTTTGTGGGATATCCAAAGAACTCCAGGGGATATCTATTCTATTACGCAGAGGAACAAAAGGTTTTTGTTTCTCGTAATACCCATTTTCTAGAACATCAGTTTTTAGAAAAGGAAACAAGTGAGAGCGAAATAGAACTGGATGAAATTCCAGAACCACAAACTACTACTGAAAGTTTGTTAGAACCAGTAGTTCAAGAGGAACAGGACATTCCCGCAGCCCTCCGCCGAATTAGTAGGCCGTCTCGTCCGCCTGAGAGATACTACGGTTTTCTCATTGATGGGGATAGAGAGGACTGCATCATAGATGATGATGAACCTACTAGCTTCCAGCAGGCCATCCAGAGCGGCAACTCGGTACGAGGCCTAGATGCAATGCGAAGCGAAATGGAGTCCATGTACACCAACAAAGTATGGACTTTGGACTTTGCTCCAGGTGGGGTAAAACCCATAGGATGCAAATGGATCTTCAAGAAAAAGATTGGTGTAGATGGGCAGGTAGAAACCTATAAGGCTAGACTTGTTGCAAAAGATTTTCGTCAAAGACCTGGTTTGGACTATGACGAAACTTTTTCTCCAGTGGCTATGCTCAAATCCATTCGTATCCTTCTTGCAATTGCTTCCTTCCATGATTATGAAATCTAGCAGATGGACGTAAAACGGCTTTTTTGAATGGTAATTTAGAAGAGTGCGTCTATATGGATCAGCCAGAGGGTTTCAATCAGAGTGGGAGCAGCGGGAAAGTATGCAAGTTTCTTAAGTCCATTTATGGACTGAAGCAAGCATCGCGGAGTTGGAACATCTGTTTTGATGAAACTGTCAAAGAATATGACTTTATCAAAAATCCAGATGAACCGTGCATATATAGTAAAGTTGTAGCAAGAAGTGTTGTATTCCTCGTATTATACGTGGATGACATTCTACTGATAGGAAATGATATTCATATGCTGCAATCTGTCAAAGGATTCTTGTCACACAGGTTCTCCATGAAAGACTTGGGTGATGCCTCTTACATTCTGGGGATCCGAATCTATCGTGATAAATCCAAGAGGATGTTGGGACTTTCGCAGTCCAGGTATATCAACACTATACTGAAAAGATTCAGTATGAAAGATTCTAAGCGCGGTAATCTACCGGTTTGTCATGGAATCACTCTATCCAAAAAGATGTCTCCCAAGACTGATTTGGAAAGGGATAGCATGTCGATTATACCCTACGCTTCTGCGGTAGGCTCTATAATGTATGCGATGTTGTGTACCAGACCAGATGTAGCTTACGCACTCAGCGTGGTAAGCCGGTATCAGTCTGACCCAGGGGAGAATCACTGGATAGCAGTAAAGAACATTTTCAAGTACCTGAGAAGGACTGAGGAGATGTTATTGGTCTACGGCGGAAAAGACCTCAAGTTAGAGGGCTTTGCCGATTCTGACTTCCAGAGTGATAAGGACGATTCCAAGTCCATGTCGGGTTATGTCTTTATCCTCAATGGAGGAGCGGTGTGCTGGAAGAGCTCCAAGCAGGAAACCGTTGCTGACTCGACTATGGAAGCGGAGTATATTGCTGCTTGCGATGCCGCAAAAGAAGTTGTCTGGATGAAGAAGATCCTAACAGAACTTTAGGAGGTTCCTACCATAGTTGATCCAATACCTCTGTATTGCGACAACAACGGAGCTATAACTTTAGTGAAGGAACCAAGGTCCCATCAGAAGTCCAGACACATCTTAAGGCGGTATCACCTGATCAGGGAGATCATTGATCGTCAGGAGATCGAGGTTCGGAGAGTCGCTACTGAAGAGAACAATGCTGATCCATTCACGAAGGCCCTACCTCAGATTCAGTTCAAGAGGCTACTCGAGATCATTGGCCTTCGATATGCCAGTATATGGCCCTAGTGCAAGTGGGAGATTGTTAGTGTATATGCCCTAGGGGCCATTATTGTATCATACTTGTTTTTATATTACTTAATGGAAGTTTGGGATATTCACATGTATATAACAGTCTTGCTAAACATGGTAGTATGCTACTTGGTTTTTCTATCTTAATATGTGAATATATGTATTGATAGAGCTCTTAGGATCTTGCTTGACTACCAGCGTTGTGATGGCAGTCACACTAGTGGGGGCTGGGTAGTCTACAAGCACATCCTTATTCAGGTCCCTAGTCGTAGGATTATCGAGACAGGGCATCGATACTCCGGAGTAGACTAGTGTGTACGCTTCTCATCCCAGTTGGGAAGATGGTCTGTCCCACAGCCGTCAGTACGTCATACTAGAGATAGTATACAGGTGCTTGTTGGGTTACGGGTACACTGGACAGGACTCACGGGGAACTGTTGGTTAGTTTTATACCCGTCGTCAGTTAACAGTTCCCAGGTGACATGAGTACAGCATAGTCTGCAGACTTGACACTGCTGCGTCGCCTCGAGTGTGTTCCCATTGTTCTTAGATTGCTACCCTACCACGGCTCAAAGGAGTCGTGAAAACAGGTAGCAGTTCGGTGCAGTCCCGAAGCACTTGGAGGCAGTAGCGGTTAGATAGGATTCGTCTCTCCCGGTATTGGGAGTTGATATCGTGCTGTGTCAGAGAGCCATTACGCAAATTCCCTGGCCAGGGCAAGCGAGATTTGCTGGTAGGTTCCAGTAGTTTCTCAGGGTGTAATGGGCTTCGCTCCAACACGACTTATTCCACTTTTTGGGGACTGACGCTTGCCGCCCCCTAGGCCGGATATGCGATAGTCTTAGACAAATAGACCGGATGTCACGCCCCGCTTCCCAGAGTACGCAAGATTGGGCACGTAACATAGCCAACCATGCTACCTGTGGGTAGGAAGTATCCATCCACAGTCACATTACGGTTGTAGAGATATCAAGAACAATATAAATAAACTAATCTAACACATGTCCAAATCCATAATAACAAGAGTCAATAAACAATAAGTGCGGAAGCAAATGATCCAATACAATAAATAAACAGTACGTCCCATAATGCGGGCTCACATCTGGAAATGAAATGAAATAAATAAACTAAACACTAAGGAACTCACAGTTCAGCCTGCTGGCTGAAGTACTCCTGCTCGGTCGTCGACAGTGGTAAGGAATCTGGGCCATGGAAAACCCAGACGTCAGCGCGTCATGTCAACCAATAATATATATGAACACGGTAATAAGCAATGCAGGGATGAACATGAATAAAGCAGTATTATGAAATAACCGTGCAGGGTAATGTGCAGTGGTAACTAAACTGTCCTATCAGGTTTCTACTCTAAATACTTTGAAATCAATTGGTGACTCGTCGATGTAACTCAATAGTATCCCGTGCTTGCCCGGGACCACGGTCAAGACCCTCGGGGCTGAATCCGAGACGTGCCGCTAGGCAGTAAATAGGTAGCAGGATGGACGAGTGATGTCAGCATCATCACTCCCGGACTGGCCAAGCCAGTAGAACTGATCAGAACAGGTATTGAACTGTTGAGTTACAAGTCGGTTTCACCTTTGATTTCCCCATACCCCCAAGTTATGTATGTCAGGTCAGGTATTCAATAATCAAGGACTAATGCCGACACAGGATCAGGTAACAGGTCAGGTTTGTCTGGATAGACAACAGGAGTGGTCCATGAGGACCCCAAGTCAGGTTTGTCGGCATTAGGCATGAGATCGGGTAACAAGTCATGTCGTGGTATAACAGGTTGAGTCGGTATGTATATATATGTCATATGTAGCAAGGTCAGGTCAATACGTAGTGCAATCGGGTATGTGCTCACAACAGGTATACAGTCGAATAATGAACAGCAGCAAGAATTTAAAGTAAACAGCAATAATAGTCACTTAATCACAATGGCGCTTTGTATTATCCTTATTAACAGGTTCAAGCACCCTTGGGGTGCATTAGTCACAAGGTGAAACAATATCAACAACATAAAGTAATGAAGCTACATGAATTTAAAACTAAAGCATAAATAATTGTCTCATGGATGATTTAACGAATAAAGCAAGGACGATCTAATTGGTTTAGTTAGTTAAAGTATGGATTGATAGCAGACCGATTAATTACAAGAAACTACTATAATGATTCGATGTTAAAGATACTTGCAACCGTCAATTCTAAGTTATACTAAAATATCGATATTACCATCAACTGTGTGGTTATACTAAATAATATGATAATTAAATGTATAGCAAGACTTGATCTTGTGTACTAGCATGTTAGAGCAAGTATTCGGATACTTGCCTCGACGGTTTCGCAAATCGGAAAACACGAATGCAACGTCGGCGGAAAACACGAGACGGATGCACGGGCCACGAATCGAGTCCAAACAGCGAACAGTGGGACCGCACGGACCAGAGTACTTCGCTGGAGAGTCGGGTCCAGACGTCGGCACGGCCAGAATCCGGCGAAAAGTCAAAACGGCGACAAGTTAGCAAAATACGATACATGGACGACGATCGACCAGCGAAGGGAAAAGGAAAGGGAAAGGTAGAGAGATGCTTACAGAGAAGAACCAGGGGGCAACCACGACGGGTTCGACGGCAATGGGGGGCGCCGGTGAGGCAGCGACGGCGGCAGCGAAGGCTGGAAATTTTTGGGTTCGCTGGAAAGGGGTGGTGCGACGAGTAAAGGGGGTGCTGGCCTGCTCTGGTGTTCAGGGGGAGAAGGAGGTGGTCGGAGGTAGCTCTGGCAACGACGAGGGGGTCAACGGTGTCCTTTCCGGCGACTAGGGTTGGTGTTAGGGTCGGCTCTGTTGCAGTTGCAATGCCGGCGAGGGAAGGAGGAGGAAAACGAGGAGGTCGGGACGAGGGTGAAGGGAGGAAGATTCTGGTGTCGGCGGCGATGAGAGGCGGCGGCGACGGCAGCACCGCGTGCAGGAGGTGGCGTCGGGGTTGGGTTTGCAGGCTCGGGAAGGAGGGAGGAGAGGAGGTAGGGGGTGCGGTTAGGCTGTGGAGGCGAGGACGGTGACGGCGAGGTCGCAGGGAGGTCGACGGCGACGGCAGGAGGTGGCTAGGGTTAGGGTTCGGGGTTTGCGAGGTTTCTCGTGTGGGGGAGAAAGAGGAAAAGTGGGTTTATATAATAGATAGAGAGAGAGAGGGATTGTTACAGAGAGAGAGAGAGAAAAGATTACATAGAGAGAGATTGAGAAACGGAGAGAGAGAGAGTGTGTTGGTGGGGCCCACGAGGGTTTTAGCCCCTCGTGATTGGCTGATGAGTGAAGGAACAGTAAAACTAAAAGATTAAATGTGATTTAATCGTTGTAATTAGAAACAGAAATTATATTATATGGTTTTAAAAATATTTAATTAATTGGGCATTTCGGCGCTAAATGAAACATTTCCAAATCGCGCCCGGGTTGCGCCCAAATGTTTCAAATTCAAATTATAGGATTTTAAGCGGGTTCTAAATTTTAAAAAGAGATGTTTTGTGATTAAAATGCATGCCCCCAAGTCGGAAACTTGCACGCCCGCGTAGCCGTCCAAAATTGCCCGTTTCGCCGAACGGGCTGAAATCTCGACGCACGGACGTTACCATACGACTAGTGGCGACGAGTAGGCCAACATGGATATTTTTAATTTCATTTTAGGTGTTAAAATTTGTTATGTGCCAAAATGACTTAACCGGTTAAAATTTAGCACTAAGCACCAAACCATCAGGATAATTGAAATGAGCAATGTATAACACTCAACTAGAACCAGAAATAGTATTATTGGGCTCGGGTGTTACATCATACCCAACTACAAAAAGAATTTCGTCCTCGAAATTCCAAGAATACACGATAGCTAACTACCGAAAAGGTGAGGGAATTTCTGCCGGATCTCGTCTTCTCGCTCCCAAGTGGATTCTCCATGCAATCGATTACCCCAAGAAACTAGCACAAGAGGGATAACTTTGTTCTTAAGAACCTTTTCTCTTCGATCCTTGATTTCAACTGGTCGCTCCTCAAAAGTCAGGTCCTCCCGTACAGTCAACTCCGAATGATGCAAGACGTGAGTCTCATCTCGTACATACCTTCGTAGTTGAGATACATGAAACACATCGTGCACTCCTGCCAATGACTGTGGTAACGCCAAACGGTATGCTACCTCTCTAACACGCTCCAATATCTCGAAGGATCCAACGAATCGGACTAAGCTTTCCCCGACTCCCAAAGCGAAACACCCCCTAGTCGGTGATATCTTCAGAAATACCAAATCACCCACGGCGAACTCTAGAGGTCTTCTTGACGTGTCGGCCCAACTTTTCTGTCTGTCTTGAGCTGCCTTCATATGCTTTCTGATTGTATTCACCTTCTCGACTGTCTGTACCACCAAATCTGGTCCTAGTAACCTTCGTTCACCCACATCATCCCAACAAACCGGTGAACGGCACTTACGACCATACAACGCTTCAAACGGAGCCATCTGAATAGTCGCTTGGAAGCTATTGTTATACGAAAACTCCACCAGGTGTAGATGATCCTCCCAAGAACTTTTGAAGTCCAACATGCAAGCCCTCAACATATCTTCAAGGGTCTGGATCGTTCTCTCCGATTGTCCATCAGTTTGAGGATGATAAGCTGTGCTATACTTCAATTGAGTTCCCAAACTTTCTTGTAAACTCCTCCAGAAGTGCGACAAGAACCGAGTGCCCCGATCGGACACGATGGTTACCGGTACTCCATGCAATCTTACAATCTCCTGCATGTACCGCTCTGCCAAAGTCTCCGTCGATTGACCAACCCGAAAAGGAATAAAGTGAGCTGCCTTGGTCAACCGATCGACAATCACCCATACTGCATTGTTGCCCTTTGACTCCGCGGTAAAGCCGTCACGAAATCCATGGTTATATGTTCCCACTTCCACTGAGGGATCGGAAGTGGTTGCAACAAACCAGCAACCCTTTGGTGTTCAGCCTTGACTTGCTGACACACCAAGCACTTAGCCACGAAGCGAGCGATCTCCCGTTTCATACCTTCCCACCAGAAGTGCTGTCGAATATCTCGGTACATCTTTGTCCCTCCTGGATGTACAGAGTAAGCTGAACTGTGTGCCTCCTTCATAAGCTCTTCACGCACATCCCCTTTTGGCACACACATACGGCTACCATACCTCAACGAACCATCTTCGTGGATCAGTAAATCGGTTCGTAGTCCGGCCTCAACCTGCTCTCGAAACTTTTGCAGTCTAGGATCCTGCAATTGTGATGCTTTAATCTTCTCAACTAAGGACGACTGTACTTGCAACTGCATCAACTGTCCCGTAGCATGTGGTAGCACAACCTCCAAGTCAAATCTCTGAAAATTCGCAATGATCTCCCTTTGTGCGGTCAATACCTGAATTGCTGGTAACCGACTTAGCGCATCCGGCACGACGTTAACTTTTTCCGGATGGTACTTAAGATCAAGGTCGTAGTCGGCCATCAGCTCCAACCATCTGCATTGCCTCATGTTCAACTCCTTCTGAGTGAACACATACTTCAAACTCTTGTGATCTGTAAAGACTTCGACTCTCTCGCCCAAAAGGTAGTGTCTCCAAATTTTCAAGGCGAAGATCGCGGCCGCAAGCTCCAAGTCATGAGTCGGATAATTCTTCTCATGAGTCTTCAGTTGTCTCGATGCGTAAGTGACGACTTTCCCATTCTGCATCAAAACACATCCCAATCCTTTTCCAGATGCGTCGCTGTGAATCACCAGTCCTCCTGAATTATCCGGTACAGTTAGGATAGGGGTGGTTATCAACTTCTGCTTCAACGTCTCGAAGGCCAATGCACATCCATCCGTCCAAACAAATGGTACCTCCTTGCGCGTAAGCTTGGTTAACGGCTCTGCCAAACGAGCGAAGTTCTCCACAAATCTCCTGTAGTATCCGGCGAGTCCAAGAAAACTTCTTATCTCCGCAACATTCTTTGGAATAGGCCAATCTCGAACTGCTGCAATCTTCTCGGGATCAACGGCGATTCCATCGCCCGGCACGACATATCCCAGAATTTCACTTCTTCCAGCCAGAATTCGCACTACTCATCTTCGCATAAAGCTTCTCCTGTCTCAACATCTGCAGGACCTAATGATATCCGGATCGCAAACCCAGTTTCGAGAATACTCTCGCGCCAATAAGCTGCTCAAAAAGTTCTCCAATGCGAGGGATCGGGTACTTGTTCTTAATAGTCACCCGGTTCAATTCTCGATAATCAATGCACATCCTTTTCGTGCCATCCTTCTTCTTTACTAAAAGAACTGGAGCTCCCCAAGGCGAGTTGCTGCTTCGAATCCAACCCTTCTCGAGTAATTCACCGACTCGTTTCTTAGCTTCTTCCAATTCCACTGGTGCCATCGGATAAAAGATTTTGATACGGCACTGCACCAGGAATAAGGTCAATCGCGAACTCCATATCTCGCTTCGGCGGTAAGCCCGATATATCTTCAAATACATCCATAAAGTCGCGAACAACTACCGGCTCTTCATTACTATCAACATCCATAGCTGCAAGAACACTGTTTGTCGGCCTAGCCCGAAACTCGACTGGCCCGACAGAACTGCTTCCTTACCGCAACTGCTGTCTACATTGTTGGCTGCGAAAAGTCTAGTGAGACTTCTGAGTCTCGTCCATTCTGCTGCATGCGCGTCCATGGCGCTCCATTCTGCCTTAGTCCGATGAACTTCTCTTTCTTTTCCTCCCGTGCAGTCCGCGGGAAGAATTTCTCCAGGAAACTTTTAGAGAAAACAGCCCAACTGATTGGCTTGGGCAAGCGGGTCTCCTCCACAAGCCATCACTCTCGGCGTAATCCACTAGCTGAAAGCGCACACAACAACTCTCTCGTCCTCTGGGATCTGTGCCGCAATCAGCAAATTCTCCGTGTCACTAGCCTCTGCTCGGCTGGTAACAGCTCCTTTAAACCAATAAATGTAGACGGACCCAAAATCTGAAATCTGCTACGGCCCTTACTCGTTCGACTGGTCTAGTTCCATCGTTGTTTACAGACTGCTGAACGATCTGCAAACCTTCCTGAAACGAATCTGCTGTTGCTGGATCAGCTCAGTCTGTCTCTTTGATTTCCAGCATTCCTCTTATCACTCCAAGCATGGCGGCTTCGTTCACACGCCTCCGGTACGTCTTCAACTTCTTACCTGTCATAATCCTGAACTCAAAACACCCAACATTAGCATGATGATAGATTCTGAATGTGGATCAAGGCTAGAACTCCAAGATACTTAAATAGAGTACCGCATTGTAGCTATGCCGCGGTATCATAGCCGCAATTACTTAACTCCACCCAAGTCGCCTAAGTCCTAGAGATAACAAGAAATTAGGTTTTCGAGTTGACCAATGCAAAGTAAGTTTGCATGTCGACATGATCCGGAAGAATGTGATTCAAGAATGGTAAAACGGTCAAGGTGGTAGGACATGTTTCCTAATCACGGGTATTCTGATTCGTGTATCGGGTACAATACCCAACTACAAAGAATCAACCCGACTAACCTGTCTCTGATACCAAAAGAACCATGTCACGCCCCGCTTCCCAGAGTACGCAAGATTGGGCACGTAACATAGCCAACCATGCTACCTGTAGGTAGGAAGTATCCATCCACAGTCACATTACGGTTGTAGAGATATCAAGAACAATATAAATAAACTAATCTAACACATATCCAAATCCATAATAACAAGAGTCAATAAACAATAAGTGCGGAAGCAAATGATCCAATACAATAAATAAACAGTACGTCCCATAATGCGGGCTCACATCTGGAAATGAAATGAAATAAATAAACTAAACACTAAGGAACTCACAGTTCAGCCTGCTGGCTGAAGTACTCCTGCTCGGTCGTCGACAGTGGTAAGGAATCTGGGCCATGCAAAACCCAGACGTCAGCGCGTCATGTCAACCAATAATATATATGAACACGGTAATAAGCAATGCAGGGATGAACATGAATAAAGCAGTACTATGAAATAACCGTGCAGGGTAATGTGCAGTGGTAACTAAACTGTCCTATCAGGTTTCTACTCTAAATACTTTGAAATCAATTGGTGACTCGTCGATGTAACTCAATAGTATCCCGTGCATGCCCGGGACCACGGTCAAGACCCTCGGGGCTGAATCCGAGACGTGCCGCTAGGCAGTAAATAGGTAGCAGGATGGACGAGTGATGTCAGCATCATCACTCCCGGACTGGCCAAGCCCGTAGAACTGATCAGAACAGGTATTGAACTGTTGAGTTACAAGTCGGTTTCACATTTGATTTCCCCATACCCCCAAGTTATGTATGTCAGGTCAGGTATTCAATAATCAAGGCTAATGCCGACACAGGATCAGGTAACAGGTCAGGTTTGTCTGGATAGACAACAGGAGTGGTCCATGAGGACCCCAAGTCAGGTTTGTCGGCATTAGGCATGAGATCGGGTAACAAGTCATGTCGTGGTATAACAGGTTGAGTCGGTATGTATATATATGTCATATGTAGCAAGGTCAGGTCAATACGTAGTGCAATCGGGTATGTGCTCACAACAGGTATACAGTCGAATAATGAACAGCAGCAAGAATTTAAAGTAAATAGCAATAATAGTCACTTAATCACAATGGCGCTTTGTATTATCCTTATTAACAGGTTCAAGCACCCTTGGGGTGCATTAGTCACAAGGTGAAACAATATCAACAACATAAAGTAATGAAGCTACATGAATTTAAAACTAAAGCATAAATAATTGTCTCATGGATGATTTAACGAATAAAGCAAGGACGATCTAATTGGTTTAGTTTGTTAAAGTATGGATTGATAGCAGACCGATTAATTACAAGAAACTACTATAATGATTCGATGTTAAAGATACTTGCAACCGTCAATTCTAAGTTATACTAAAATATCGATATTACCATCAACTGTGTGGTTATACTAAATAATATGATAATTAAATGTATAGCAAGACTTGATCTTGTGTACTAGCATGTTAGAGCAAGTATTCGGTTACTTCCCTCGACGGTTTCGCAAACCGGAAAACACGAATGCAACGTCGGCGGAAAACACGAGACGGATGCACGGGCCACGAATCGAGTCCAAAAAGCGAACAGCGGGACCACACGGACCAGAGTACTTCGCTGGAGAGCGGGTCCTGACGTCGGCATGGCCGGAATCCGGCGAAAAGTCAAAACGGCGAAAAGTTAGCAAAATACGATACATGGACGACGATCGACCAGCGAAGGGAAAAGGAAAGGGAAAGGTAGAGAGATGGTTACAGAGAAGAACCAGGAGGCAACCACGACGGGTTCGACGGCGATGGGGGGCACCGGCGAGGCAGCGACGGCGGCAGCGAAGGCTGGAAATTTCTGGGTTCGCTGGAAAGGGGTGGTGCGATGAGTAGAGGGGGTGCTGGCCTGCTCTGGTGTTCAGGGGGAGAAGGAGGTGGTTGGAGGTGGCTCTGGCAACGACGAGGGGGTCAACGGTGTCCTTTCCGGCGACTAGGGTTGGTGTTAGGGTCGGCTCTGTTGCAGTTGCAACGCCGGCGAGGGAAGGAGGAGGAAAACGAGGAGGTCGGGACGAGGGTGAAGGGAGGAAGATTCTGGTGTCGGCGGCGATGAGAGGCGGCGGCGACGGCAGCACCGCGTGCAGGAGGTGGGGTCGGGGTTGGGTTTGCAGGCTCGGGAAGGAGGGAGGAGAGGAGGTAGGGGGTGCGGTTAGGCTGTGGAGGCGAAGACGGTGACGGCGAGGTCGCGGGGAGGTCGACGGCGACGGCAGGAGGTGGCTAGGGTTAGGGTTCGGGGTTCGTGAGGTTTCTCATGTGGGGGAGAAAGAGGAACAGTGGGTTTATATAATAGATAGAGAGAGAGAGGGATTGTTACAGAGAGAGAGAGAGAAAAGATTAGATAGAGAGAGAGATTGTTAGAGAGAGATAGAGAGAGATTGAGAAACGGAGAGAGAGAGAGAGTGTTTTGGTGGGGCCCACGAGGGTTTTAGCCCCTCGTGATTGGCTGATGAGGGAAGGAACAGTAAAACTAAAAGATTAAATGTGATTTAATCGTTGTAATTAGAAACAGAAATTATATTATATGGTTTTAAAAATATTTAATTAATTGGGCATTTCGGCGCTAAATGAAACATTTCCAAATCGCGCCCGGGTTGCGCCCAAATGTTTCAAATTCAAATTATAGAATTTTAAGCGGGTTCCAAATTTTAAAATGAGATGTTTTGTGATTAAAATGCATGCCCCCAAGTCGGACACTTTCACGCGCGCGTAGCCGTCCAAACTTGCCCGTTTCGCCGAACGGGATGAAATCTCGACGCACGGACGTTACCACGTGACTAGTGGCGACGAGTAGGCCAACATGGATACTTTTAATTTCATTTTAGGTGTTAAAATTTGTTATGTGCCAAAATGACTTAACCGGTTAAAATTTAGCAATAAGCACCAAACCATCAGGATAATTGAAATGAGCAATGTATAACACTCAACTAGAACCAGAAATAGTATTATTGCGCTCGGGTTTACACCGGACTGTACGGAGATTGTCACAGCAGGCTCAGTAGGAGTTCGGATGGGTTTCCTCATCGGCCTTCTTATCGACATCTATCTGGGACCGTTACGTATAGCTAGTGCCGCATGCGGTCTGTGGTTAAAACCACTGCCAGCGTAGTACTCAAGTCTCTAGAGTCCCACACAGAGAGTTTCCTACTCCAGGCGAAACGATATAGAGGTCGTATGGTTTTATGACAAGGGTTCGGACTCATGCGTGTGTTTACGCACGTACGACTTTCGGACAGTTTTTACTAGTCGGCTTTGGTTTAAGCCAGTAACTAGTATCCGGTTATTGGATTTATACAGTCTAAAGTTTTTCCGTGTTTTCACAGATAGGAGGGGCGTTTTAGTAATTGCGCGAGAAGCTTCTAGAAGATGGTGACTAAGGAGGTTAAGGTGGCATATACATTGAATGAGATTAGTGAGTCATATGAGTGATTCATCCATGTCATTAATGCATCATAAATACTTAATGACTCATGGTCATGAATCACTATTAGATATTTATGAAGCATGATTATTCATCATTTGATTTTCTTTTATTGATAAATTTTAATGCTTCATATATATTATGAAAACTCATTTTCTCATATCAATTATTATGTTCATCTTCTCTCTCCTCAAGCTCTATCTCTTCAAACCCTAATCCTCCACTCTCATGTGTTGAGTACAAGGATTAGTTAGACTAATTAAACCATAACCCTAACTCTATTTCATCTAGGTTCTTTGATTTGCACTTAAAGAAGTTTAGTAGCCTCAAGTTTAGAGGCTAAACTTGGAGTAAAGCTCTCGGGTGGATCGTCTACTACTTCGAGAAGGCCGAGGAGGAGGTGGAGTTCGCAAAGACGAAGGACACGATTCGTTAGGTATAATCCCTAAACATAGTAGCATAAAACTTCTATGTTAATTGTTAGTTATCGTTTAGCTTCGATTCAAGCGGTTAGTCGATGTTTGTGCTTTAAACGAGTTCGTTTTTAAAATTTCCGCCTCCCCACAAGTATTGGGGTGTTGCACATCGACTTACAGGGTTAGGGTTAGGGTTAGGGTTGGGTTAGGGTTAGGGTTGGGGTTGGGGTTAGGGTTGGGTTTGGTTGGGTTGGGTTGGGGTTGGGGTTAGGGTTGGGGTTGGGGATGGGGTTAGGGTTAGGGTTGGGTTGGGGTTGGGTTGGGGTTCGTGTTGGGGTTGGGGTTGGGGTTAGGGTTAGGGTTAGGGTCGGGGTCGGGGTCGGGGTTCGGGGTCGGGGTCGGGTTCGGGTTAGGGTTCAGGTTCGGGTTCGGGTTCGGGTTCTGGTTAGGGTTAGGGTTCGGGTTCGGGTTCGGGTTCGGGTTCGGGTTGGGGTTGGGGTTAGGGTTCGGGTTAGGGTTAGGGTTAGGGTTAGGGGTTAGGGTTAGGGTTCGGGTTCGGGTTCGGGTTCGGGTTCGGGGTTGGGTGTAGGGGTTAGGGTTGGGTGTAGGGGTTAGGGTTGGGGTAGGGGTTAGGGTTAGGGTTAGGGTTAGGGTTGGGGTTGGGGTTGGGGTTGGGGTTAGGGTTAGGGTTAGGGGTTAGGGGTTAGGGTTAGGGTTCGGGTTAGGGTTGGGGTTTGGGGTTTAGGGTTTAGGGTTAGGGTTTGGGGTTTGGGTTAGGGTTGGGGTTGGGGTTGGGGTTGGGGTTGGGGTTTAGGGTTAGGGTTGGGGTTGGGGTTGGTGTTAGGGTTGGTGTTAGGGTTAGGGGTTAGGGTTAGGGTTGGGTTAGGGTTGGGTTAGGTTGGGGTGGGGTTAGGGTTAGGGTTAGGGTTAGGATTAGGGTTGTAAGTGCACGGCGGCGCCCCGACAGTCAATCCGACGCCAAAATGCGGAAGCGAAAAACTTTAATTTTGCAAACTAGCAAACCGGCACCACAGCGCACTAAACACCCGGATCGCACCATTAACTAGTCATAGCTAACTACAAGATAGGAAAGAGAGATATACCGAGTGATCCGAGTCCTCCGGTCTTCTCGTCGTCGTCCCGATCTCCCGCGGAATGTTCGGTCTCCACCTCGTCGCCGGAAGGGCACCACATCGTCTGCATCTTTTACAGGCTCCCACCTCTATACCGAGGCAACTCAGGCATGAAGATGGCAAGTCGACGTGCCCAAGATTTGCTGTAGAATGTGTAGTGTCTATGTCTCATTTGGGTTTTGTAACCATGGTGGATGAAGGAAGAGGTTGAGAAAATTGGTGCTTTCAATTTTTCGAGCAAAAGAAAAATATGAGATGAAGAATAATGTGCCACCACAACTAATGAAACTCTCTCATATTTCTCTCCCTCTCTCAAAAATGTGGCCGGCCCATGCAAGTGAGAAATGGTGGTGGAGGAATCAACAACATATGAAGGGAGGTGATGGTAGGAAATGAAAAGAGGTGACCATATCATAAAGCAAGTTTCACATCCAAACCCAAATCAATCCTAATCCTTTCTCATCTCATTAATGCAAAGGAAAAGACTAAGAAAGAATCTCATGATTATGAACCGTCATGAAACCCCACAATTGCAAGATACCCCTCCACAAATGTTATTTGAAAACTTGCAAATAACCCCCTTCCATCGAAAAGTCCGGCTGGGAAAGAACAAAGGAAAACCGGCCGGAATGGAATGCAAACTGGCAACTCCAGAAAACTGGTCTCGTAATAAATTACAGGAAAAACCCCCGATACTGTGCATACACACCCGCATCTGTATTCCGATCGGATACAAATGCAATGAGACAAAATCTACACTGTACTATACTAGGATCCGGCTTAAACCAAAGCCGACTAGTAATATCCGTCCGATCCTGATCCGTGCAATACCGCACGTATCTGATCGAACCCTGCCATATATCCATACGGCCTCTAGTACAAACCGTCCGATCCTGATCCGTGCAATATAGCACGTATCTGATCGGACCCTGCCATATCTCCATACGGCCTCTACAGCGTTTCGCCCGAAAGCTTGAGTAACTGAAATTGTGGTGGACTCTAAAGACTCGTCAATACTATGGCTGTGGATTTAACCACTAGCACGTCAGAGGTATAAGCCAATACGTAACGGGCCACCAGCTATTGACCAAATGGGGCGTCGATGAGCGAACTCATCCTTACACCCTACTGAGCCTGTCAGTGACAATATCCGTATAGTCCGGTCCGTTCGTCTATGAGCATCGCACGGCGGGCCTAGGGGGTTGGTAAAAGTCAGACCCCCAAAAGCGGTACAAGTCGTGTCGGAGTGTAGCTCAGAACACCCTGAGATACTACTGGAATACCTACCAGTAAATCTCTTGCCTTGGCCAAGGACTTCGTGTAATGGCTCTCCTAGGCACAGCGCGACCTCACCCCCAATACCGGGAGAGATGAACCCCTGAAAATCCGCTCACTGCCTCCATGTGGCTCGGGACTGTACCCAACTAAAACCTGTTTGCACGTCTCCTTTGAGTGTGGTAGGGTAGTAATCAAAATACAGTGGGAACTCACACGAGACAAATGACGATCCCCAGGTCGATGAACTAACCTGTACACATGTCACCAGGGAACTGCTATCTGACGTCAGGTATAAGACCAACCAGCATGTTCCCGGCGAGTCCTGTCCGGTGCACTCATAACCCAATGAGCACCTGTATACATCTTAGGTGAACCAACTGACACCAGTGGCTTGTGAGACCGGCCACCGTCCCTCGTCGGGGTCTCGACTGTATACACTAGTCTACTCTGGAGAATCGATGCCCTATCTCGAAACTCTTACGATTAGGGACCTTTTAAGGATGTGCTTATAGACTACCAGCTCCCACGTATATGATCGCCCTCATACTGCTGGCAGTCAAGCAAGAATCCTAGGGGCTCTATCAACGTGTAATAGCGACCTGTCAGGTCACCTAAAGCAGTACACGGCGATAAAGATAAACCAGATAGCATACTATCATCTCGAGTAAGGCTGTCCTACCGGGATAGGTCCTCCCTCAATCATTCAATCACGTGCCTGTGATCCAATAATTGACTCTGAGGGCACTATCTCCAACAATCTCCCACTTGCACTCAAGGCTAATTATTGCGATGTCGCATCTCACAGCCCGTGTGATACCGAACACCCAACTCCTCTACTAGTCAGTCTCACAAAACTCGTTTGCAAAACTATTGCGTTCGAGGAATCGCCTCAGTGAGTGGATCTGCCTCGATGTTTCTTTCTATGTCTCTCTAATTCTCAAGTTCGCGGAGAAAAACATCTCCCGAAATGAGCAATACCTGTCTTAGAATGTCTGGATGTCTGATGGGACCCAGCTCATAAATGAACTCCAAATCCAAACTTCTTAGACTATATCATCAACTGAACTTAATCAGTATCATGCGCCATACCCCCCTCAGTATTGCCTTGGACCACCTGTCCAAAATACTGCCCCTCGTCAGAAGGAAAAAAAATAACTCTGACAACCTCCTTGTCGTCCATGTCACCTTGGAAGCCTGGAATGATAACCGTCTCCAGAATGAGGCTGTCGTTATCATATCCCTAGAACATCCACTTATGTTCTAAAACTGCTTCCGATTGTTTCTCCACGATTGGATTAATATCAACTTATTGCATCTACTGCAAGAACAACATCTGGTGCGGTACTTGACATCTCATGATTGACTCAATTGCCTAAGCAAGTGATCTGCCAATCATGCACATCCCTCTCCCCTTTAGTCTGTAAGACAGCTTTAGAGAGGGTGACTCCATCACCTGTAGGTACACTACCGTGCCAGGAGTCGTCCATTCTAGATACTCTTAGAATGCTGTCAAAGTACCCTGAATGGGAAACCACCCAAATCTAGATCTTAAACGATAGATCTAGTAACCAGTATGTCTGATATAATGTCCAAGCCTTATATGGAGAAACCACTGTGTGACAACCAAAGTATAACCGATCGTAGTATAGGAATATCCTTTCCTACTCTGTGTATGTCATCTAAATACCAGGACATCACACCCTACCACCTTCTTAACAGATACATCCCCTATTCTGATCAAGTCAAACCTATGAATGTCATGTCAGAAATAGATGATCTATCTCCGCTACATCTGCTTTAGTCTATAAATGGACATAAGCCACCTGTCCACCAATGCTTCCGCTGCTCCCACTGACTACAACAACCCTCTGGCAGAATCATATAGACGTACACTTCTAAAGCAAGTTTAGAACTACGATATACTCATCCTCCTGCCGGGTCTCACAGTCCGGAACAACAGCAATGGCAAATCTGGGAAAACAAGAACCTCCCTGCCATCGTCCTTGAGGCTACCGGAGTACCTCTCGGGTGTCTGAGGTTACCCACCGTATCTGCGGAGTGGCCAATGGAATGTCAAATCATATTGAATTTTTAGGTTCTTATCAAATCTTCAGTAATCGTTTGTGGTTCTGGAATCACTTCCAGTTCTACCATACTCCCACTACTGTTTTCTGAAAAAAAATCCATTTTTATTAAAATTGTGGCGAGTCAAGAACAATATCACTATTGATCTTCCAGATGGTAGAAAATCAACCCTCGTCATAGCCTGGGTCAACCCACAAACAGCCATTACAGAAACGTGCCTTGAGTTATCCAGAGTATGGTTTTAAGCATAAGCCGGACAACTTCCCGTACCTTAACATCGTTAAGATACGAACTGTTCTATATCCAATATAGGAACAGAGGCACTGATTTAATTGAACAAGATTCAAATCATGCAGCTATCTCTAGTGCATGTCAACTGAATGGAAAAAAGGCCGATCAGCGTTACTCAACTTAGGATTGCTTCCAATTATGAGTAACCTGAAAGAGAAACAAGTTCTCTTAATCACTACTATCAACTGAATACCATACACAATTATCCATATCTTCGATCACTTTGAAGAATCCCGACACTTGCAATACCTGGTTCTCTACTTTATTCAAATACCTATAACTTCTCAAAATTCGGCCCATGTGTTTCTACGAAACACTTGTCTAAAAACTAGAGAAGTCATAAGTAAACCGAATATAGTATGAGGACCAACCCCTCTGTCCTGATGGACCCTGGACAACATACAATACTCTGTATAAGTCCCTTGAGTCTGATAACTCATTCACTGTGTGTCGTAGGTTGAAAACTGTACTTATGGTTAAGAAGAATTACACCGCTGTTTAATGCTCCTTACCTAACCATCCACTGATATAGGTAAATGTCACTGACATAATTTCAAAAAGTATATCTCACTCTATAAAAATAGACGTACAGATATATCAATTTGAAATTGGTGCATAACAACGGATATTCAAAACCAAATGCCTGCCGACCGACAAACAGCCCAGGTGACTTCCTCAAATATCACCGATTACAACGAATCCCGATATAATGAGGATAATCACCTAATTCCCAATAACTTACTCCCACTCATTTTCTGTAAAACCATACAGATGTGAGAATCATACCTGGTAAATACATACCCTGGAGCAAGTGTCTAACTGGGAAATCAGTTTTCTTTTAACAGTACACAGTGAAACTGAAACATTGAAATGTTTCGATAGGGTATCCCGGTATTCCTAGTAATGCCTCTTCCAGATTCACGACTGTAACCGTATAATTCTTTGCCACCTCTCCAAATCCCTTTATATATCTTTAGTCATTACCTTCTGCACACCCCTTTAGGCCAAATGGTTTTCTTCCTTCCCTACCGTTCGGCATCAGCCTATGGTTTGGAAGAAGACTATCCAATAAGCATAATGAGTGTACTGTCCTAATCCTAGGAACACTCGGAATGCGAG
This sequence comes from Agapanthus africanus, assembly GCA_030015575.1. Taxonomy (NCBI): domain Eukaryota; kingdom Viridiplantae; phylum Streptophyta; class Magnoliopsida; order Asparagales; family Amaryllidaceae; genus Agapanthus; species Agapanthus africanus. Next base: position 428,241,475 of record JASDDO010000029.1, read on the forward strand.
AGAAGGTAAAGATAAAAGACAACCGAATAAACCTTATTCTTATTTCTCATGAACCAGAATCCATCCCCGAACTGGAACAAGTTCCTTTCGAGTTCGTATATAACCATACGATGGAGTATCCAAATAACTGTGGATCTTCGTAGTGATACGGAGTGTCCTGGAGAAATACAAAGGTGAAGTGGGAGTGGTAATGAAATACTTGGTTTGGTCGTGAATATCAGTCGCAATTTACTTTGCCCTCCTTCTAATCCCTTTCTTTGTCTTTACATAATACCTTCTGTACACCATCGTTAGGCAAATCGGTTTTCTTCATTCCCTACCGGTCGACAACTGCCTATGATTTGGAAGAAGACTGTCCAATTTGCGTAATAGGTGTACTATCTCCTAAACCAAGGAGTACTCACAACTTGAGAGAAGGTGAAAGGAAAAGACAACTGAATAATCCTATCCGTTTTCTCCAGAGCCAGAAACCATCCTCGAATAAATTCCTTCGAGTTCGTATATAACCATATGATGGTTTTGTCTAATGGAAGTGGACGTTCGTAGTAATACGGGGTGTCCTGGAGAAAAGGGTAAAAGTAGGAGTGGCAATGAGGTCTGCAACTCTGACAATCCAAAAGCCTGTGTTAAAGAACGTTCAGTTAATTTTGGTCTCTGAGTCATAGTCTTAGGGTCGGGTCAATGGTCGCTGCCAGAGAGAGAGAAAAGAAACACTCAGCGTGCACTCTAACCTAGATCAGAATGGTTACCAATTTATCTAATCTGGAAACCTCCCACTGTACCGTTAAATTCTCCTCCAAAACTGAAAGAAGAATTAGTCGGGATCACCCGAGGAGTAAACCAACTCATCAGTGGGAATCGGGATCCAACTATCATCGCATGATATCGTGACGGAATCCGCTCACTGTATCACACTCCAGAAGGTATGCGCATATCTGGCAAGTTTCAGTTTCTTTAGAAACTCCCGATGTGATTTTTTCCCCATGCTCTTATGACCTTGGCGTGAGGTCAAAATATCATAAGTCACATGTCAAGTTCTACCCATCATTGTCCAGGTTAATTTGAACCCACCCGTACATACCCTTGACGTAGGCCAAAATAGTAGTACGACTGTCCCAAACCAACGCATCTATCTATGCAACAGATAAATACCCGGCCGCTACCAAACACTATGCCTTGGCGTGAGGTCAAAATACATAGCTTGAATACTACCGAATATTTAACTGAAATGATGGAGGGCTACGAATGGTTTCTGGCGAAAACCTTTAACGTAATGAAGTTGATATCGTTGAAGGAACGGATAGCTTTTTAGAAAATATAGTGACGAAAACCTTTACTAAAGAGGTCACTCCCGGTGAAGGGATCTCGGCTCTTTCCCCGTAGAATGGGGTGCAGGATATTCCAAATGAATACCACGATGCAAAGCAAAAGTAATCGGCTATAGTGAAGTTAATGCCCTGACGCAAACTTCTGTCCAAGGGGTCACTCCCGGTGAAGGGATCTCGGCCCTTTCCTCGTCGACTGAGGAGCTGGATATTCATAACCGAATATCACTGTGCAAAACAAAAGTGAACGTCCTTGCAATAACAGCTTTTTGAAAAGTGTTCCAACAACATCAGAATAGGTTTGTTTTTAACTTGCATTGATCCGAATCAATGCAGTCCCAGCAATTGATCACACCACAAAGAACGAAAATATACTGATGTACGTATATGCCATCCGCATTCGCCACTAGGTCCCGTCATTACCCGTTAGGTTAGCTAACTAACGACAGAGCGGGGACTGGACTAGCGCGGATGCAAAACATATACAACATCTACTAATATATATACCAATATATTATATTTCGCTCAAGGCGTGATAAAATGCAACATCACAGAAATGTACGGCATCACAGAACAATACAGATATCTGGGATCCCCGGGTTTCACAGAGCCGCTACTGAAACCCGACGTTCCCCTGGTCATGTGAATAGCCTGTGCAATGAAATCCTAGACCCCTACGGGCGCGGCAAGTTACCCGCCAAAATCTGAAGCGAGGCAGCCCCTTTCAGCACCGTGAATGGACCACCCAGCACTTTACGGAATCCGGTAACTTGGGCACCCCTCCTGGGTCAACCTATACCCCCTACGAGCGCGGCGAATAGCCCACCAATCCTAGAGTGAAGCCCCCACCGTCTCAATGCCATGAGATGCGGGCTCGTTGCCCTCTAGAACCCGGCAATCCGTGCACCCCTCCGCGGGGTAATCCTAATACAGAAAGTAAAATATACATACAACGGGCACATCGACCGCAACCTGGTCGTGCCCCAAAATAATAATACAAATAGGCAGTGACAACTGTCCACATGTCGGACGCTCACCCAGCAATATCAAATGTACATAATACAACAAAACTATACTACCACTGCAACCAGGCTATCCCCCACGACCGATCCGCAACATCACAGCAATACATACAACATCAACATGAAGGTCACGTTCGCAAATCCGTCTAACCGGCTATAGCAGTTAGACAGGATTTACCGATCGAGTGACATTCACGGTTGCAGATATAATGTAAATACTGTGAAATAATATATTTAAAATATCCGATCGATCAAATTTTAACAAGTGGGCCCCCAAGTTCTACTGTAATACATCAAGAAATTCTGGGCCCAAAATTAATATTCCAGAAACCCTATTTTCACCTCAGAAGCCCATTGGAAAAATTCGACACATCGATCCCTCCAGACTGCGACGGAACCGCGGCGCCAAGTGGGGTTTGGCCGCGGTTCCTCGCTCTCCTTGAAAGATCAACGTCTCGAATTTCTCCAGAATTCTTAGAACTTCCAGTACATTAGTTTTCCACAACCTGAAAAATTTTTAGACTCCAAAAAATTTCGACAGAAACTGATGTGAAGGAAAATACGGTTTTTGGAGAATTGTTCGATCGGAAATGTAAAACACATTAGACAAAGCTAGACTATATTAATGGCGAGGCTCTGATACCACTGTAAGTGCACGGCGGCGCCCCGGCAGTCAATCCGACGCCAAAATGCGGAAGCGAAAAACTTTAATTTTGCAAACTAGCAAACCGGCACCACCGCGCACTAAACACCCGGATCGAACCATTAACTAGTCATAGCTAACTACAAGATAGGAAAGAGAGATATACCGAGTGATCCGAGTCCTCCGGTCTTCTCGCCGTCGTCCCGATCTCCCGCGGAATGTCCGGTCTCCACCTCGTCGCCGGAAGAGCACCACATCGTCTGTATCTTTTACGGGCTCCCACCTCTATACCGAAGCAACTCGGGCACGAAGATGGCAAGTCGACGTGCCCAAGATTTGCTGTAGAATGTGTAGTGTCTATGTCTCATTGGGGTTTTGTTACCATGGAGGATGGAGGAAGAGGTTGAGAAAATTGGTGCTTTCAATTTTTCTAGCAAAAGAAAAATATGAGATGAAGAATAATGTGCCACCACAACAAATGAAACACTCTCATATTTCTCTCCCTCTCTCAAAAATGTGTCCGGCCTATGCAAGTGAGAAATGGTGGTAGAGGAATCAGCAACATATGAAGGGAGGTGATGGTGTTAGTTATATATATGCCCTAGAGGCCATTGTTGTACATATGATGTATATTATAATGGATGCTTAGATATATACAGAGAGGACTTTCTTGCTCGTCATGATAGTATGCTATTTGGTTTCACTTTATCTTAAAATGTTGACTTATACTGGTTTACTGTCTTACTCTCACATGTTGATAAAGCCCTTAGGATCTGTACTCGACTACTGGGACTATGATGAGATCATACTAGTGGGGCCACGGTAGTCGATGAGTACATCCTATAACTGTTCCTAGTCGAGGGTATATCGAGACAGGGCATCGATACACCAGAGTAGACTAGCGTATACGCCTCTTGACCTATATGATGGGCGATGGATGATCCCATATCCATCGGTGTTTGACATCAGAGATGGTATACGGGTGCTCAGTGGAGACTGGGTACACTGGACGGACTCGCCGTGAACTCCCAGATGGTGTTATACCACACGTCAGATGGCAGTTCGCCGGTGACACTGGTACAGGGTAGTCTGTAGACCCGAGATCGTCATAGTGTCTTGTGTGATTCCCACTGTGCTTTGATTTCCACCTTACCACGTCCAAGAGGGCGTGCAAAACAGTTGCTTTTGGGTACAGTCCCGAATCACATGGAGGCAATGAGCGATAGGAGGGGATTCGTCTCTCCCGGTATAGGGAGTTGATGTTGTGCTGTGTTCGATTGGCTATAACTGGAAGTCCCTGGCTGTCACGTCCCGAAAGTACGGAACATAACCGGTACTTAAACTACGAAACGTCTCGAGGCGTACGTAATCTAAGTAAACCGAAAACACAGAAATCCAAACCAAGAAAAGAAGTAGAGTGAAGGAAAACCAATTTAAAACAAGTAGTTTTAATAGCATAAGCCGAATTATGCGGTTTTTAAGAACATCAAATTTTACTGAAAATTTCGGCAGAGTCTCCTTTGTAAATACTGGCTCCCAAACGGGATACAACATGAATAGTATACGAAATCAATAAAAAGGCATCCCCAAGCGGGAGCTAGCTCTTCGTCAATCGACGGTCACAACCACACAAGCAATATAATATACAACGCCAACGGCGAGGATCAAAACTCAAAAGGAAACTCAAAACCACCAGAAATATAACGAGCGACTCTAAGGTCGAAAGAATAAACAATACTGGTCTCTATCTCAAAAATACATGTTTGGTTGAAGGAACTTCTAGATTCAACTGAATAAAAATATACAAGTTATATAATGGGGGGTACGATACAGTAAACCCACCTACTAGCAAATTACCCGAAGGAAACTATGCCCGCAAGCCGTAATGAAACCTGTACGGCAAACCTGCAAGAAACTGGGGCACAACGGGGGTGAGTTGCCAACTCGTGAATAGAAAAACATCTACGAACAGAAATCGCATGTATGACGCAATCCTAGATCATACGATCATAATATATCCTCAAAATATACATAACAAGCAGCCTATAACAATGGCTAGGGTAATATCTAACCGAGTGAAAACTCATGTGCCCGTGTCAGTGCCTCAGGTAGCAATATATCATATGAATGAGGTATGAATGCATGAAAACAGAATACATGTAAATGAAGAAACTGTTTTCATAAATTAGTGAGATTTCCTTCGTATTTTCAAACTGAGGTATCATAATGAAATCAGTATCAACAGTGTCTAGCATCGTCACAAAACATAAATCTCACTGTCTCGAAATATCAATGTCTTAATCTCAATATCTAGGGCACCGTCAGTCCAGACCGGCCCCTACCATCCATCTCCAGACCACGACGGTATCCTCCGGATATCCGACGCGTCGGGTAATATCACCGGTAGGTAATCTGTCCCCTGCCAGGCTCAACGTCAACACCACATTCATCTTGCCCAAGGGTACCATACCGGGCCCACCATGTACCCGTAACGGTTCCTCCACTCCTCGACACGGATCTCGAAAACCACAGCAAACTCATGGTGGACGACACTTACATCACTAGAAAACCTCAATTTACATATTTTAAAAGGTTAATAAGTTTAGAAATTTTGCGGCTTTCCCCCGAAATCCAGAAATATCATAAATCTCAAGAAGTCATCACAAGTGCATGTGTCAATGCTAATGAATGTATATGGTGTCAATAACCAAGTTGCAATGTATGATTAATAACTAGGCATGAACAATGGATTAACAGTATGCATGAAGTGACAAGTAATAACTACAATGTCTAAACTGGCATATAACCCAGGTACACTAATATCATATCAACCTACTAACTAACAAGCTAAGTCAAGCAAATATATTCTCTAAAGTGTACGTGACATGGCAATTACCGATGAAGATGTGTGTGCGCCGGAAAGTAGGTGTACGTGGTACATACGCATCATCGGTAATGGTGCTGGTGTCCTAACAACATGCTATCAATAATGGAATATGCAGCAAAATAAGTATGCGAGGCAGAGCGAACAGCAATAATGTGCGGGAGCTGAATACTAGACATAACGATAACTAATCTGTAATAATCTAATATAAGTCCTACAAATGGTGCCTTTTGAAATAACACAAATCATGGGGTTTTGAAAATAGGGGCTACGGTGTTTTTATGAAAAGATAAGCCTTTTGAAATATCCTTAGGATCTCTTGGGCTGTCTTTTAAAATATCTACGATTCGTTAGTTTTTGAAATAGGTAGGAGTCTAATCTAATCTAACAACTACACTAAACTATACGGCTGAACTAACAAGCTGAACTACAGGTAAGGAAACCGCCTATCATCTGAGTCGATACATATACCTACCTGTATATGTATAGTCGGTGATCCCGCCTCAATAATATCATATCCGATACCATATCTATAATCAGACATCCCAAGTCAACAGTGCGGATCAATCATCAAAATATAGCTCGTACGTAAATCCGTCGTACGGCATCCCAAATCTGGGTACGGGTCAATATCACATTCATCATACTATTCATCTGATATCCTCTTTATCAAATATCATGATCGGGGTACTGATCTACGTCTAGTACAATATTGATACCATCTATGTATGCATGCATGTAAGAATCACTACGTCAAAAGACCCGCTAAAACATCATGTCATATCTCAATACGAACCAAAACACATCACGGATCTTCTGGCCTCAAGCCCAATATCATCGACTCATCTTAAATCCCAATTACTATCCTCAAATCCAGTATATAAACACATAGTCCCATACCCATGTGTAAATATACACATCAATATAATCCCATGTACGCACATATGAAAGAAGAATGTATGCAAATATTGGTGTGTGTGTATGTGTGGTGCAACCACTACCTAAGGTTTCGTAACCATGCGCCAATCCAACACCAATATCCATCTAAAATCATCAATAATAAATCCTAACAGTATATCATAAATTGTTGGTGTGTATACGCATCCGTATACATCACCACGGACTGCGGGGGTGCTATATGCCATCCACCCGACTTCTCCCCGTAGATATAAATCTACTCACCTGGTCCTCGCTCGCCGGTGCCGAAGTCGCCACACGCTTGCTTGTCGTCTCCAAGTCCTCATGGGGTACCTACATATCATAACGCACCGTATCACATTAAAACTAAATTCGAAATCGAAACGGCATACGAAAATCAAATCGGCACGCCTATCACGCATAGGTCCAAACCTATCGCCTACGCATGCAAGAATAGTCAAACCAACCCTCGATGTCGATGTACAAACGTCAAACCATCGAGAAAAATCCAATTACACTCATTTGCACATTCACGAACACTAATTTTAATATAAAATAGGTTAAAACTCACAAAAACCCCAAATTCACTCTAAAAGCCGTTTTTCCGAAAAACTAGCAAGCAAAATTACCCGTTTTAGTACAAAACTCGATGTTTAAACAATTCTAGCGGCCATAATACTTATTAAATAACTTAAATAAGTCAATAAAACCATTTCCATAATTTAATCACATAAATTTGCATAATTTCCAAAATCCTAGTTTGCAAAAATATCAATTTTAACACTTTTTAATGTAAAATTCACAATTTTACAATTAAACTTGGTTTTGCATATTTTAAATGGTTAAACCACTCAATATAATTTTTAAGATATGATGAAACCCTAACCATATTTTTAATCTCTCCTTTTGAATTAAAACTAAAAACCTAGTTTGCAATATTATGCAAATTGGTCCATTTTTAAAATGACAATTGTAATATAGCAACAAGATTAGATTTTAGCATGTCACAACATATTAATCTACCCATCACAACCATAATCCTATGATAGAAACCCTAATTTAATCCAAACCCTTTTCTAGAAATTTAAATCTTTAATATCAAAACAACAATTAACTCCTAATTAAACACATAATAGATAGATTCAAGTAATCAACAAAAACTTATGCAAAATGCTAAGATTATACCTCACAAAATTAGAGATCTAACACCAAAATCTTAGCCTCCAATTTGCTCTCTTGATCCATGATCCACACTAGAATAGGTCAAGAAGAAATGGGTAGGGATTAGAATTTGATTTTGTGGGATTTTTTTGAAGCATTTTGGATGGAGTTTTGAAGAGAAAAGAGGAGAAGAAATGGGGGCTGTTGTGGTGCAGATTCGGCCAAGGGAAGGAGGGGAAAAGGTGAGGGGATGGTGCCAAAAAGTTCCAAGTCAAAGCCCCTCCCAATTACCACAATACCCTTACCTCAAAATAATATATATATAACCCTTTTTAAACCATTTCCTTCACATGAGATGAAGACAAACAAGAGGGAAGAAAATATGGGTTGTTGATGGGGGTGGGGCCGTCCAAGGAGGGGTGAGGGTGTGTGTGAGTGATTACAAAAAGAATTCCATGCAAAAAGACCCCCCACAAGCTCAAAATTGCAAGTTTTAGCTTAAATTAATTATTTTTTTGTTCTCGATAATAAAAACCCATTAAAACTTGAAATAAAATACTAAAAATTTATATTACAACTAGATTTTAATTAACATGATTTTAAAGATTAAAATTAGCCCATTTAAATTTGTATTTATCGCTAATTTAGTGTATTTTCTTACCGGCTTAAAATAATATTAAAATAATATTTTTTTTAAGAAAATTTGAAATTTCACCAGTGACTCAATAAACACCAAATACTAGTAATTACATAGCTAGAATATGTATGTTTAATTTTATAAAAAAGATATTTGCATTTTGACTTTTTACAGAAAACCCCCTTATTTTACCGTTTTTTCGACATTTCACCGAAACGATTTTCAAAATGTTACACTGGCCAGGGCTGATATGGAGATTTACTGGTAAGTGTTACTAGTAGTTTCTTGACCCGTTATGAGCCACACATCGACACGACTTATCGGTTACTGGGGTCTGACGTTTACCACCCCTAGACTTGATATGCGACATATCAGACGAACAGACCGGACTGTACGGGAGTGTTACTGATTGGATTCGCAGGAGAACGCACAGGCTAGCTTGTTGATCTTCTGATCGCTCAATACCTGGGTAGCTGTTACGTTTAGCTGACCGCTTGCAGCTTGTGGGTGTTTGATATGATCATCACCTGCTACCGGCGTATTGACGATTCTTTAGAGTCCTACACAGAGGTTTCTTGGCTCAGGTGAAACGGAGTAGAGGCACATATGTGATATGTGCAGGACCGAGAATAATGAGATATGAGATACCGTATTATATTCTCGCGATATTTATATATGAACCAGGACATCGGATCAAGTGTTGATTCGATAAATCGGTACATGATATATTAGTCGGTTATATTCGATATAGCCGGATCGTCGGATCAAGTGTTGATTCGATGATTTAATGTATAATAATATATATGATATATTATTACATTATCTAATATTGGCTCGCTTTATTATTTCATTTTCTCACTGGATGATACATTGATATATATGTGATATATGTTAATTGTATTATTTTCTTTTGTTGCAAATATATAATATATATGTGATATATATTATTGTGACATAATATGATTTATTATTAAACATGTTTAAGGATGATTAAATGAGGTTAGGGTTTAAGTAGGGTTAGTTGTTTCATGCACCTTCTAGATGCATTTTCTTTTGTCATGGTTATGATATTTCTTGATGACTCATTTCTAACCTAACTAAACCCTAACTCTAGTTTTTTCTCTACACATTATTAGCCACTCATCCTTGACCATGGTTAATATAACAATCATATAGCTTTATTTTCTATTCATCACAAAAGGATTATTATCATTATCATTTCCATTATCATCTTCTTCTCTCTTGAAAAAGCTCACTAGAAATTCTTTATGTGATGAATAATTATGAGAAAATGAATTAAAAAAAGAAAGCATAAATACTACTCTCTCATCCTCATCCCATCTAGCCCATAAGATTAGTGTGTTCACCTCTTTTGAGTGAGATAGCTTGAATCTTTGCAAATTCGACGTAGATCATCGGAGATTTGGAATACAACAAGCTAGCATGGATCGTTCGAGTCGTGGAGCCTCTCATGAGTCCGAGAGATCGTGGATCGCGGCAAAGGGACTTCTTCTCGGAGCTTGTGAAGCGAAGGAGCGGACTACAAAGGTTGTAATCCCTCACACTTAGTTTAAAAGATATCATCTTGCATGCTTAACCCTAATTATCTAGCAAAGATCCTGTATTTGGGTTGATCGGCACATCTAAATTTTTATTCGTACATGTTTGATGCATTATGAACCTTCACTAGTGTGCCTACGAACCCTACAGTGGTATCAGAGCCTAGCTAGAGTATTAGGCGACGTGTTTACGAAGTTAAAACTCCGATCGAACCCGAACCGACGAAATTTTACCACTCTCTGGAAATTTTTCAAAATCTGGGATTTTTCTGAATTAAAAATACCTAAAAAAATCAGCAGGGAATTCTAAGTGTTACCATGAAACACGGGTCCACAATTCCACTGAACCGCGGCGGAAGCGCGGCGGAAACCTGGTTTCCGCGGCGGAACTGTGGAGTTGGGACACGTGGCTTCATGGTAATATTTGTAGGTGCTTGTTGATGCTTCTGGGTATTTTTAAACTGTTTCAAGTGTTGAGAATTCTGGGGTTTGTTTTGTAATAGTAGATTCGATCGGAAAATTTAAATTCGTATTTCTTTCCGGATATTTAGAAACTGTTAAACTAGTTGAACGGATATCATTAACCCATTTTATCCCGGCACGACAAACTTTCATGCGTTGAATTTTTATCGGGTTTAAATCTTTCGGAAAATTGTACAAGTTAAGCGATGGACCCTCTAGAAGACAACAAACCTTAACTCGATTATGTGATCGTCTTGAACTGCCCTTTGAACCTTCGGGTTTGGGGCAGTACGGCGTGCCACATGTGAGGTGTTGGCTTGACCCTTCTACGGCTGGATCATTGGTATTTTGACATATTCTGGGATTATTTGAACTCCGCTCAAGAGTTGAGCACTTTGGGAAATTTTGGGTGTTTGATTATCTGTTCGAAAAGTTTAATACTGTATATTTATCTGGAATGTGATACAATATGTGGAATTCATAGAGTTAGGCATGAAATGCGGAGTATGTGATATTTCGGATTTATGATGTCTAAAGTGATTGTGGATTCCAAATATTGTAGTTTTACACTTTCTTTTCTGTGACCGTAAGTGTAGTATGTAGTTGTATTGCCGGTTGCCATTGCTATACATCGGCGACGATCGGTGTATGCATACTTACTTACGTTGATGATATGTGATATTATGTGTTGCTGAGATATGATGTGCAGGATTGTCGCGATTGAATAGCCGGGGGTTTTTATGTGAAATGAGAGTTTTATATTTTCATTCATGTAGATTCAATTGTAATGTAATATTCTTTTATTTGGGGCACTTCCGGGTTGAGGTTGATGTCACCAGTGTTGTATATTATTTACTTTTTGCATTAGGAAGGACCCAAGGAGGGGAGCACAGGTGACCGGGTTCTGCAGTTCAGTGGGAGGCCATCTCGAGGAGTCGAGACCGGGTCTCCTAAACTACAGAATTGGTAGGGTCGCTTGCCGCTCTCGTAGGGGTCCGGGGTGTGGGCTTGGCTATTCATCGCGACTACGGAATCCGTATTTTCTATTATTGGCTAAGTACTAAATACGGACGTCCTAGTATATCCCACATTATATCTATGTTTCTGCTGTGATATCTGTGATGTGATCATTTGATATGTTGTGATGGATACAGTATATAGTATATATGATATATTATATAGATGTTACTTATGTTTTACACCCGCGCTAGCACTGCCCTGCTATGTCGTTAGTTACCTAACCTAACGGTGCACGAGGGGACATCGAGGCGAATACGGATAATATAAGTGTACGTCGTATTTATCTGTGATGCTTAGGAAGCATAAGCTGATGGGATTTTATTAATGAGATTAATAAAAAGAAAAGAAACCTAAAGATGTTGTAGAATCAAAGCTTTATAAAAAGGGTAGCTACAGTTTTGCTTTGCACAGTGATATATATGATATGTCCTGCACCTTATTCGATGGGGAAAGAGCCGAGATCCCTTCACCGGGAGTGACCTATTTTGCAAAACTGGCAGATGCTACAAAACTCGGTTTGTCTTTTGAATGCTTTTAGTGTTTTGCTTTGCACAGCGGTATATATGATATATCATGCACCTTATTCGATGAGGAAAGGGCCGACGATCCCTTCACCGGGAGTGACCCCTTTAGCGAAACTAAGAAAAGCCTCAAAAAACACACCTTTTTTTAAAAACACTCGATTCTACAACGATATCAAGTTCATTACGCTCAGGGTTTTTCTGAAAAAAAAACTGCGTAGCCCTCCGACATTTCAGATAGGTAATACTTAGTATTCGTGCTACGTTTGTTGGCTTTCGTCAAGGCGTAGTGTGCAGTAGCTAATTATTACTTATCTGTTACATATGATGAGATTGGGTTAAGGTAGTCGTACGGCTTTGTTGGCTTTCGTCAAGGGACGTACGGCTGGGTTTAATTCAATCAAGAAATGTTCGGGTTGAACTTGACTAGCGGACTATGAATTGTTGGCTTTCGTCAAGGTCATAGAACATTAGGGGCAAAATATTATCGGGAATTTCAAGTGTTGAAATTTGCAATGAGATTGCATACCTTCTATGAGATAGTTGGATCCTGATACCCACTGTGAGTAAGAGTTACTCCTGGGAGAGTTTTACACATTACAATTAGTCGATCAAGTAGGTGTCTAGAAAAGTGTTAACGAGGTTACGCCTCTGGGAAATTGAGGTTTACTTTAATTAGGTCCGTGTGAAAGCACGGGGAAACTCCCTCAAGTACCGACACTGATCTGGCTGAAAGATTGACGAAATTGTAGCGTGTAATTAATCCCGGCTAATCTTACCTTTTAGGGTTTGAAGGTAGATTTGATAAAAACAGTGGGAGACATCCTGATTAGATAAAATAATAACCAATCTAATCTTGCAAGAGCATACGCTAAAGTGTTTTCTTCTCTCTCTCTCCAGGTAGCGACCATGTCAGGCCATAATCAAGATAATAATATGGATGTATTGACTGAACCTGATTATTGTACTGAGCAAGGGAACGTTGGACCCGTTCTTTCTTATAAGAGTTATAAGACTGAACAGGAAACAGGAGAATATCTGGATTCTCACACCGCCCAAAAGAACATGCATGTTGATGCATCTTCTTCAGGTGTGTTAGTTATTGAGAACTGTTTCTCAGTTCACCCTACGTCCTGGGTATTAGATACCGGATTAGGATCCCATATATGTAAATTGTTACATGGGCTACGTAAAGGTAGAGAACTGGAAAAAGGTGATCATTCCGTTCAAGTAGGGAACGGTGCAAGTATTGTAGCCAAAGCAGTTGGCGAATATCACCTTGTATTGCCAAGTCGTAATACACTGATTCTAAATGAGTGCTATTATATACCGAACATGATGTGCAACATTATATCTGTTTCTTTATTAAGTAAAGAGGGATATAATTTTGTAGTAAAGGATAATGTTATGAACATATTCCTAAATCAAAAGTTGATTGCATCAGGCTCGTTACATAATAGCATATTCATTCTAAATCAGAATACAGTACTCAATATACAAAACACACACAAGAGGAAATGTTCAGATATGAACGAATCCTACTTGTGGCATTGTAGACTTGGTCATATCAATGTGACACGACTGGCTAAGTTACATAAGGATGGTTATTTGAACCCGTTCGAATTATCATCTTATGATACTTGCCATTCATGCCTCAAAGGAAAAATGACCAAAGCTCCGTTTAGTGGACACGGAGAAAGAGTTACCGAACTCTTAGGACTGGTACATAGTGATGTATGTGGTCCCATGTCTACGCATGCCAGGAACGGTTTTTCCTACTTCATTAAATTCACTGACGATCTCTCTAGATACGGACATGTGTTTCTGATGAAACACAAGTCTGAAGCTTTTGAGAAATTCAGAGAATATAAGCACGAAGTAGAGAACCAAACGGGCAAAAGTATTAAAATTCTTCGATCTGATCGAGGAGGTGAATACTTAAGCAGTGAGTTCCTAGATTATCTAAAAGAGAATAGGATTCTCTCTCAGCTTACTCCTCCTTATACACCACAGCACAATGGTGTATCGGAGCGGAGGAATCGCACCCTTTTAGATATGGTGCGCTCTATGATGAGCGAGGCTGAGTTACCTATTTCCTTCTGGGGGTATGCGCTTGAGACAGCCATACACCTATTGAATATGGTTCCTACCTAATCAGTGCCTACCACTCCATATGAGATATAGAAAGGGAAGAGACCATCTCTTAAGTATATTAAGATATGGGGTTGTCCATCCTATGTCAAAAGACAAAATCCGGACAAACTCGAGGCAAGATCTGTCTTATGTAAGTTTGTAGGATATCCCAAGAATTCACAAGGGTATATCTTCTACCACATTGAGGAATAAAAGGTGTTTGTTTCTAAACATGCCACCTTTTTAGAAAAGGAATTTCTTGTAAAAGAAATTTGCGGTAAGGAGGTAGAACTGGAAGAAGTTCCTGCAACACAAACCATAACAGAAGACTTGGTAGAACCAGAGGATTCCGTAGTACCCGACGAACCCCAGCCTCTCCGCCGATCTAGTAGGGTTTCTCGTCCACCTGAGAGATACTACGGTTTTCTCATTGATGGTGGAAGCGAGTATTGCATCATGGAGGATGATGACCTGACTAGTTTCGAGCAGGCCATCATGAGTGGTGACTCTATGAAATGGCTGGATGCAATGCGATCTGAGATGGAATCCATGTACACCAATAAAGTATGGATTTTGGAAAATGCTCCTAAAGGGGTAAAACCCATTGGGAGCAAGTGGATTTTTAAAAAGAAATTTGGTGTAGATGGAAAAGTTGAGATTTTCAAAGCTAGACTTGTAGCAAAGGGTTTTCATCAACGACCAGGTGTGGATTATGACGAAACTTTTTCTCCAATGGCTATGCTTAAGTCCATCCGGATCTTACTTGCCATTGCTGCATACCATGACTACGAAATCTGGCAAATGGATGTTAAGACCGCCTTTCTAAACGGTGATTTAGAAGAGTGCGTGTACATGACTCAGCCAGAGGGCTTCGTAGATAGTGGGAGCAGCGGAAAGGTGTGCAAGCTGCTTAAATCCATTTATGGATTGAAGCAAGAGTCACGGAGTTGGAACATCTGTTTTGATGTTGTAGTCAAAGAGTTTGACTTCATCAAAAATATAGATGAACCTTGTATCTATAAGAAGGTAGCAGAGAGTAAGGTTGTCTTCCTCGTATTGTACGTGGATGACATACTCTTGATAGGAAATGATATTCCTATGCTGCAATCAGTCAAGCTCTTCTTACCACAGAGATTCTCAATGAATGATCTAGGTGATGCCTCCTGTATATTGGTGATTAGGATCTATAGAGATAGATCCAAACGGATACTAGGATTGTCCCAATCCAGGTACATTGACACCATACTAAAAAGGTTTAGTATGGAAGAATCCAAGCGTGGGAACCAACCCACGATCTCTGGACTTACTCTCTCCAAAGAGATGTCTCCCAAGACTGATTTGGAGAGAGCTCGCATGCAAGGGATACCCTATGCTTCGGCAGTAGGCTCTATCATGTATGCGATGCTATGTACCAGACCCGATGTAGCATACTCACTGAGTGTAGTGAGTCGGTATCAAGCAGATCCTGGAGAGAGTCACTAGACAGCTGTGAAGAACATTCTCAAGTACTTGCGAAGGACTAGAGACATGTTCTTGGTGTATGGTAACGGAGAACTCCGGGTGGAGTCCTTTACCGATTCCAGCTTCCAAAGTGATAAGGACGACTCTAAGTCGCATTCGGGTTTTGTCTTTACCCTCAATGGAGGGGCGGTGTATTGGAAGAGTTCCAAACAGGATACCATTGCAGACTTGACGATGGAGGCTGAATACATCGCTGCCAACGATGCTGCCAAAGAGGCTGTCTGGATGAAGAAGTTTATTAGTGAACTTGGTGTGGTTCCATCCATTAAGCATCCAATACCTCTGTATTGCGATAACAATGGAGCTGTGGCTTTGGCCAAGGAACCCAGATCCCATCAGAAGTCCAGACATATTCTGAGGCGGTATCACCTGATCAGGGAGATAGTTGATCGCCGAGAGATCGAGGTCAGGAGAGTAGATACGAAGGAAAACACTGCGGATCCACTCACGAAGGCTATTCCCCAGATACAGTTTAAGAGATTATTCGGGATGCTAGGTATGAGATACTACAGCAGTTGGCCTTAGTGCAAGTGGGAGATTGTTAGTTATGTATATGCCCTAGAGGCCATTGTTGTACATATGATGTATATTATAATGGATGCTTAGATATATACAGAGAGGACTTTCTTGCTCGTCATGATTGTATGCTATTTGGTTTCACTTTATCTTAACATGTTGACTTATACTGGTTTACTGTCTTACTCTCACATGTTGATAAAGCCCTTAGGATCTGTGCAAGACTACTGGAACTATGATGAGATCATACTAGTGGGGCCACGGTAGTCGATGAGTACATCCTATAGCTGTTCCTAGTCGAGGGTATATCGAGACAGGGCATCGATACACCAGAGTAGAATAGAGTATACGCATCTTGACCCATATGTTGGGCGATGGATGATACCATATCCATCGGTGTTTGACATCAGAGATGGTATACGGGTGCTCAGTGGAGAATGGGTACACTGGACGGACTCGCCGTGAACTCCCAGATGGTGTTATACCACACGTCAGATAGCAGTTCGCCGGTGACACTGGTACAGGGTAGTCTATAGACCCGAGATCTTCATAGTTCTTGTGTGATTCCCACTGTGCTTTGATTTCCACCTTACCACGTCCAAGAGGGCATGCAAAACGGTGGCTTTTGGGTACAGTCCCGAATCATATGGAGGCAATGAGCGATAGGAGGGGATTCGTCTCTCCCGGTATAGGGAGTTAATGTTGTGCTGTGTTCGATTGGCTATAACTGGAAGTCCCTGGCCAGGGCTGATATGGAGATTTACTGGTAAGTGTTACTGGTAGTTTCTCGACCCGTTATGAGCCACACATCGACACGACTTATCGGTTACTGGGGTTTGACGTTTACCACCTCAAGACTTGATATGCGACATATCAGACAAACAGACCGGACTGTACGGGAGTGTTACTGATTGGATTCGCAGGAGAACGCACAGGCTAGCTTGTTGATCTTCTGATCGCTCAATACCTGGATGGCTGTTACGTTTAGCTGACCGCTTGCAGCTTGTGGGTGTTTGATATGATCATCACCTGCTACCGGCGTATTGACGATTCTTTAGAGTCCTACACAGAGGTTTCTTGGCTCAGGCGAAACGGAGTAGAAGCACATATGTGATATGTGCAGGACCGAGAATAATGCGATATGAGATACCGTATTATATTCTCGCGATATTTATATATGAATCAGGACATCGGATCAAGTGTTGATTCGATAAATCGGTACATGATATATTAGTCGGTTATATTCGATATATCCGGATCGTCGGATCAAGTGTTGATTCGATGATTTAATGTATAATAATATATATGATATATTATTACATTATCTAATATTGGCTCGCTTTATTATTTCATTTTCTCACTGGATGATACATTGATATATATATGATATATGTTAATTGTATTATTTTCTTTTGTTGCAAATATATAATATATATGTGATATATATTATTGTGACATAATATGATTTATTATTAAACATGTTTAAGGATGATTAAATGAGGTTAGGGTTTAATTAGGGTTAGTTGTTTCATGCACCTTCTAGATGCATTTTCTTTTGTCATGGTTATAATATTTCTTGATGACTCATTTCTAACCTAACTAAACCCTAACTCTAGTTTTTTCTCTACACATTATTAGCCACTCATCCTTGACCATGGTTAATATAACAATCATATAGCTTTATTTTCTATTCATCACAAAAGGATTATTATCATTATCATTTCCATTATCATCTTCTTCTCTCTTGAAAAAGCTCACTAGAAATTCTTTATGTGATGAATAATTATGAGAAAATGAATTATAAAAAGAAAGCATAAATACTACTCTCTCATCCTCATTTCATCTAGCCCATGAGATTAGTGTGTTCACCTCTTTTGAGTAATATAGCTTGAGTCTTTGCAATTTCGACGTAGATCATCGGAGATTTGGAATACAACAAGCTAGCATGGATCGTTCGAGTCGTGGAGCCTCTCATGAGTCCAGGAGATCGTGGATCGCGGCAAAGGGACTTCTACTCGGAGCTTGTGAAGCGAAGGAGCGGACTACAAAGGTTGTAATCCCTCACACTTAGTTTAAAAGATATCATCTTGCATGCTTAACCCTAATTATCTAGCAAAGATCATGTATTTGGGTTGTTCGGCACATCTAAATTTTTATTCGTGCATGTTTGATGCATTATGAACCTTCACTAGTGTGCCTAGGAACCCTACAGATGGTAGGAAATGAAAAGAGGTGACCATATCATAAAGCAAGTTTCACATCCAAACACAAATCAATCCTAATCCTTTCTCATCTCATTAATGCAAAGGAAAAGACTAAGAAAGAATCTCATGATTATGAACCATCATGAAGCCCCACAATTGCAAGATACCCCCTCCACAAATGTTATTTGCAAACTTGCAAATAACCCCCTTCCATCGAAAAGTCCGGCCGGGAAAGAACAAAGGAAAACCGGCCGGAACAGAATGCAAACTGGCAACT
Organism: Agapanthus africanus; assembly: GCA_030015575.1. NCBI lineage: Eukaryota > Viridiplantae > Streptophyta > Magnoliopsida > Asparagales > Amaryllidaceae > Agapanthus > Agapanthus africanus. Next base: position 428,260,278 of record JASDDO010000029.1, read on the forward strand.
CCAGAAAACTGGTCCCGTAATAAATTATAGGAAAACCCCCCGATACTGTGCATACACACCCGCATCTGTATTCCGATCGGATACAAATGCAATGAGAAAAAATCGACACTGTACTATACTAGGATCCGGCTTAAACCAAAGCCGGCTAGTAATATCCGTCCGATCCTGATCCGTGCAATACCGCACGTATCTGATCGAACCCTGCCATATATCCATACGGTCTCTAGTACAAACCGTCTGATCCTGATCCGTGCAATACCGCACGTATCTGATCGGACCCTGCCATATCTCCATACGGCCTCTACAGCGTTTCGCCAGAAAACTTGAGTAACTGAAATTGTGGTGGACTCTAAAGACTCGTCAATACGATGGCTGTGGATTTAACCACTAGCACGTCAGAGGTATAAGCCAATACGTAACGGGCCACCAGCTATTGACCAAAAGGGACGTCGATGAGCAAACTCATCCTTACAACCTATTGAGCCTGTCAGTGACAATATCCGTACAGTCCGGTCCGTTCGTCTATGAGCATCGCATGGTGGGCCTAGGGGGTTGGTAAAGTCAGACCCCCAAAAGCGGTACAAGTCGTGTCGGAGTGTAGCCCAGAACACCCTGAGATACTACTGGAATAGCTACCAGTAAATCTCCTACCTTGGCCAAGGACTTCGTGTAATGGCTCTCCCAGACACAGCGCGACCTCACCCCCAATACCGGGAGAGACGAACCCCTGAAAATCCGCTCACTGCCTCCATGTGGCTCGGGACTGTACCCAACTAAAACCTGCTTGCACGTCTCCTTTGAGCGTGGTAGGGTAGTAATCAAAGTACAGTGGGAACTCACACGAGATAAATGACGATCCCCAGGTCGATGAACTAACCTGTACACATGTCACCAGGGAACTGCTATCTGACGTCAGGTATAAGACCAACTAGCATGTTCCCGGCGAGTCCTGTCCGGTGTACTCATAACCCAATGAGCACTTGTATACATCTTAGGTGAACCAACTGACACCAGTGGCTTGTGAGATCGGCCACCGCCCCTCGTCGGGGTCTCGACTGTATACACTAGTCTACTCGGGAGAATCGATGCCCTATCTCGAAACTCCCACGACTAAGGACCTTTTAAGGATGTGCTTATAGACTACCATCTCCCACGTATATGATCGCCCTCATACTGCTGGCAGTCAAGCAAGAATCCTAGAGGCTCTATCAACGTGTAATAGCGACCTGTCAGGTCACCTAAAGCAGTACACGATGATAAAGATAAACCAGATAGCATACTATCATCTCGAGTAAGACTGTCCTTCCGGGATAGGTCCTCCCTCAATCATTGCAATCACGTGCCTGTGATCCAATAATTGACTCTGAGGGCACTATCTCCAACAAGGGTTGGGGTTGGGGTTAGGGGGTTGGGGTTGGGGTTGGGGTTAGGGTTAGGGTTAGGGTTGTAGGGATGCTGGGCACGCGCACAAGGGTCTACGAGGCATCAACCATGCCCGATTAAAATTTTAGCCGTGCCGAACAACCCGAATCCGGATCTTTAAACTAGGGTTTAGGCGAAAACTAACATGTTAAACACCTTAACACTAAGTGACAGGGATTACAACCTTTGTAGATCCGGTCCTTCACTTCATAAGCTCCGTGTTGAAGTCCCTTCGCTGCGATCATCATGTTCCGGACTCTCGAGAGGCTTCACGAAGACAAAGGTGCAGTTTTTCTTCCGATCTTCGATACATAGATGATCTACCTTGAAGTTTCGTTAACACAAGCTAACACTCACTAAAATTGAGTGAACACTCTCATCTAGAGGCCAAGGGAAGATGAGGATGATGAAGTAGGATTTTTGCTCTCTTTATTTATCTTTTTCTCATATTTATTCATCACTTTGAAAAAATCTAGAAAGCTTTTTCATGAAAGAATGAAGGAAGAAGAAGAATAGTGATCCATTTTCATTTGTGATGAATAATGAAAGGATTAATATGACAAATAATGCAACCATGGTTGACTTAACCATTGTAGAGAATTAACCAAGGGCTAGGGTTTGGGTTTAGTTAAGAATGAGTCACTTGAAAATATCTTTATCATGACAAAACCAAAACCTTCTAGAATCATCTAGAAAGCTTAACCCTAATCCAAACCCTAAACATGTTTAAACTCCACTAAACAAGTTTCATTAGTTATCATATCATGTTACAATATTATATATCATATATATAATATTTATCGTAACAAAATAAAATAATACATTTAACATATATCGCATATATATCAATGTATTGCCCGAGTGAGAAAAAGAATCTTTTAGTGAGCTAATATTAGTTAATGCAATTTAATATATCAAATATATTATTATACATTAAATTATTGAATCAACACTTCATCCGACAATCCGGCTATATCGCATATAACCGACTAATATTTATCCGAACCGATTCATCGAATCAACACTTGATCTGATGACCCGGCTGATATCAAATATCTCGATAATACAATACGATATCACATACCGCATTATCCTCGGTCCCGCACATATCACATATGTGCTCCTACTCCATTTTGCCTGAGTTAAGAAACCTCTATGTAGGACTCTAAAGAATCGTCAATACGCCGGCAGTAGGTGATGATCATATCAAACACCCACAAACTGCAAGCGGTCAGCCAAACGTAACAGCTACCCAGGTATTGAGCGCTCAGAAGATCAACAAGCAAGCCTGTACATTCTCTTGTGAATCCAAACAGTAACACTCCCGTACACTCCGGTCTCGTCGTCTGATATGTTGCATATCTCGCCTAGGGGTGGTAAACGTCAGACCCCAGTAGCTCGATAAGTCGTGTCGATATGAGGTCTATAACTGTTCGAGAAACTACTGATAACACTTACCAGTAAATCTCAGCAACCCTGGCCAGGGATTTCCGGTTATAGCCAATCGAACACAGCACAACATCAACTTCCTATACCGGGAGAGACGAATCCCCTCCTATCGCTCATTGCCTCCATGTGATTCGGGACTGTACCCAAAAGCCACCTTTTTGCACGCCCTCTTGGACGTGGTATGATGGAAATCAAAGCACGGTGGGAATCACAAAAGACTCTATAACGATCTCGGGTCAACAGACTACTCTGTACCAGTGTCACCGGAGAACTGCCATCTGATGTGAGGTATAATTCCATCTGGGAGTTCTCGGCGAGTCCGTCCAGTGTACCCAGTCTCCACTGAGCACCCGTACACCATCCTTGATGTCAAACACCGATGGATATGGGATCATCCATCGCCCATCATATGGGTCAAGATGCGTATACGCTAGTCTACACTGGTCCATCGATGCCCTGTCTTGATACACCCTCGACTAGGAACAGTTATAGGATGTACTCATCGACTACCGTGGCCCCACTAGTATGATCTCATCATAGTCCAAGTAGTCAAGTTCCTATCCTAAGGGCTTTATCAACATGTAATATAGATACAATCAGAGTACATGTTAAGATAAATTGCAACCAGATAGCATACTATCATGTCAAGCAAGAAAGTCCTCCCTATATATGTCCAGCATCCACTACAATATACATCGTATATACAGTAATGGCCACTAGAGCATATATATAACTAACAATCTACCACTTGCACTAGGGCCATATGTTATGGTATCACATACCCAACAATTAGCTGCGGTTAAAGTATCTCATACTCAACCATCCCATAAAAGTCTCTACTGGGAAAAAGGCCTTTGTGAGTGGATCCGTGCTGTTGTCTTCTGCGTCTGCTCTCCTAACCTCGATCTCCCTGGAGATCAACCATCTCCCTGATCAGGTGATACTGCCTAAGAATTATATCTGGATTTCAGATGGGACGGGGGTTCCTTGGCATAAGCCATAACTCCATTGTCACACAATGGTAGGAACGAAGTTCATCTTATGAACTTATATTTATCCAGACTGTCTCTTTGGTAGCATCCTTGGTAACGATGTATCTTGCCTTTAATCGTCTAGTATGTCACGGCATCTAGTTTGGAGCTCTTCCAACATACCGTCCCTCCACTGAGGGTAAAGACAATGCCTGCGACTGACATTCAGTCATCCTTATCACCCTGGAACCTTTCCAGTGATTTTCCCCAGGATCCATTGATACCATCTCACTACAACTAGTGAGTATCCTAACATCCAATTAGATCTATCTCATAGATCCGAAACCCAGGATTTAGGAGGTATCAGTTTGATCCTATATGGAGAATCCTTGTGATAAGCGGAGATTGACCGAGCGTAGCATAGGAAACTCCATCTCTATCAAGAGTATGTCATCCACGTACTCTACGAGGATCACCACCATACTCTCTACTACCTTTTTGTACATACAAGGTTCATCTACCATTTTGATGAAGTCAAACTCTTTGAGTACTACATCAAAACAGATGTTCCAACTCCGCGATGCATGTTTTATCACATAAAACATCTTGCGCACGTTTCCGCTGCTCCCACTGTCTACGAAGCCCTCTAGCTGTGTACTTATAGACGCTCTCTTCCAAAACATCATTTAGAAAAGCAGTCATGACACCTAACCACCAGATATCGTAGTCATGGTATGTAGCCGTGGCAAGTAGGATCTGGATGGACTTAAGCATAAATCTTTAGAAAAGGTTTCATCTTGATCCATACCAGGACAATGATGCAAACCTTTAACAAGTCTAGCTTTGAAAGTCTCAACTTTTCCGTGTACACCAAGTAATCTTCTCAAGATATACTTGCTCCTGATGGGGATTGAACCCTTCAGATATAGCAACCAAAGTCCATACTTTGTTGGTGTATAAGGATTCCATCTCAGATCACTAAGCATCCAGCCATTCTTACAGAGTCCCACTCTTGATGGCCAGCTCGAAAACAGTTAGGTCATCATCTCATGATGCATTCCTTGCTCCCACTGTCATAGAGAAACCGAAGTATCTCTCAGGTGGGTGAGGAACCCTATTAGATCGGCGGAGAGGCTGAGGTTCGTTGGAAACTATTGAATCCACATTCAATAGGTATGCAGCTTCTCAAGTGCATAACTCCCAAAAGGAAATAGGAAACTCAGTAGTACTCATCATAGAGCACACCATATCACATAGGGTGTTATTGCTCCACCCCGATATACCATCGTGCTATGGTGTATACGGAGGAGTAATACTGAGAGAGAATCTCATTCTCCTTTAGAATAATCCAGGAATTCCGTGCTCAAGTATTCTCCTCCCTGATCTCATCAAAGGACATAATACTTATACCCGTATTTTGGTTCTCTACTTCTCACTTACATTCTATGAATATCTCAAAAGGTTCGGACTTGTGTTTCAACAGGAACATATGTCTGAATCTTGAGAGATTATCAGAGAATGTAATGAGGTACAAAGAACCGGTCTTGGCATGTGTAGACAGGGGACCTTCATACATCAGCATGTATCAATCCCAAGAGTTTACTAACTCTTTCTCCGTTTCCAATAAACAGAGCTATGGTCATCTAATCTTTGTGACATGACTGGAAAGTTTCACAAAATGTAAATTTAAACTAATTTAAATATGCATCTTTATGTAACTTCAGCCAGTCGGGTCGTATTGATATGACCTAGTCTACAATGCCTCAAGAAGGATTCGTTCATTTCTGAACTCTTCCTCTTGTGTGTGTTCTGTATACTAAGAACTGTAGTTTGATTTAGAACATCAATGTTTTTAGATAACGTTCCTGAACCGATCAACTCTTGATATAGGAAATGTTCAAAACATTATCCAACAATACAAAATTATATCCTTTCTTTACTAATAAAGAGAATGATATGATGTTGTATATCAAGCTCGGTATCTAATAACATTCGTTCAGAATCAATGTATTCTGGTAATACAGGGTGACAGTGACCAACAGACTTGGCTGCAACACTTGCCCCGTTTTCTGTCTCATGAAACTTATCACCCGTTCTCAGTTCTTTACCTATCTGCAGCATGTGTAACATTTTACATATGCGGGATCCTGATCCGGTATCATATACCCAGGACGTAAATGACACTGAGAAACAGTTCTATATAATGAACACACCCGAAGATGATGCATCAGCATGCACTCTCTTTGTTTGGGCGGCACGGGAATTCTGGTATTCCCCAATTTCCTGCTCTGTCTTATAACAATTATAAGTTGGAGCGGGACCAACGTTCCCCAGCTCAGTATAACAAGCGGGTTCGGTCAATACATCCGAATTATTATCTTGATTAAGGCGTGATATGGTCTCTACCTGGAGAGAGAGAGAGAAGAAAACACTCAGCGTATGCTCTTGCAAGATCAGATTGGTTATATAATATATCTAATCAGGATGTCTCCCACTGTTTTAATCAAATCTTCCTTCAAACCCTAAAAGGAAAGACTAGCCGGGATTAATTACGCACTACAAGTTCGCCAATCTTTCAACCAGGCCAGTGTCGGTACTTTGAGGGAGGTCCCCCGTGCTTTCGCACGAACCTAATTAATGTAAACCTCGTTTTCCCAGAGGCGTAATCTCGTTGACACCTTTCTAGACACCTACTTGATCGGCAAATTGTAATGTGTAAAACTCTCCCAGGAGTAACTCTTACTCGCAGCGGGTATCGGGATCCAACTATCTCATAGAAGGTATGCAATCTCATTGCAAATTTCAACAGTTGAAATTCCCAATAATATTTTGCCTCAAGCGATCTATGACCTTGACTGAGTCAACAAACCATAGACCGCAAGTAAAGTTCAACCCGTTATTTCTCGATTGAATTAAACCCACCCGCACGACCCTTGACTGAGTCAACAAGGTCGCACGACTACCCTAATCCAATCGCATCATATGCTTTGCAGATAAGCACTAATCAACTACCACACACTACGCCTTGACTGAGTCAACAAACGCAGCACGAATACTAACTATTACTTATCTGAAATGACGGAAGGCTACGACAGGTTTTTCTGAAAACCCATTGCGTAATGAACTTGATATCGTTGTAGAATCAAATGATTTTAAAATGGAGTGTTTTTTAGGCTTTTCTAGTTTTGCTAAAGAGGTCACTCCCGGTGAAGGGATCGTCGGCCCTTTCCTCGTCGAATGAGGTGGGGGATATATCATATATATCACTGTGCAAAGCAGAAACTATAGAAGCAATCAAAAGACAAACCGAGAGTTGTAGCATCTGCCAGTTATTGCTAAAGGAGTCACTCCCGGTGAAGGGATCTCGGTCCTTTCCTTATCGAATAAGGTGCAGGATGTTCTACAAGGAACACCGCGATGCAAAGCAAGAACTGTTGCTATCTGTTTTTAAGAAATTCGATTCCACAACATCTTAGGTTTCTTTTCTTTCATTAATCACATTAATGAAGTCCCATTTTATTATACTTCACAAGCATCAGATATGAAACGAAATCAACAATATAATATATATCTCATATGTATAATATAAATATTCGTCTCAGGCAGTAATATGATCTCATCATAGAACATTGCAGCAGAAGAACATATATGAAATATTGGATATACTAGGACGTCCGTGTTTTCAATACGAGCCTGTATAACACACGGATTCCACGGTCGCGATGAATAGTCAAACGCACATCCCTATACCCCTACGAGAGCGGCAAGTAAGACTGCCAATTCTAGGGTTAGGAGACCCGGTCTCGACTCCTCGAGATGGCCTCCCACTGGACCCTAGAACCCGGTTATCTGTGCCCCCCACCTTGGGTCTACCTAATGCGGAAAAGTAAATAATATACAACGGTGACATCTTCCGCAACCTGGAAGTGCCCCAATAAAAGAATATTACATACAAATTTTTACATGAATGAAAATGAAAAACTCTCATATCACATAAAACCCCCGTCTATTCAATCACGACGATCCAATATAACATATCACAGCAACACATAATATCACATATCATCAACGTAAGTAAGTATGCATACACCGATTGACGTCGATGTATAGCAACGAAAATCAACAATACCACTACATACTACACTTACGGTCATAGAAAAAAAGGTGTAAAACTACAACAGTTGGAATCCGCAACCTCCTTAGACATCGCATGCCTAACCAAATGAATTCCTTAGACATCGCATGCCTACAATTATAAACCCTGCATTTTAGTCTCATTATCGAAAACACTTTTCAATATCAAGTCGGGCAATTCAACAGGATTCTCGACATTCTAATCGAATGCTCGTCGCAAACTTTAGTAGACGGCCGCACCCCCGATACCGTCGACGAAGTGCACCAAGGCGGAACACCGCTACCGCGAGCACCCGAACGGATGCTTTCGGCAACGGGGTTCTTCAACAGTCACTTGGTCGGGGCTATGGGGCGTGGCAGTCTGTTAAGTTTACCCGGCGAGTATCCGCGTACGCTACGTGATTGCGACGGACTTTTGATCACATCAAAATTCCGTAGCAACCGATCATTTGAGACTAAACTGCTATGTTTATAATATTCAAATCAGTTATCTCATAACAATTTGTGAATTCCAATTATTGTATCACATTCCAGATAAAAAAGAAAATGTTAAACTTTCCGATCGAACAATCAAACACCCAAGATTTCCCCAATTTATCTCAGCACTTGAAATCAGTTTAAAAACATCCATCACATGCCACAGTACCAATGGTCCAGCCGTAGAAGGGTCAAGCCAACGCCTCACATGTGGCACGCCGTACTGCCCCAAACCCTAAGCTTCAAAAGGCAGTTCAAGACGGTCACATAATCGAGTTAAGGTTTGTTGTCTTCTAGAGGGTCCACCGCGTTACTTGCATGACTTAAAACGTTCTTAAACAGGAGGAAAAATCCAACTTTTGAAAAATTTTCCGACAGGGGAAAAAGTGAGTTATCGATATCCGCCCGAACTTTTTAACAGTTTCTAAAATTATCCGGAAAAATTAAACAAAGTTAAATTATCCGATCGAATCAACGATTCCCCAATACAACCCTTGAAAACTCAACACCTGAGTGGAATTAAAATATTCACAGAAAAAATAACAAGAAAGGACCTAAGAATAATTAAGTGAAATTTCAGGGACTAAGTCCAAATTTTGGCCGCGGAACCGCCGCAAAACCCATGGTTTCGCCGCGGTTCCGTGGTCATTTAGTCGACTTAGGGGACCGTACTTCACAGTAATTCTTATTTTTTCCTGCTTGTTTTTCTGAGCATTTTTAATTCAGAAAAAATCAACTTTTTGAAAAATGTTCAGAGAGGGTTCCGTGTCGGGGTTTCGGCGTTCGATCGGACTTTAAACTTCGTCTAAACTTCGCCTAAAGCTCTAGCTTGGCTCTGATACCACTGTAGGGATGTTGGGCACGCGCATAAGGGTCTACGAGGCATCAACCATACCCGATTAAAATTTTATCCGTGCCGAACAACCCGGATCCGGATCTTTAAACTAGGGTTTAGGCGAAAACTAACATGTTAAACACTTTAACACTAAGTGAGTGGGATTACAACCTTTGTAGATCCGGTCCTTCACTTCATAAGCTCCGTGTTGAAGTCCCTTCGCTGCGATCATCATGTTCCGGACTCTCGAGAG